>LR738713.1:645359042-645517642 GCA_902687465.1 Secale cereale | reverse complement strand
TGAATCCTGGGTGGATGGCGTGTGGGTGGATGCTGCGGATGTTCAACAATGCATGGGCAGCGGCCGGAGAGTACAACGGCGGCGACAGACTAGAAGGGTGCGGATGCAAACCAAGGATGGAGAGGAAGAAAATGGAATTGTGTGGGGGGTATTTAAGTGCGGAGGGGGTGTCGGAGTCCTACGTAGAGACGATCCAGACTTCTGCAAAATCCCCCTAGTTTGTTTCTAATTTGCAGGGAAAAGGACCTCTCCGTAGACCACCAGGGTACCACGTTGCATGGTAGAATGTGTCTGAACAGCTCGTCCCGGCCATATGTTTGAGGGTCAGCATTGAAGATGCCCTTAATAATTACTTCCTCCGTTCCATAATGTAAGATGTTTTTGGCATTTGTAGTGCCGTACATTACGAGGACGGAGGTAGTAGAATGGATGGAAGTATCACGATAGAAACAAAATTCAGACTTAATGTCAGATAAGGAAGAAGAAGTTTTGACTGTCAAATAGGAAGACAGAATTGAAGGCAGCTTTCAAGGAATTCTCTTCACGCGCAAGAAGGACCTGACAGTTCGTGTGCACACCAGAGCCGCCGTCACAAACTCGCGCTTGGCTTCCTGGAACGCTGCAGGAACGTGCCTACAGGCAGCAGGCCGTTGAAACAACGAACGCAGGTGGCTTGGCCGCTTGGGCGACGCGCCGACGACTTGCCACATATGCATCCGTGGCGCTCTCTGAACCACGGACCCGTTGCTCCATGTCGACGGCCATTCGCCATATATATCCGGGTCGCAGGGCACGCCACGCCTTCGCTAGTTCGGGCGTGATCCGATCGATCGGAACAGTCCATGGACCTCCGGCAGCACACCATCCAGCTCGGTGCAACTCATGGCGCAGCGGCGGCGGCGACGCAGCCGGGCGACGGCGGCGCGATGAGCTCCGAGCTGTACCTCGCCGTGTGCGGGGGGAAGAGGGAGGAGGCCATGGCGCTGCTTCGGCAGCGGCACTACGGCGGCGGCGCTGCGGATGATCGGGCTGCTGGTAACGTTCACCTAACTGCTGCTGGCTCTAGCTGTTCGATCTCTGATCATCCGTGCGCTCACATGATTTTAGAGTATGTTTTTTCGGTTCGCCGTTCAAAGTCAAACGTCAAGTTCTCGGGCAAGGGATTTTGAAGTTATTCTAATCTCGTACACGCACTCAAATTATTTACAATTATTCGTCTACTATTGAAATTTGGACTTATTTTATCGATGCAAATTGGATTTGGAGAGAAAGGGTGCATTCTTTCGTTCATTTTAGAACAAAGGACATTTCATCAGGTTGCTGGTAATGTTCACCCAACTTTTCTTAGCAAGGAAATTAGCAAATATATTGAATTGTTTCAGGCATACACCAGGTGAGCGCAAAGAGGAACAACGTAGTTCATCTAGCCGCGGAGCACGGGCACGGCGAGCTGATCCATGATGTCCTCAGCTTCGGGGGCAAGGGCCTGCTCTCTGCCCAGAACTCGGCTCTGGACACGCCTCTGCACTGCGCGGCGAGGGCGGGGCATTGCAAGGCCGTGGCCGTCCTCGTCCAGCTCGCGCTGGACTACGGAGACGAGAGCACGCTGTGGTGCAAGAATGCGGCCGGGGACACGGCCCTTCATCTGGCAGCGAGGCTCGGCCATGGCGTGGCGGTGGAGGCCATGGTCTCCGCGGCGTCCGGGCTGGCCTCCGAGGTCAACCACGCGGGCGTGTCGCCGCTGTACCTGGCGGTGATGAGCAGGTCCGTGCCCGCCGTCAGAGCGATAACGACCAGGTGCCCGGACGCGTCGGCTGCCGGCCCGTGCTCGCAGAATGCGCTGCACGCTGCCGTCTTCCAGGGCTCAGGTCAGCAAGCCAGCGAGCTCCCCCTTGATCCGTGGGCTCTGAAATTGCATGAATTCGGCTGATATATCTGAACTTTGTTAGAGATGGTTAGCCTGCTGCTGGAGTGGAAGCCATGCGGCCCGTCCCTGGCTAGCCAAGCGGACGACACGGGCAGCACCCCGCTCCATTTCGCCGCGTCCGACGGCGACCGCTCCGTCGTAGGTGCCATCCTGAGCGCGACGCCGCCGTGCGCGGTGCGCGTGCGGGACTCCGGCGGCCTCTCTGCTCTCCACGTCGCGGCGGGGATGGGCCACGCGCACGTCGCCAGGGCGCTGGTGGACGCCTGCCCGGACGCTGCCGAGCTCCAGGACGACCGCGGCGGAACCTTCGTGCACGCCGCGGCCAGGGGAGGCCACTCCGAGGTCGTGCGGCTCGCCATCAAGAAGCCGATGCTGGGCTGCGGCGGCGGCCTCCTCAACACGCAGGACGGGGACGGCAACACGGCGCTCCACCTGGCGGTGACCGCGCGCGAGCCGGCCATCGCGGAGGCCCTGCTGTGGACGGGCCAGGTGCGAGCCGACGTGACGAACAACGACGGCCACACGCCGCTGGACCTCGCCGCGAGATCAACCGATTTCTACTCCATGGTGAGCCTGGTGGTGACACTGACGGCATTCGGGGCGCAGTTCCGTCCGCAGAGGCGGGACCAAGTACAGCGATGGGACAGCCGCAACATAACAAAGGCGATCGAGAAGACGTCCGACAGCCTCGCGGTGGTGGCCGTCCTCGTCGCCGGCGTGGCCTTCACCGCCGCCAACAACCTCCCCGGCTCGTACGAGCAGGAGGGTGACATCATCAAAGGGATGGCGGTCCTCCGGAGGAAGACCATCTTCAAATGCTTCCTCATCCTCGACAGCGTCGCCCTGGTGACCTCCATCCTCGCCGTGGTCCTGCTCGTCTACGGCAAGGCCTCGCGCTCCGCCCGGTCGTGGAAAAGCTTCGCGGCGGCGCTGCATTGCATATGGGTGTCCCTGATCAGCATGCTCCTGGCGTTCTACGCGGCCATAGCGGCCGTGACGAGCGCCATTGGGGTGTACGACATCAGGGTCTTCGTCGTGAACCTCGTCCTCGTCGTGCTGTTCATCGTGCTCTCCGCCTTCGTCAGCCCGCCGGTGTCGCACCTCATAATGTGCAAGTTCCTGTGGCAGTGTGGCTTCAAAGGACGCCAAGGTGGTGCCGTCCGTCGGCGTATCAGCCAACAATATCCAGTCGTCGGCGCTTTCGTCTTCAACCTGCTTCTGTTCAGGGCTGCGCATTATGTCATACTGTTTGCCGGCTTCATCATTGTCTCCACCCTGCGTGACGGCTCCGATGTTACTTAGAGCATGCTTAGTAGTGTAGCCAATATTTGTTGTTGTCATGTAATCTACTACTCCCTCCGTCGCATAATGTAAGACCTTTTTTGACACTATAGGAAGTATATTTGATCTTATAGATAGTATGTATAGTAGTTAGTTGTAAATACATGTCACTTCATTAAAGGAGAAAAATATGTTTTTGGTCCCTCAAGTTATTCAAAATTATAGACTTCGTTCATCAAGATTTTTTGGTAGACAGTTAGTTCTTCAAGTATCAAAACGGGACAAGTTTGGTCCAAACCAGGTTTTGAGCATGTTGACCGTGTTTGACCAATATGCTTGGGTGCTCTAGGTGCGTGTAATTTTTTGTGATCAAATAACATTCGAGGAGCTTATAATTTATTTTTTTCGGCTTATTTACAAGGAAAAACAATGTTTTTCTTGCCACGAGCTCCTGGAATGTGGAAACACCACGCAATATTTCAAACATCTAGAGCACCCAAGCATCTTGGTTGGCACAAAAAAAAATTTGGCTAACCTTTTGGAATTTACTGTTCATCGGTCAAACCCGGTCAACGTCCTAAGTCTGCCTCCGGACACATCGCAGCGGGGGAGGGGGAGAAAGAGGAGGAGGAGGACGAAGAGAAGGGGGAACCGCAGCCGGAGGTGGAGCAGCAACCGCCCACGGAGGGGCCAGATCAATAAGAGGAGGACGCGGCGAAGCCGGAGTTGGTTGCGAGCTTCGCAATGGAGGATGCCATGGTAAAGTTCGAGGTCACCCAGGCGACGGAGGTGGCAGAGTAGATCACCATCCTGGAGTCCATTCAGGATAAGGCCTATGTGGAGGCCAACTGACGGTGTATCCGGCGAGAACATGTGGAGATCGAAGAGCATTTTGCCGAACTAGAAGCAGAGGAGGAGGCGGAGGCCGACTCGGAGGCAGGGCCGGAGGAGCTGGAGTTACGGCTGCCGCCCATGTACCCGAAGCCCGGCATGGAGTTGTGGACATCTCCGACGAGAATGATAGTGCAGTGTAGGTTTTTAGTTGATCTATGTAGTACGTAGGTTGTTTTTCTCGTGCTTTGTATGGATTTAAGGTTCGAAGTATAAGGCATTCAGGTGCAGACAAAGTAAATTTGAGGGTTGCTCAATCACTGCTTGTGGGCGTTTGTAGGGACCGATCTGATGTCCACGGCCGTGGATGCTCTAATGATAGAACATAGAAGAAGGGATTTTCAAGATTGCTGATCTATTCATGAGTCAAGATGTAGAAATTATGAAGCCGACAGTTGCAGTTTAGCCAAATTTTCTTCATCTCTGGATTTTGGTAGACATGTGTGGTTCGTTGTAACCATTCCTCTGAACTTTATTGAATAAGTAAGACGGGTTTTCTAAAAAAGCATCATATTTTTTTTTTTGCGGGATAAACTTCCAATCTATTCATCTTCAATCATGGTAGTACAATGAACACTATAAATAATAAAAATTACATCCAGATCCGTAGACCACCTAGCGACGACTATAAGCACTCAAGCGAGCCGAAGGCGCGCCGCTATCATCGCCCCTCCCTCGTCGGAGCCGGGCAAACCTTGTTGTAGATAGTCGGGAAGTCGTCGTGCTAAAGCCCCAAAGAACCAACGCCCCAGAACAGCAACCGACGCCGATGAAGATTGTAGATAAGAAGGATCCAGTCTGAAGACACACGAACAAAGACGAACGATGAAGCGATCCGAGCAAATCCACCAAAAACAGATTCACCGGAGACACACCTCCACACACCCATCGATGATGGTAGATGCACCACCGGAACGGGGGTTAGGCGGGGAGACCTTTATTCCATCTTCAGGGAGTCGCCGCCGCCTCGTCTTCCTGAATAGTACACAAACCCTAACAAATCTTGAAAAAAGATCTAAAAACGAAGCCCTCCCACCGGCAAGGGCCGGGATCCACTCCGCCCCATGGCCCTAAGACCACAGGAGACAGCGCGGACCGGCGTCGGCGCTGGTGAGAGGCAGAGAAACCCTAACTTTTGAGGAGTGCGGCGGCTGGCTAGGGCGGTGTGTGCGGCTTAAAAAAACATCATATTCGTTAATGAAAATTTACGGGTACATAGAGACCATCCGCTATGTACTCGTACAAAAAAAAAACCAATTTTTTTGGATTGTTTTTCCCCAACGGAGCCCAGCAAGGTGCGAAACTCGGACCAGAATATCTAGCTGGACCAAATTCCAAACGCACTCATTCTGCTAGCTCTCGCGGGCTGGAAAGAATATCTAGTGTCAGACTAGAATATCTAGCTGGACCAAAATTCAGATAGTGGGCGCCAGACGCCATTCACGTATAGTAGGAGTAGTTTGAAAGTCTGGTCTAGGGACGTAGGCATCTCCAGCTGGCGGCTCACCGTCTTGTGTGCGAGTGCAGCGCCACACCATGGCCGTTGACGCTGCCGATTGTTGCTTGGCATGGGAATCCGCCAGCCCTCCTTCCTCCACGTCCTCGCCGGACCAAACAAGGGCGGCGCGTCGCCTCCGTTCGCGCCCTCGTACGTACGCACGTCCACCAGCCGGGGATCAACTTGCATGGGATCCCTCCCCTCCTCTTCAAATACGCGCCGCCCGGGCCGAGGGAAATCAAGCCATGCACCTGCACCTGCACCACGCTAGCTAGCTGCCTCCTCGTGAAGAAAGAACGCGCAGCCGTCGCACGTCTTCGGAGATGCTGTGCACCGGCGCGAGGCGGCCGCGGTGCGCGCTGTGCGGCGCGGGGGCGGACGTGCACTGCCATGCCGACGCGGCGTTCCTCTGCGCGCCGTGCCACGCCCAGGTGCACTGCACCAGCTCCCTCGCGTCCCGCCACCGCCTCACGCGCGCCCCGCCCGTGCCCAGTCACGTCCGCGCGGAGGATTTGGCCAGGGCGATGGACTTGGACCCCTGGGTAGCGCGCCTACGTGCCGCCGCAGCCGGCCGCACGCGCGTCCCGCCCATGCCCAACCACGTCCGCGCGGAGGCGGAGGTTCCGGCCAGGGCGATGGGCCTCGACCCCTGGGCTGCGCGCCTACGTGCCGCCGGAGCCGGCCGCACGCGTGTCCCGCCGACCAGCGAGGTCCGCAGCCGCTGCTGGGCCGCACTCCAGCTTTTGGCAAGGCGGGTAGGCCTGGACGCCGGGGCTGCGCGGCTGCGTGCCGACGCAGCCTTCCGCACGCTCCGGCTCGAGTTCGCCACCGCGCCACGCATGCCGCTGCGCGTCGCGATGGCCGCCGCACTGTGGAGGGAGGTGGCGGCTGACGGCGGCGTCCATGACCCAGGCTGCGCGCTCCAGCGCCTGGCAGCCTGGGCGCACGTGCCGGCGAGTTTCATTGTGGCGGTGGCGGCGGCGCTCGGGCGAGCGCGCCAAGTAAGGACGGCGGAAGTGGACTTTGAGGAGGACTCGGCCGACTACGCGATCGTGAGCCCACGCAGGACACCACAGGAGCTTTGCTTATTCGTTTAGTACTCCTGCTGGTCTACTGCTACGCAGAGTGCGTTGCAACAGAAAATTGACGCATTTGCTATGGAAAATGGCAAGTTTCCTCATCCACCGAAACGCCCAACAGGCACAAGCTCCGGAGTCAATGTAATATTTCCCGTCCATGGATTTAGTTGACTTAGTCAATCACCCTGTAAACTTTTAATATAATTATATTGTAATCTTACATACCATTAAGCCTAAATCTAGGGTGCAAATGTTTCCATGAACTACTGGCACGACCCTGTTTAATAGCATGCTTAGAGCCTGTTTGGGACTGCTCTGCTTCTTAAAATTTAGCTCTGCTCCAGAAAACACAAGCCAAACAGGGGTAGCTCCACGATATGCTGCTCCGCAAAAAACTAGAATCTGTGGTACAACTCCTAGTTTTTTATGAAGCTCTTCAAGGGGTGCTCCAAAAAACTCTAGAAGCTGGAGTTGGGTGGAAATTACCCACCACTGCCACCAGTAAGTGGATACCCCTTCGTTTCTCCGCCCTCAACCAATCAAATAGATTCTTTCCACCAAATTTCTCATTCGTGAAGCTGGAGCCAGATGGAAGCCAAACATTCTCTTTGGTAGTGCTACAACTTCTAGTTGAAACTGCTCCAAAGTGAATTTAGTGAAGCGAAACTGATTTTTGTGAAGCAGAGCAGTCCCAAACAAGCCCTTAATAATACAACCAACAATCGGCTATAAGGAGTTGCCATGTCATCTATAGCCAACCTTGTAACCGGCATGTACAATAGTAAGTTTTATATGTGTACTACTTCATTACAACCTCACAAAGCATCTTGGGTCTCGTGCTAGAGCCGGCTACTAACGAAGAGCCTGCTTCTCTTCTCTCTCCTCCAACTCATCCAAAATATAATATTTAAAGGCTTACAGCCCGCCCACGTCATCTTATTGTACTTGCTATAACACAATCCGATTGGTTATGCGCATTGATGCTTCCTCGCGTACGACATTAAACCTTTTTCAATGCAAATGTGCTTAGATGAGGTGCTAAGTGCATTAAATAGCTTAGCAACTCAACTTCTCAATGCATAGGTGCTTAACTAGTTGTTGCTAAGCCCACCTTATTAAATATGATTTACCACCTAAACTCTTTCATGCATTGGTCAACTTCTTTCATTTAAGTGGTTTGCCTAGGTTCACGTGCTTGGCATTGGTTTTTCCTGGGGTCACCAAAGTGCTCTCTCTCCTCTTTAATTGTTGTGCCATGTCACTTTTTAGCTTATGTGGCATGCTTAGCACATGTCCAACATGGAGCACTGGGAAGAGCCTTAGCGGGCAACAATGACACAGTGTGTACTAATTGGTCGTGCTTAATGCGAGACATTGTTATCTTAGAGACAGAAGAGAAGGGAATTAATGCTGAAAATGTTAGCACATTTTTTTACTAATTTAATTCACGAGTAGATAATAAACATGGCAATCACAATATGCAACTCGTACCGATACCTAAGCATGTAAGCACATACATTACATAGAACCGAAACATTTATGAACAAAACATTTACGGCTAGCACAAGAACGAACAAATTGGGGATGCACGAGTCATACCCTCCAGTTGGCCAGACCAACGTGGCGGTGGCAGCGGCAGCCTCAGCATCGACTGAGACCTTCTTGTTGGCGGCTTCGTCGTCAGCCATGGAGAAGATGCAGGGGAAGTAGTGGAAGCAGAGGCGGACGGAGACGGGGACGGATCGGGAGCATTCGTGTTGAGACGCTTCCAAAAAACCTTATTGCCGTTCTCCCGGGCAGGATCTCGAATGACAGGGTTCCGGAGGCACCTACTCTCCCGACCAACCATGCACGTGGTCGTCGGTATGAGATTGTCGAAAGCAGCACGAAGAGAGAAATAATAGATAATGGCTAGGGTTGTGCAGGAGGGAGTGAGTGAGTTAGGGTTCACCCCACTAGCCCGCGCCTCCTTATATAGGCCGTCAGGTAGATGAGCCGGGGCACAGGCCCGCAACTGAGGGCCTGTTTTGTGACGCCCGGATAATCAAACTACAGTGAACCTATGCTAATGATGCCACGTCACCTCGATTACTGTTGCTAATCTCGCGTTGGATCAAAACTGTTCAAATTCAAAATTTAAATTTAGCAAACAGTAAAAGTTTTCAAACGTTAAAACTAAAATGTGCGGAGTGTGCCAATTAATGCTTAGGTATTTATGGTGAAGGAACCACACTTTTACCGGATGCCTAAGTATTTTAAAATGAATGAAAACAGAAAAGGAAATAAATAAAAAGATAAAGGACAAAAATAGAAAAACAAAACTAACAAAGAAAAAAAAGGAAATGCAGAACCCCCACTGGGCCAACTGACCCAGCAGGCAACCGGACAGCCCACTGGGCCAGTCCAGCCCACCCCCTCTCCTTATCCTCCTGGGCACCCAAACCCTAACCCAACCACCACCACTTTCCCCCTCACTCCTCCCCCCGATCCGATCTGGATCGGGATCGATCCCGCGCCCACGACAATGACCTCGCCTCGCCTCTCGGAGCTACTCGACGCCGTCTCCTCCCGTCGTCGTCACCAGTCTGCCTCCCCTACTCCGTCAACGCCGTCGTCCCCGTCGACCTCCCCGACCCCCGCTATCACGGACCCTGCACCCCGCCGTGAGCTCGCCTCCCCTTCTCTTCTTCTCCTCGTCCGCGAGATGCGCACACACGCGCGCACACCCCGCACAGCCAGCGCCGCTCCGTCCACCCCGTCTGGCTCCTCTCCGCATCCACGCCACCGCGCCCGCCCGCGCGCTGCTGGCCGCACCTCGCCCACGTCGCGCGCGCCAACCGCCGGCTCCCGCCGTGCTGCGCTGCTACTTCCGCACCGCGCCGCCCATGGCCGTGCCTCTCCTCATGGCCCCCTTTTTCCACGTTCGTCGTCACCGTGCGGCCGCGCCGCTGCTGCACTCCGGCCTGCCCCGGACCCACGCCCCACCTCGCCTCCACGTGACCTGACCGCGCCGCACCTGGCCTCGCCGGTCACCGGTGCTGGCCGCCTCCACCGCGGCCGCCCGTCGCTGGCCCTGCAGCCGCCACGGCCGCCGCACACCACCCCGTCTGACCCGCAGCGGCCACCGCGCGTCCCGCCTTGCTCCGCCCACCCTACGAGCCGCCGCACCCTACATCACCCTCGCCTGCGGCCGTCCGGCGGGCCTCGCCCCGCCGCGCCTCGGCTGTGGCCTCGTCCCGCGCCTCCCTACGGGCGAGTGCCCGCTCGGGTGCAGGCGCACCCGTCACCCCGCTGTGTGCCCGACCCGCTAGGCCCCCTGAGCCACTGCCAGGTGGGGCCCCAGCCCCCGAACGATTAAAAAAGGATTTAAAAATATAATAATAAAATATAATAATAAATAATAAAAGTATTAGTTAATTAATTAATTAAGTACTTAATTAATTATGTTTAGGATAACCTAATCACTAGTTAACGTAATTAACTGTTAATTAACTAAATAGTCAATGACATGTGGGATCCACACGTCAGCTTGACCCAGTCAATGCTTCTGTTCACTGGTGACGTCATGCTGATGCAATAATTCAATTTCTGAATTTATTTAATAATTAATAAATTAGAAAATGATTTAAAACTTTAAAAATTAATATAAAATAATCCGTAACTCGGATAAAAATACTTTGTACATGAAAGTTGCTCAGAATTTCGAGACGAATCCGAATACGCAGACCTTTCGTCAACCACACGTCCCTAGCATAGCGAGTGCAACTTTCCTCCTCCATTTCATCCGCCCGAAAACGCGAAACACCGAGAATACTTTCCCAGATGTTTCCCCCCTTCGCCAGTATCACCCGATACTGCATTAGGGCACACCTAACACCGTTACATGTCATGTCATGCATCATCATGCATCTATTTGCATTGTATTCTTTGTTTATTCCCCTCTTCTCTCCGGTAGACTACGAGACCGACGCTGCTGCTCGATACGTCCATTTTGCATCATGCTTATATGATGATATTTATTGCATTATGGGCTGTTATTACTTGTTTTGTCACAATACTTATGCCTTTTCTCTCGTATTTTACAGGGTTTACATAAAGAGGGAGAATGCCGGCAGCTGGAATTCTGGGCTGGAAAAGGAGCACACTCTGGAAACCTATTCTACACAACTCCAAAAGCCCCGAAACTTCACAAAACTCCGTTTCAGAAAATATAAAAAATATCTGGCGAAAGAAGATCACGAGGGGGGCCACCTGCTGTCCACGAGGGTGGAGGGCGCACCCCCCCTCTCTAGGCGCGCCCCCTGTCTCGTGGGCCCCTTGAAGGCTCCCCGATGCCCATCTTCTCCTATATGAGGTGCTTTGATCTGAAAAAAAATCATAAGGAGGCTTTCGGGACCAGACGCCGCCGTCTCGAGGCGGAAACCAACCTAGGGCTCCGGCAGAGCTGTTCTGCCAGGGATACTTCCCTCCGGGAGGGGGAAATCGTCACCGCTGTCATCACCAACAACTCTCCCATCTTGGGGAGGGCTATCTTCATCAACATCTTCACCAGCACCATCTCCTCTCAAACCCTAGTTCATCTCTTGTATCAAATCTTTGTACCCAAACCTCAGATTGGTACCTGTGGGTTGCTAGTAGTGTTGATTACTCCTTGTAGTTGATGCTAGTTGGTTTATTTGGTGGAAGATCATATGTTCAGATCCATTATGCATATTAATACCCCTCTGATCATGAACAATATTATGTCTTGTGAGTAGTTACTTTTGTTCCTGAGGACATGGGAGAAGTCTTGCTATTAGTCGTCATGTGAATTTGGTCTTCATTCGGTATTTTGATGAGATGTATGTTGTTTCTCCTCTAGTGGTGTCATGTGAACGTCGACTACATGACACTTCACCATTATTTTGGCCTAGAGGAAGGCATTGGGAAGTAATAAGTAGATGATGGGTTGCTAGAGTGACAGAATCTTAAACCCTAGTTTATGTGTTGCTTCGTAAGGGGCTGATTTGGATCCATATGTTTCATGCTATGGTAAGGTTTACCTTAATACTTCTTTTGTAGTTGCGGATGCTTGCATTAGAGGTTAATCAAAAGTGGGAGGCTTATCCAAGTAAGGACAGCACCCAAGCACCTGTCCACCCACATACCAAATTATCAAAGTACCGAACGCGAATCAGATGATCGTGATGAAAACTAGCTTGACGATAATTCCCATGTGTCCTCGGGAGAGCTTTCCTTCATATTAGAGTTTGTCCAGGCTTGTCCTTTGCTACAAAAAGGATTTGGGCCACCTTTCTGCACCTTATTTACTTTTACCTTTTGTCACTTGCTACCATTTACCCTATCACAAAACTATTTGTTACTTATAATTTCAGTGCTTGCAGAAAACACCTTACTGAAAATTGCCTATCATTTCCTTCTGCTCCTCGTTGGGTTCGGCACTCTTACTTATCGAAAGGACTACGACAGATCCCCTACACTTTTGGGTCATCAAGATTCTGTTCTGGTGCCGTTGCCGAGGAGTGAAGCTCCTTTGGTAAGGAAAAATTTATATAGTGTGCTGAAATTTATTGTCACTTGTTACTATGGCTCATAATCCTTTGAGGGGCTTGTTCGGGGTATCTTCACCCCGACCAGAAGAGCAAAGAGTTTCTCCTCAACATACTGCACCTACTGAAAATGTTTGCTTTGAAATTCCTTCGTGTATGATAGAGAAACTGCTTGATAATCCTTTTACAGGAGACGGAACATTGCATCCCGATTTACATCTCATCTATGTGGATGAAGTTTGCGGATTATTTAAGCTTGCAGGTATGCCCGAGGATGTTATCAAGAAGAAGGTATTCCCTTTATCTTTGAAGGGAGATGCATTGTCATGATTTAGGCTATGTGATGATATTGGATCATGGAACTATAATCGTCTGAAGTTGGAATTTCATCAGAAGTTCTACTCTATGCACCAGGTTCATCCTGATCGTAATTATATTTATAATTTCTGGCCTCGCGAAGGAGAAAGCATCGCTCAAGCTTGGGGGAGGCTTAAGTCAATGTTATATTCATGCCCCAATCATGAGCTATCTGGAGAAATGATTATTCAAAAATTTTATGCTCTGCTTTCTCTCGATAATCGCTCCATGCTCGATACTTCTTGTTCCGGTTCTTTTATGATGAAGACTGTTGAATTCAAATGGGACTTATTGGAAGGAATTAAACGCAACTCCAAAGATTGGGATCTCGACGAAGGTAAGGAGTCAGGTATGACCCCTAAGTTTGATTGTGTTAAAGCTTTTATGGATACCGATGTTTTCCGTGAGTTTAGCACTAAGTATGGACTTGACTCTGAGATAGTAGCTTCTTTCTGTGAATCATTTGCTACTCATGTTGATCTTCCCAAGGATAAGTGGTTTAAATACCATCCTCCCATCGAAGTAAAAGTAGTTTAACTTGTTAAAGTTGAAGAAAAGACTATCACTTATAATGTTGATCCTATTGTTCCTACTGCTTATATTGAGAAGCCACCTTTCTCTGTTAGGATAAAGGATCATGCTAAAGCTTCAACTGTGGTTTGTAAGAGTAATACTAGAACACCTACACCCTCTGAACAAATTAAAGTTGAACCTAGTGTTGCTATGGTTAAAGATCTCTTGGTTGAGGATTTAGATGGACATGTTATTTACCTCCAAGAGGAATCTGCTAGAATAGCCAAACCCAATGCTAGGAATAAACATAGACCTATTGTAGGCTTGCCTGTTATCTCTGTTAAGATAGGAGATCATTGCTATCATGATTTATGTGATGTAGGTGCTAGTGCGAGCATTATCCCTCATAACTTATATCAAGAAATTATGCATGATATTGCACCTGTTGAGTTAGAAGGTATTGATGTTACTATTAAGCTAGCTAATAGAGACACTATCTCACCAGTTGGGATTGTTAGAGATGTTGAAGTCTTGTGTGGGAGAGTTAAATACCCTGCTGATTTTCTTGTTCTTAGTTCCTGTAATGCCCAGGATGGGACTATATCTCCTACGTGTCGAGGCACGACTTAAAGATATAAGCCCATTCTGGAATGATCGCCAGTTTGGTACCTTTGCACATCTCATGTAAAAATAGGGATGGAAAACTGAAAAGATAGTTGCCTTACACTCGCCACGTCACCCAAATACATTACATGTTCAAACATCATTCAGATCAACATCACAGCCCATCTAAGGGTAAAGATCCAAATGACAAGATACCAAACATAACATTAAACCACATGTCTGAATCGAATCCTAGTAGAAGCTCTACTGATCAACCGGATAGTTCACATAGTAACGGCTACGCTCCTCGTCGTACTCCCAGTCTAGCTCAGTGCCATCGCCTGTGTAGCTCACCATCGTACCTACATCTGGTGTGTTGAAGTAACTGTGAGCCACAGAGGACTCAGCAATCCCGTTCCCAGGTAACACGACTATTTAAGCCTTGGGTGTGGAACAAGGCTGAAGAAAAGAACAAGAGGTTGCAGCAGCACTAGCACTAACTTACGTAAAAGAGAGCGAGAAGAGAAGGTGCCTCGGTCGAGAGATGATCACGAAGTGATCCTAACTAAAGCAAGTCAAACATAACCCCACCGTGTTCATCTCCCGAATCCCTTTCGGAAAATGACCGTCACGGTACTCACGCTGGTAGTGTATTCGAACATGGTGTCAAGTTTTCTACAACCGGATATTAACAAATTCCCATCTGCCACATAACCACGGGCACGACTTTCGAAAGTTCATAACCCTGCAGGGGTGTTCCAACTTGGCCCATGACAAGCCCACGATCCGCGGAGTCGCAACTCCAAGGTGGGAAGGCCCGAGTATTCTCGGAATCCCGTGCTCAAGATACTCCGACTAAGGTAAGGCTAATCCAGCAAATCCTCCCGGCGTGCCGACACCCTGACAATAGCCACGCGTATCTAGTCTCAGGCCACGACCGGATAGGTCAGCCTACAAGTATATACCAATCCTCGAGTTTCCTCGTGGTGGTCCCGCAGTCTGCCCAGTTTGGACCAACACTCATGTGGAGCACTGGCCCGGGGGTTGTTAATTAAGAACTCAGGTTTGCAAGACCTATGCAAGTTTTTAGTTATTAGGTGAATAGTACCAATGTTGGGACTTGCTGGAAAAGACTTAGCACTTAGCGGTTTATCGAGGGGGTCTCATAACCCCAACCGTGTGAGGAATGCATAATCAAGGAACATAACACCGGTTTATACGGTTCCTAGCGGCATGAGTGGAACAAATCACCAAGCAAAATGCTTAGCCTTCCACCCATTACCAATATATAGATGATTTCATTTAATAATTAATATAGTGTGATATCCCAACAAGCTTCAACAAGAAGCAAGAATCTTCAATCTTCACCTGCAACTAACAATGCTATCAGAGGGGCTGAGCGAAGCCTACGTATAGC
Organism: Secale cereale; assembly: GCA_902687465.1. Lineage (NCBI taxonomy): Eukaryota > Viridiplantae > Streptophyta > Magnoliopsida > Poales > Poaceae > Secale > Secale cereale. The sequence continues at coordinate 645,502,527 of LR738713.1, read as the reverse complement.
CAATCAATGGTTTGCATAGGTAGGGTGGTTAGACAGGTTCATGGTTACAATAGGAGGCTGACAGGAAAACATGGGCATCGAGGCAAAACTATAGATCGAGACTTCTAGCAATAGGCAAAGATAGTAATGTTATCGGGGTTCGGTCATCTTGCCTGAAGAGTTGTCGATGGGATCGTAAGAGGGGTCCTCGTTCTCAACCTCGGTAGTAACCTCGTGCTCGTACTCGTACTCGGTCTCAGCTTCCGGCTCTACTCAAACACAAGAACACAAGGGAACGAATCAAACAAGATGCAATGCGCAGAAAAATTACTGGATGCATGACTGATGCACTATGGAAGCAAAACAGATGCACTATGGAAGCACAGAAAGTCTACTTAGGAAGCACAGTGTTACAGCACAACAATATGCATCAAGCAAAATGCTTCAAAACATGATAACAATAGGATAATATGAATCTACATGCAAAATCACACAAGTTTCATATAGGACTTGCTCAAAACGGAGCAACGGGCTAAAAGTTACACCCGAAACAATAAACATGCACAAGCTGAAAATAACAGCCACATAGCAACTTCGGGGCAAGAGATAAATGGCCTACAACACTCAAACATCATGGCAAGGAGCATGGACATAAACTAGACATACTCTACATCAAACAATTCCATTGGAGCATCCTTAAAGGAGCCATGGATCAATAGCAACAAGCTATGACATATTGAACTTGACAACAAAATCCTGACAGCAGTAATTTGTTGCAACTTGGGAGCAAGAGTTAAATATGCTACAGCCACTCAAATAAGCATGTGAGATCATGAATGGATAGCCAACAATATATACAACAAGGAATCATCAAGAGTCACCCCAAAACTATCATGAATTGGCCTAGAACAACAAGCAAACATGGCATCTGGAAATCACAGATTCCAGACTTAGTGAAATTTCACTAAGTGTTAAAACAATAGTAACATCATGGCATCTTTGTGAGCAAGTTTAAGTCAACTCAAAGCATGGCATGGCAAGTGGTAAGCACCACAGCAAAGTACACATGATGGTGAATCCAAAACATCTAAGCATGCATCAAGGGGACAAACACATCAATAGCAACGAGCTCCTCTACGAGGCATCTCGTAACAAGTTTAACGACATAACAGCCACATAGCACTTTGCAAAGGAGATAAGCATGGCAAGATGAAATCTATCATGCAAGCTAAAGCACCCAACATGTAGAGCATTTCATGATGAACACGTGGACATATCATTTGCATCATTTGGATAAACATGCACCAAGATATCACATTGCAAAGATGGCATGAAAACAACTACAAACATCAGTTTATAACAAGTAGCACTCTTCCAACAGATATTTAAGCATCTAGATGACCTCAAACATGCATGGCACAATGGAACAAAACGTAGTACAAGTCTCAACGATCATTTTGACATATCATTTGCTCAAATCGGACCAACACACAAAAAGTTATCACCATTGCAAAACAGCATCAGACATCAATACTTAACAGGGACTTAGAGGATTTGGGGCAACATTGGTCAACGCGGGCGCGGGCGGTCAAACGGGCTGGATCCGGGCACGGAGTCAACGGGCGGAGCGGGCGGACTGGATCGGGCGCCTAACGGTCCCCGGGTCCGGCCCGTTAGGGCAGATCGGAACGGGCGGCGAGGGGATTGGGATCGGGGGGCTTCCCCGATCGATCCAGGCGGCGGCAGCGCGGCTTGCCTCGAGCTGCGACGGGGCGAGGGCCCGACCGGCGGGGCCTGGCCGGCCGGGGAGGCGGACCGGTGGCGGAGGCGGCGGAGGTCCAGCTGGAGCGGAGGCCGGCGGCTGGTGGCGGCTTGAGGAGGCGCGGGACGCCGGCGGGAGGAGGAGGGAGCTCCGGCGGCGGTGATGAGGAGCTCCGGCGGCCGGCGGCGGGGAAGAAAAAGGGGCGGCGGCCGGAGGTAGAAGATGTCTCGGCGGGGCCCGCGCGTCGGACGGAAGCACCGGCGCGACACTACAGAAGCACGGTGGAGACTCTCGGAAGCATGGTTTCCTGGGACGTCGGAAGCACGGATTTTCAACGGTGGAAGCACCGGCAGTGAACTATGGAAGCATTAGGGTTTCAGACGCGAAAATTGGGGGAGTTGGACGTTAATATAGGCACAAGGAGCTAGGGTTGTCCAAATGAGGTGAGGTTTTCAGCCACATGATCACAATTAGATGGCCTAGATGAAGGGAGGGGTTTGGGTTGGTTTGGTGGGCTGTTGGAGGGGTGTCTTGGGCCTCAAAGAGGGGGTACTTTCAGCCCACGAGAATAACTGTTGGGGTAGCAAACGAACTCCAAACGCGACGAGATTTGACAGGCGGGTTACACACACCAAAACAACAACACACGACAAGTCTCACGCCAAACCGGAAATGTTACACGGACAAACACCAAAATAGGCCTCGGGGATGCCACAGACACGTGAGAGAGCTCCGGAACTCGAAACGGACAACGGAAAGGAACGAGTGGGACCGGATGCAAACGACAACACAAAAACAATGCAATGCACATGACTACATGATATGAATGAAATGCACACGCACACGACAAAAAGACAAAACCCCGAAAAGACGATGAACCCGGAATGGAATTGATGAAGCAAAAGATATCATATATTGCCCAAAAGGGAAAGTATTACATCCGGGGCATTACAAACTCTCCTCTACTACAAAAAGATCTCGTCCTGAGATCTAGGACTGGAAAAAGGAAGGGTACTCGGAACGAAGATGATCTTCTCGTTCCCACATAGCTTCTCGGTCGGTATGGTGTGACCACTTGACTTTCAAGAATTTGATGGACTTGTTGCGGGTCTTGCGCTCGGTTTCTTCGAGAATAGCAACGGGATGCTCTCGGTAAGACAAGTCTTGTGAAGATCAATCTCTTCAAACGGAATCGTGCGTTCAGGAGTCTTGAAGCACTTGCGGAGTTGAGACACATGAAACACATCATGAACATTGGCGAAGTTGGAAGGGAGCTCAAGTTGATAGGCTAGATCGCCTCTTTTGCCAAGGATCTTGAAAGGCCCGACGTATCTAGGAGCAAGCTTTCCTTTGATACCGAATCTTTGGGTGCCTTTCATCGGAGAAACACGGAGATAGACATGATCCCCAATGTTGAAGGCCAAATCACGATGCTTGCTGTCATAGTAGCTCTTCTGACGCGACTGAGCGGCCTTGAGATTCTCACGTATGACTTTGGACATTTCTCCGGCTTCTGAGATCAAGTCATTGCCAAGAAGTTGACGTTCACCAGTCTCGGACCAGTTGAGAGGGGTACGACACTTTCTGCCATAGAGGATTTCAAACGGAGCTTTGCCGGCACTTGCTTGGAAGCTGTTGTTGTAAGAGAACTCGGCAAATGGAAGGCAATCTTCCCATTTCATGCCAAAAGATATGACACAGGCTCTGAGCATGTCTTCTAGAATCTGGTTCACTCGCTCGACTTGACCACTAGTCTGAGGGTGAAAAGCAGGGTTGAACCTGATCTTAGTGCCCATGGCAGACTGAAAGGAGTCCCAGAACTTAGAAGTGAACAAACTTCCACGGCCTGAGGATATAACTTGAGGGATGCCATGTAAGGACACAATTCTAGAAGTGTACAATTCTGCAAGTTGAGCTGCATTGATGGATTCTTTGACTGGAAGGAAGTGAGCGACTTTGGTAAGCTTGTCAATCACCACGAAGATAGAATCATTCCCTCTCTTGGACTTAGGAAAACCAGTGACGAAATCCATTTCAATGTGGTCGAATTTCCACTCGGGAATAGGAAGAGGTTGGAGAAGACCGGCTGGACGTTGATGCTCTGCCTTCACTCTTCTGCAGACATCACATTCATTCACGAATTGGGCAATCTCCCTTTTCATGAGTGTCCACCAGTAAGACTGCTTGAGATCTTGGTACATCTTGGAACTACCAGGATGAATGGAAAGGAGGGAATCATGTGCTTCTTCCATTATGAGCTTCCTGAGATCACCTTTGGGAACGACGAGTCTGTCCTCGAAGAACAAGGTATCTCTCTCATCAACGCGATAGCACTTGTATTTAGGAGTACCCTTTGCAATACCATGTTTCACTTTCTGCACCATAGCATCACTGAGTTGGGCCTCACGGATCTGATCTTCCAAGGTAGGAGCAACTTGAAGATTTGCAAGAAAACCTTGCGGAACAACTTGGAGGTTGAGCTTCCTGAATGCTTCACAAAGCTCAGGCTAGAACGGCTTGATAAGCAGGCTGTTGCAATATGCCTTTCTGCTCAAAGCATCTGCAATCACATTCGCCTTGCCAGGAGTGTATTCAATGTTGGGATCATACTCTTGGATCATTTCGACCCAACGAGTCTGGCGGAGGTTCAGATTCAGCTGTGTGAAGATGTACTTCAAGCTCTTGTGATCGGTGAAGATGTCGACTTTTCTGCCCAACAGAAGGTGTCTCCACGTAATCAAAGCATGTACCACAGCTGCTAGTTCAAGATCATGTGTGGGGTAGTTCTTCTCACTTGGCTTCAGCTTACGAGAAGTGTATGCCACAATTCTCTTGTCCTGCATAAGCACACCACCAAGTCCTTGAAGAGAAGCATCACAGAATACTTCGTAGGGCTTGGACTCATCTGGAGGAGTAAGAACTGGAGCAGAGACGAGCTTTTCTTTGAGAGTTTTGAATGCCACTTCACAATCTGGAGACCAGTAGTACTTGACATTCTTCTGCAGCAAGTTGGAAAGAGGCTTGGCAATCTTGGAGAAGTTCTCAACGAACCTTCTGCAATAGCTGGCAAGACCAAGAAAGCTTCGGAGTTGCTTGACGTTCTGAGGAGCTTCCCAGTTGACAATTGCTTCAACTTTCTTGGGGTTCACCGCAATACCGTCAGCGGAGATGATATGGCCCAGATACAAGACCTTATCGAGCCAAAATTCGCACTTGGAGAACTTGGCATCGAACTTATGTTCACGAAGTCTGTTGAGAACCAGATGGAGGTGCTTTTCGTGATCTTCTTCATTCTTGGAAAATACCAAAATGTCATCCAGATACACAAGAACAAACTCGCCGATGTAGGGGTTGATAATGTAGTGCATCATTCTCGAGAAGGTAGGTGGAGCATTAGCGAGACCAAAGGACATGACTGTATACTCATATGAGCCGTAGCTCGTTCTGAAGGTAGTCTTGGGGATATCTTTTTCTCGAATGCGAATCTGGTGATAGCCCATTCGGAGATCGAGCTTAGAGAACACTTTAGCTCCTTTGAGCTGCTCGAACAGTTCATTGATGTTGGGGAGCGGATACTTGTTCTTTATTGTCTTCTTGTTCAATGGACGGTAATCGACGCAGAGACGCTCCGTGCCATCCTTCTTCTTGACAAATAAGACACCACAGCCCCAAGGAGACGTACTAGGCCTGATCAGACCCATACGCTCCTGTTCATCAAGCTGCTTCTTCAACTCCTTCAACTCTTTAGGAGAGAGCTTGTACGGACGTCGGCATGCTGGCTCAGTACCAGGCTCGAGTTCAATGACGAATTCCACTTGACGGTGTGGCGGCATGCCTGGAAGTTCTTCAGGAAAGACGTCTTTGTATTCGTTAACCACCGGAATTTGAGATATGGCATTCATTTCGCCCTTGTCATTGAGAGAGAAAAGCCTGATTGTATTATCCCTGGAGGCAAAGATAATCACATCTTCATCGGAATGAGTAATCTTGACTTCCTTTGTGCACAGTCAATTTGAGCATCATGCTGAGAAAGCCAGTCCATTCCGAGGATAAGGTCAATGTCAGAATTGCCGAGAACCACCGGAGAGGCCAGAAATCGATAATCACCCATGCGAATAGAAACATCCGGAGCATATATACGAGAATGCATCAATTTACCCGGAGAAACAACTGATAATTCCCTTGGCAAACTTTTGATGTCAACATTATGCTTGGATGCGAATGGTTGAGACATGAAAGAACATGAAGCACCCGAATCAAACAAAACTTTAGCAGGAAAAGAGTTCACTGGAAGGTTACCCAATATGACATCACAAGAATTCTCCGCTTGCGCTGCATTCATCAGATTCACCCTTGCAGACTTTGGATTATGCTTGACAATAGCTGTGCTGACAGACGGGGGAGGCGGAAGGCACCTTGGGTTGTTGCACTTGTTGGAATAATGACCCTTCTGGCCACACTTGTAGCAAGTGACCTCAGAAAGTGGACGAGTAGGAGGAACACTTGGTCTTGGAGCTTGGAACTGCGACTTGGACTGCTTGCTTGGGTTGGGTGGGTGGGAGAAACCACAACCACCAGCATTCTTGTTGTTGTTGTTGTAGGGAGCTCGGATCACTTGAGGAGGAGGAAGCCAAAAAATGTATGTTGCTTCACGACCACTTGAGAAGATGAGGAGGAGTGAACGGCATCTCGAATCCTCTTTTTAGAAGCCTCCATCTTGAGCTGGGCTGCCTCTTGCTTGAGCACCATGTTATAGAATTTGTCGAACTCATCAGGCTCGAACAAGGTGAGAGCAAGTTGAAGTTCATCCTTGAGACCTCCACGGAACTGATAGATCTTGCTCTTGGCATCTGGTATGTCTTGCTTGGCATAGCGGGCGAGGTTTTGGAACTTGACATTATACTGGTAGACAGTCATTGAGCCCTGCTTCAGGTTGCGGAATTGCTCACGCATACCCTCGATGACACTTGTTGTAATGTGGTGAGAGCGAAAGTCCTTGCAGAAATCATCCCAAGAGATCACACGCCCTTCTCTGGAGTCTTTGTACTGCTGCCACCAGTCAGCTGCTTGGTCCTTGAGTTGGAAGGCTGCAAATTTCACATAGTCCTCAGGCCTTACGTTGCTGCACTCAAAATGCTTCTTGATATCAGTGATCCAATCTTCAGCATCGAGAGGGTCGACACAGTAACTGAAAGCCTTTGGTTGATTGGCCAAGAACTGGTTGAGCGTAGCATGGTACTGTTGGTTGAAGAAATTGCCTTAGTTCCCTGGAGCACCCTGATTTGCTTGATTTGCTTGCATTTGCTGCATCATCTGCATCAACATCTGGGTGTTCTGATTTGTAGTTTGCATAATCGCTCTCCAGGCCTCAGACGGAGGAGGAGGGGAAGGAGGACGATCTGGAACCTCTTCACCCTCTGGGTTAGTGTTGGGAACCCGTTTCGGAGCCATCCTGAAAGATATGACCACCAATCAACAATTTGATTGAAAGAAGATATAAGCTGAAACAACGGATTGAAATGCAACATAGTCTTCACAAGAATCATTCGAACAAGAGGAACGAATGAAATTCTCAGCTTAATGATAACAACAATCTTCACGAGAAGCCACTGGGAGACAAAAGGTAAAAAAGAAAAACACAAGGTACAGATGGAACAAACACAAGATAGGAGCTTCGTTCGACATCTTTGTGCTGTAAGCTTATGAACGCGTTACGAAAGGGTTTTGCAATCCCCGGATCAGCATAGCCAAGGATCCTTTAAGATGCAACTCCCGATCGGAACATCGGCCATAAAATCACTTCACTCAATGTAGAACCCCGAACTCGCTAACCTGCATTCGTTGGAAGAATGCCTACGATCTACTGGATAACCCCACCTATTAATTTCTGAAAGTTTCCAGTTATGCAATAAGGTGTTGGGGATACAGGGGAAGCACCGCGCAATCAACTCTAATCCTACATCCAGCTGTATCCATCCTTCAACACATAACCAGTTGTTCTCGGAAACCGTCTACCTCGGACCTTCGAAAAGCATCCACTATACAAAGCTATGGCAATACTCCCGAACTACCTCCCCAGTACTGGGTGATGTCGGGGTTATCTTGCCACTAACCGTATAGGAGAGTTTTTGATGTCGGCCGTCTTAAGTATTCTAGCACTGTCGCGATATGCTTGTGACGACAATACCCCGAAGCTCAACTCCCCGGGACACTGCCACAACCCCTAATGTCAGGAGGCATCGAGAACAATATTCTCGTCACAAAGACATCGAAATAATCCAACAATACTCGCGAGATTCCTAAAAAAAAATTTGGTGCAATTTTTGAAAGTAGAAGAGGCAAGAGTAGTCGTCAGGAGTCCTCACCAGAGTGAAAGGGGATGAGGAGCAAAGAAATCCTACTCTCCGATATAAATATAGGACTCAAAACATTTTCAGTGTGTGCCTAGACTCGACCGTCAACGATTCGATCAAACAGTGGGGGCTTCTAGGTCGGAGAAGGCTCTGGTACCAACTTGTAATGCCCAGGATGGGACTATATCTCCTACGTGTCGAGGCACGACTTAAAGATATAAGCCCATTCTGGAATGATCGCAAGTTTGGTACCTTTGCACATCTCATGTAAAAATAGGGATGGAAAACTGAAAAGATAGTTGGCTTACACTCGGCACGTCACCCAAATACATTACATGTTCAAACATCATTCAGATCAACATCACAGCCCATCTAAGGGTAAAGATCCAAATGACAAGATACCAAACATAACATTAAACCACAGGTCTGAATCGAATCCTAGTAGAAGCTCTACTGATCAACCGGATAGTTCACATAGTAACGGCTATGCTCCTCATCATACTCCCAGCCTAGCTCAGTGCCATCGCCTGTGTAGCTCACCATCGTACCTGCATCTGGTGTGTTGAAGTAACTGTGAGCCACAGAGGACTCAGCAATCCCGTTCCTGGGTAACACGACTATTTAAGCCTTGGGTGTGGAACAAGGCTGGAGAAAAGAACAAGAGGTTGCAGCAGCACTAGCACTAACTTACGTAAAAGAGAGCGAGAAGAGAAGGTGCCTCGGTCGAGAGATGATCACGAAGTGATCCTAACTAAAGCAAGTCAAACATAACCCCACCGTGTTCATCTCCCGAATCCCTTTCGGAAAATGACCGTCACGGTACTCACGCTGGTAGTGTATTCGAACATGGTGTCAAGTTTTCTACAACCGGATATTAACAAATTCCCATCTGCCACATAACCGCGGGCACGACTTTCGAAAGTTCATAACCCTGTAGGGGTGTTCCAACTTGGCCCATGACAAGCCCACGATCCGCGGAGTCGCAACTCCAAGGTGGGAAGGCCCGATCATCTCGGAATCCCGTGCTCAAGATACTCCGACTAAGGTAAGGCTAATCCAGCAAATCCTCCCGGGGTGCCGACACCCTGACAGTAGCCGCGCGTATCTAGTCTCAGGCCACGACCAGATAGGTCAGCCTACAGGTATATACCAATCCTCGAGTTTCCTCGTGGTGGCCCCACAGCCTGCCTAGTTTGGACCAACACTCATGTGGAGCACTGGCCCGGGGGTTGTTAATTAAGAACTAGGGTTTGCAAGACCCTATGCAAGTTTTTAGTTATTAGGCGAATAGTACCAATGTTGGGACTTGCTGGAAAAGGCTTAGCACTTAGCGGTTTATCGAGGGGGTCCCATAACCCCAACCGTGTGAGGAACGCATAATCAAGGAACATAACACCGGTTTATACGGTTCCTAGCGGCATGAGTGGAACAAATCACCAAGCAAAATGCTTAGCCTTCCACCCATTACCAATATATAGGATTTCATTTAATAATTATTATAGTGTGATATCCCAACAAGCTTCAACAAGAAGCAAGAATCTTCAATCTTCACCTGCAACTAACAATGCTATCAGAGGGGCTGAGCGAAGCCTACGTATAGCCAATCAATGGTTTGCATAGGTAGGGTGGTTAGACAGGTTCATGGTTACAATAGGAGGCTGACAGGAAAACATGGGCATCGAGGCAAAACTATAGATCGAGACTTCTAGCAATAGGCAAAGATAGTAATGTTATCGGGGTTCGGTCATCTTGCCTGAAGAGTTGTCGATGGGATCGTAAGAGGGGTCCTCGTTCTCAACCTCGGTAGTAACCTCGTGCTCGTACTCGTACTCGGTCTCAGCTTCCGGCTTTACTCAAACACAAGAACACAAGGCAACGAATCAAACAAGATGCAATGCGCAGAAAAATTACTGGATGCATGACTGATGCACTATGGAAGCAAAACAGATGCACTATGGAAGCACATAAAGTCTACTTAGGAAGCACAATGTTACAGCACAACAATATGCATCAAGCAAAATGCTTCAAAACATGATAACAATAGGACAATATGAATCTACATGCAAAATCACACAAGTTTCATATAGGACTTGCTCAAAACGGAGCAACGGGCTAAAAGTTACACCCGAAACAATAAACATGCACAAGCTGAAAATAACAGCCACATAGCAACTTCCGGGCAAGAGATAAATGGCCTACATCACTCAAACATCATGCCAAGGAGCATGGACATAAACTAGACATACTCTACATCAAACAATTCCTGACATATTGAACTTGACAACAAAATCCTGACAGCAGTAATTTGTTGCAACTTGGGAGCAAGAGTTAAATATGCTACAGCCACTCAAATAAGCATGTGAGAGCATGAATGGATAGCCAACAATATATACAACAAGGAATCATCAAGATTCACCCCAAAACTATCATGGATTGGCCTAGAACAACAAGCAAACATGGCATATGGAAATCACAGATTCCAGACTTAGTGAAAATTCACTAAGTGTTAAAACAGTAGTAACATCATGGCATCTTTGTGAGCAAGTTTAAGTCAACTCAAAGCATGGCATGGCAAGTGGTAAGCACCACAGCAAAGTACACATGATGGTGAATCCAAAACATCTAAGCATACATCAAGGGGACAAACACATCAATAGCAACGAGCTCCTCTACGAGGCATCTCGTAACAAGTTTAACGACATAACAGCCACATAGCACTTTGCAAAGGAGATAAGCATGGCAAGATGAAATCTATCATGCAAGCTAAAGCACCCAAAATGTAGAGCATTTCATGACGAACACGTGGACATATCATTTGCATCATTTGGATAAACATGCACCAAGATATCACATTGCAAAGATGGTATGAAAACAACTACAAACATCAGTTTATAACAAGTAGCACTCTTCCAACAGATATTTAAGCATCTAGATGCCCTCAAACATGCATGGCACAATGGAACAAAACGTAGTACAAGTCTCCACGATCATTTTGACATATCATTTTCTCAAATCGGACCAACACACAAAAAGTTATCACCATTGCAAAACAGCATCAGACATCAAAACTTAACAGGGACTTAGAGGATTTGGGGCAACCTTGGTCAACGCGGACTGGATCTGGTCAACGCGGGCGCGGGCGGTCAAACGGGCTGGATCCGGGCGCGGAGTCAACGGGCGGAGCGGGCGGACTGGATCTTGCGCCTAACGGGCCCCGGGTCCGGCCCGTTAGGGCAGATCCGAACGGGCGGTGAGGGGATCGGGATCGGGGGGCTTCCCCGATCGATCCAGGCGGCAGCGGCGCGGCTCGCCTCGAGCTGCCACGGGGCGAGGGCCCGACCGGCGGGGCCTGGCCGGCCGGCGGCGCGGCGGCGGAGGCCGGGCGGGGCGGCGGACCGGTGGCGGAGGCGGCGGAGGTCCGGCTGGAGCGGAGGCCGGCGGCGGGTGGCGGCTTGAGGAGGCGCGGGGCGCCGGCGGGAGGAGGAGGGAGCTCCGGCGGCGGTGATGAGGAGCTCCAGCGGCCGGCGGCGGGGAAGAAAAAGGGGCGGCGGCCGGAGGTAGAAGATGGCTCGGCGTGGCCCGCGCGTCGGACGGAAGCACCGACGCGACACTACAGAAGCACGGTGGAGACTCTTGGAAGCATGGTTTCCTGGGACGTCGGAAGCACGGATTTTCAACGGTGGAAGCACCGCGGATCAACGGTGGAAGCACCGGCGGTGAACTGTGGAAGCATTAGGGTTTCACACACGAAAATTGGGGGAGTTGGACGTTTATATAGGCACAAGGAGCTAGGGTTGTCCAAATGAGGTGAGGTTTTCTGCCACATGATCACAATTAGATGGCCTAGATGAAGGGAGGGGTTTGGGTTGGTTTGGTGGGCTGTTAGAGGGGTGTCTTGGGCCTCAAAGAGGGGGTACTTTCAGCCCACGAGAATAACTGTTGGGGTAGCAAACGAACTCCAAACGCGACGAGATTTGACAGGCGGGTTACACACACCAAAACAACAACACACGACAAGTCTCACGCCAAACCGGAAACGTTACACGGGCAAACACCAAAATAGGCCTCGGGGATGCCACAGACACGTGAGAGAGCTCCGGAACTCGAAACGGACAACGGATGCAAACGACAACACAAAAACAATGCAATGCACATGACTACATGATATGAATGAAATGCACACGCACACGATAAAAAGACGAAAACCCGAAAAGACGAAGAACCCGGAATGGAATTGATGAAGCAAAAGATATCATATATTGCCCAAAAGGGAAAGTATTACATCCGGGGCATTACAGTTCCCCACAAGATGAATTTTGTCCCATTATATTTGGTAGACCCTTCTTGAATACTGTTAATGCTAAGACATACTGCGTGAAAGATATTGTTACTGTTGGATTAGGGGATATGTCTCATGATTTTAACTTCGCTAAATTCCGTAGACAGCCTCTTGATAAAGAACTACCTAGTAAGGATGAAATTATTGGTCTTGCTTCTATTGTTGTGCCTCCTAATGATCCTTTAGAACAATACTTGCTAGATCATGAAAATGATATGCATATGAATGAGAGAAGGGAAATAGATGAAATATTCTTTAATCAGGGACCCGTATTGAAAAATAACTTGCCTGTTGAAATCCTAGGGGATCCTCCTCCACCCAAGGGTGATCCCGTGTTTGAACTTAAACCTTTACCTGATAATCTTAAGTATGTTTATCTTGATGAAAAGAAGATATATCCTGTTATTTTTAGTGCTAACCTTTTAGAGCAGGAAGAAGAAAAATTATTGAAAACTCTGAAGAAGCACCGTGCTGCATTGGATATACTCTGGATGATTTTAAGGGCATTAGTCCCACCTTATGCCAACACAAGATAAAATTGGAAGAAAATGCTAAACTGGTTATTGATCATCAGCGACGGTTAAATCCTAAGATGAAAGAATTGGTAAGTAAGGAAATACTAAAACTTCTAGAGGCAGGTATTATCAATCATGTTGCTGATAGTCAGTGGGTAAGTCCTGTCCATTGTGTCCCCAAGAAGGGAGGTATGACTGTCGTTCCTAATGATAAAGATGAACTGATCCTGCAAAGAATAGTTACAGGTTATAGGATGGTAATTGATTTCCGTAAGTTAAATAAAGCTACTAAGAAAGATCATTACTCCTTGCCTTTTATTGATCAAATGCTAGAAAGGTTATCCAAACATACACATTTTTGCTTTCTAGATGGTTATTCTGATTTCTCTCAAATACCCGTGTCAAAGGGGGATCAAGAAAAGACCACTTTTACTTGTCCTTTCGATACCTTTGCTTATAGACGTATGCCTTTCGGTTTATGTAATGCACCTGCTACCTTTCAAAGATGCATGATGGCTATATTCTCTGATTTTTGTGAAAATATTGTTGAGGTTTTCATGGATGACTTTTCCGTTTACGAAACTTCTTTTGATGATTGCTTAAGCAACCTTGATCGAGTTTTGCAGAGATGTGAAGACACTAATCTTGTATTGAATTGGGAGAAGTGCCACTTTATGGTTAACGAAGGCATTGTCTTGGGACATAAAATTTCTGAAAGAGGTATTGAAGTTGACAAAGCTAAAGTGGATGCTATTGAAAAAATGCCGTGCCCCAAGGACATCAAAGGTATACGAAGTTTCCTTGGTCATGCCGGGGTTTATAGGAGGTTCATAAAGGACTTCTCCAAAATCTCCAGGCCTCTGACTAATCTCTTACAAAAATATATTCCCTTTGTCTTTGATGATGATTGTCTAGAAGCATTTGATATTCTTAAGAAAGCATTGGTCTCTGCACCTATTGTCCAGCCTCTTGACTGGAATTTACCCTTTGAGATTATGTGCGATGCTAGTGATTATGCTGTAGGTGCTGTTTAAGGGCAAAGGGTCGATAAGAAATTGAATGTTATCCAATATTCTAGTAAAACTCTAGACAGTGCCCAGAGAAATTATGCGACTATTGAGAAAGAATTTTTAGCAGTTGTATTTGCTTGTGATAAGTTTAGACCTTATATTGTTGATTCTAAAGTAACTATTCACACTGATCATGCTGCTATCAAATACCTTATGGAAAAGAAAGATGCTAAACCTAGACTTATTAGATGGGTTTTCTTGCTGCAAGAATTTGACTTCCATATTATTGATAGAAAGGGAGCTGAGAACCCCGTTGCAGACAACTTGTCTAGGCTAGAGAATATATTTGATGACCCACAACCTATTGATGATAGTTTTCCTGATGAACAACTAGCTGTCATAAATACTTCTCGTACTGCTCCATGGTATGCTGATTATGCTAATTATATTGTTGCTAAGTATATACCTCCTAGCTTCACATACCAGCAAAAGAAAAAGTTCTTCTATGATTTGAGACATTACTTCTGGGATGACCCACATCTTTATAAAGAAGGAGTAGATGGTATTATTATACGTTGTGTACCTGAGCATGAATAGGAACAGATCCTACGCAAGTGCCACTCCGAAGCTTATGGAGGAAACCATGCGGGAGATAGAACTGCACACAAGGTATTGCAGTCCGGTTTTTATTGGCCTACTCTCTTCAAGGATGCCTGTAAGTTTGTCTTATCTTGTGATGAATGTCAAAGAATTGGTAATATCAGTAGACGTTAAGAAATGCGTATGAATTATCACTTGTTATTGAACCATTTGATGTTTGGGGCTTTGATTATATGGGACCGTTTCCTGCCTCTAATGGGTACACACATATCCTAGTTGCTGTTGATTACGTTACTAAGTGGGTACAAGGTATTCCAACTAGTAGTGTTGATCATAACACCTCTATTAAGATGCTTAAAGAAGTTATTTTTCCGAGGTTTGGAGTCCCTAGATACCTAATGACTGATGGTGGTTCACACTTTATTCATGGCGATTTCCGCAAAATGCTTGCAAAGTATGATGTTAACCATAGAATTGAATCCCCTTATCACCCACAGACTAGTGGTCAAGTATAACTAAGTAATAGAGAGCTAAAATTAATTTTGCAAAAGACAGTTAATAGGTCTAGAAAGAATTGGTCCAAGAAACTTGATGATGCATTATGGGCTTATAGAACCGCATACAAAAATCCTATGGGTATGTCTCCATATAAGATGGTTTATGGAAAAGCTTGTCACTTACTTCTCGAGCTAGAACATAAGGCATATTGGGCTATTAAAGAGCTCAATTATGCTTTCAAACTTGCCGGTGAAAAGAGGTTATTTGACATTAGCTCTCTTGATGAATGGAGAACCCAGGCCTATGAGAATGCCAAGCTGTTTAAAGAAAAGGTTAAGAGATGGCATGACAAAAGGATACAAAAGCGTGAGTTTAACGTAGGTGATTATGTATTGCTATACAACTCTCGTCTAAGATTTTTTGCAGGAAAATTTTCTCTAAGTGGGAAGGACCTTACGTTATCGAGGAGGTCTATCGTTCCGGTGCCATAAAGATCAACAACTTCGAAGGCACAAATACAAAGGTGGTGAACGGCCAAAGAATCAAACATTATATCTCAGGTAATCCTACAAATGTTGAAATCAATATTATTGAAACCGTAACCCCGGAGGAATACATGAAGGACACTTTCTAGAACGATTTAGCCTCCGAAAAGGAAGAGGTATGTGGTACGGTAGGTAAACCGACTCCAAAACAGTTCTAAAGGCAATTTTTCTCCTTTTGGAATAATTAGAAAAATAGAAAAAATAAGTGGCAGTGCCGAAGAGACACGAGCCATCCACGAGGGTGGAGGGCGCCCCCCCTCCCTGGGCGCGCCCCTGCCTCGTGGGCAGCTCGTGTGCCTCCTGGACTCCGATTTCTTGTATGTTACTCCTTTTGGTCGGTAAAAATTCATTATTTATACTCCCAAAGGTTTTGACCTCTGTATCACGCAAAAATCCTCTATTTTTGTTTCGAGTTGTTTCTGCCGCAGATAGAAGCAACATGTCATCCTAGGATTCGGAAGGAGAAAGCCATGTGGCTCATTCCCTTGCTGACCCTAGGGCCTATGGGGACAAGGAGCATTATGGTTGGACCACGGAGGAAGAAGAAGACCATGATTCCAAAGGAAAGGATTGGACTAGTTCAGATGAATACGAAGTCCCTCTACCTCAACCTGGGGACATGCATGTGGAGTTCAAAAAGTCAAGCATCCCCGACAAAGCAAAGAAATCTAAGATCAAATTTATCCCTTTTCACCTCTTGCAGGAAAACAAGCAGGCACTATGCAAGAAAATATTAAACCTTGAGCAGGAGATCAATGACCGAAGGGAGCAGAATTCGCCCTTAAGCGCAAGTTAAGGAAGAAGCCATCATCACCACCCCCGAAGAAGGAGACATAATCATATGGGTATGGGCACTCCCCTTGGCAACTTCCAACCTTGGGGGAGTGACCCCGGTATCGTATCACCCTCACTCCTATCTTTACCGTTTTCTTAGTTCGATCCTTTTGGTAGTATCTTGATCTAGTAGAATAAAGTTATCGTGATCTAGTAGTGAGCTTTTGCTTTTTGATCTTTACCCTTTGTAATCGAGTCCGTGAGCTATATAATAAAGATTAGTGTTGAGTCAAGGGCTTGATTTCCTCACTTTGGTCATGATAGAAAGAAAGAGAAAACATAAAGAGCATCCAAGAGATCATATTGATCTTATGGGAAGTAATGACTTCACATATAAAGAGTATGATGTATAAAAGTTGTTGGGAGTTGACAAACATAGTTTTGGTCATCGTTGCAATTAATAGGAAGTAATACAAGAAGAGAAGCTTCACATACAAATATACTAGCTTGGACACCTTTTATGATTGTGAGCACTCATTAAAATATGACATGCTAAAGAGTTGATGTTGGACAAGGAAGACAACATAATGGGTTATGTTTTCTTATATATGAAATAAAGTATATTGTCATGGATCATCCAACATGTTGAGCTTGCCTTTCCCCCTCATGCTGGCCAAAACTCCTTGCACCAAGTAGAGATACTACTTGTGCTTCCATACATCCTTAAACCCAGTTTTGCCATGAGAGTCCACCATACCTACCTATGGATTGAGTAAGATCCTTCCAAGTAAGTTGTCATGTTGCAAACTCGCTAAAATATGTATGCTTTATTAGTGTGGAGGAAATAAGCTTTATACGATCTTGTGATATGGAAGTAATAAAAGCGACGGACTGCATAATAATGGTCCCTATCACAAGTGGCAATATAAAGTGACGTTCTTTTGTGCTAAGACTTTGTGCAACCAACCATAAAAACACATGACAACCTCGGCTTCCCTCTACGAAGGGCCTATCTATTATTCTTGCCTTATAAGAGTCAAGGTGAAATTCACCTTTCCTTATTACATTTTATCCTTTGGCAAGCACAATGTGCTGGAAAGATCCTGACATATATACCCACTTGGATGTAAGTTTCCGTGGTCTATTACTGTTGACATTACCCATGAGGTAAAAGGTTGGGAGGCAATGATATGTCACCAATGTATCTATAATTTTTTATTGTTCCATGCTATTATTTATGATGTTTTGGATGTTTAATGGGCTTTGTCGTACACTTTTATATTATTTTTGGGACTAACCTACTAACCCAAAGGCCCAGTCCAAATTGCTGTTTTTGCCTGTTTCAGGGTTTTGCAGAAAAGGAATATCAAACGGAGTCCAAACGGAATGAAACCTTCGGGAGAGATATTTTTGGAGAAAATCACGCACGGGAGACTTGAGAACCACGGAGTAGGGGCCACGTGGTTCCCACGAGGGTGGGGGGCGCGCCCCCTTCCTCGTGCGTCCCACGTAAGGCCCCCGGTGCCCTCCTTCCTCCTATATAAGCCAACGTACCCCGAAACAATCAGAGGAGAAGAGAAAACCCTAGTTCCACCGCCGTAACCTTCTGTTCCCGTGAGATTCCATCTTGGGGCCTGTTCCGGAGCTCCGCCGGAGGGGGGATCCATCACGGAGTGCTTCTACACCATCATCATCGCCCCACCATGAGTTGTGAGTAGTTTACCACAGACCTTCGGGTCATAGCTAGTATCTAGATGGCTTCTTCTCTCTCTGGATCTCAATACAAAGTTCTCCTTGGTCTTCGAGGAGATCTATTTGATGTAATCTCTTTTTGCGGTGTGTTTGTTGAGATCCGATGAATTGTGGGTTTATGATCAAGATTATGTATGAGAAATATTTGGTTAATTTCTGAACTTTTTATGTGTGCTCATAATATCCTTGCAAGTCTCTTCGAATTATTGGTTTGGTTTGGCCTACTAGATCTATAGTTCTTGCAATGGGAGAAGTGCTTGGCTTTGGGTTCAATCTTGCGGTGTCCTTTCCCAGTGACAGTAGGGGCAGCAAGGCACGTATTGTATTGTTGCCATCGAGGATAAAAAGATGGGGTTTATATCATATTGTTTGAGTTTATCCCTCTATATCATGTCATCTTGCTTAAGGCGTTACTCTGTTCTTATGAGCTCAATACACTAGATGCATGATGACCCACAAGTGTAGGGGATCTATCGTAGTCCTTTCGATAAGCAAGAGTGTCGAACCCAACGAGGAGCAGAAGGAAATGATAGGCAGTTTTCAGTAAGGTATTTTCTGCAAGCTCTGAAATTACATGTAACAGATAATTTTGTGATAAAATAATTGGTAGCAAGTGACAAACGGTAAAAGTAAATAAGGTGCAGCAAGGTGGCCCAATCCATTTTGTAGCAAAGGACAAGCCTGGACAAACTCTTATATAAAGGAAAACGCTCCCGATGACACATGTGAATTATCGTCAAGCTAGTTTTCATCACGATCGTCTGATTCGCGTTCGGTACTTTGATAATTTGGTATGTGGGTGGACCGGTGCTTGGGTGCTGCCCTTACTTGGACAAGCCTCCCACTTATGATTAACCTCTAATGCAAGCATCCGCAACTACAAAAGAAGTATTAAGGTAAACCTAACCATAGCCTGAAACATATGGATCCAAATCAGCCCCTTACGAAGCAACGCATAAACTAGGGTTTAAGCTTCTGTCACTCTAGCAACCCATCATCTACTTATTACTTCCCAATGCCTTCCTCTAGGCCCAAATAATGGTGAAGTGTCATGTAGTCGATGTTCACATGACACCACTAGAGGAGAGACAACATACATCTCATCAAAATACCGAACGAATTGAAGACCAAATTCACATGACTACTAATAGCAAGACTTCTCCCATGTCCCCAGGAACCAAAGTAACTACTCACGAGACATAATATTGTTCATGATCAGAGGGGTATTAATATGCATAATGGATCTGAACATATGATCTTCCACCAAATAAACCAACTAGCAACAACTATAAGGAGTAATCAACACTACTAGCAACCCACAGGTACCAATATGAGGTTTGGGTACAAAGATTGGATACAAGAGATGAACTAGGGTTTGAGAGGAGATGGTGCTAGTGCAGATGTTGATGAAGATAGCCCTCCCCAAGATGGGAGAGTTGTTGGTGATGACAGCGGTGACGATTTCCCCCTCCCGGAGGGAAGTATCCCCGGCAGAACAGCTCTGCCGGAGCCCTAGATTGGTTTCCGCCTCGAGACGGTGGCGTCTGGTCCCGAAAGCCTCCTCCTGATTTTTTCCAGGTCAAAATGCTTCATATAGGAGAAGATGGGCACCGTGGGCCTGCCGGCTGGCCCTCGAGGCAGGGGGCACGCCCCCCACCTTCGAGGCCAGCCGGTGGCCCTTCCTGTGGGTTTCTTTCGCCAGATATTTTTTATATTTTCCGAAACGATGTTCTCTGGAGTTTCAGGGCTTTTGGAGTTGTGCAGAATAGGTTTCCAGAGTTTGTTCCTTTTTCAGCCCAGAATTCTAGCTACTGGCATTCTCCCTCTTCATGTAAACCTTGCAAAATAAGAGAGAAAAGGCATAAGTATTGTGACAAAACATGTATGAATAGCCCATAATGCAATAAATATCAACTTGTAAGGATGATGCAAAATGGATGTATCAACTCCCCAAGCTTAGACCTCGCTTGTCCTCAAGCGAAAGCCGATATCGAAAAATATGTCCACATGTTTAGAGATAGAGGTGTCGATAAAAACAAAATATGGACATGAGGGCATCATGATCATTCTCATAACAGCAACTTATATGAATATGGTCATGTGATTCTTATGCTAAAGTAACAATTCATCCACAATATCAAGTATGCATCATAAACTTCATTGGAAACTAACAAACTTTGGTCTCGGTCACTGAAGCAATTGCAATTTATCGTAACATCGGAAAGATTCAATATAAGAGCTTTTCAGCAAGCCTACATACTCAACTATCATATAGTCTTTCACAATTGCTCACACTCACGCAATACTTATGTTTATGGAGTTTTAATCGGACTCAGAGAAAGATAGGAGATTGTGGTGTTGCCTCCCAACCTTTTACCTCAAGGGTAATGTCAACAGTAATAGATCATGAAAACTTACATCCAAGTGGGTATATATGTCAGGATCTTTCCAACACAATGTGCTTGCCAAAGAATAAAATGTAAAAAGGGAAAGGTGGGGTTCACCTTGACACTTATAAGACAAGAATAGAAGATAGGCCCTTCGCAGAGGGAAGCACATGTTGTCATGTTTTTTATAGTTGGATGCACAAAGTCTTAGCATAGAGGAACTTCGCTTTAAATTGCTACTTGTGATAAGGACCTTTATTATGCAGTCCGTCGCTTTTATTACTTCCATATCACAAGATCATATAAAGCTAATTTCTCCCACACTAATAAGTCATACATATTTTAGCGAGTTTACAACATGACAACTTACTTGGATGGATCTTTCTCAATCCATAGGTAGGTATGGTGGGCTCTCATGGCAAAACTGGGTTTAAGGATATATGGAAGCACAAGTAGTATCTCTACTTAGTGCAAGGAGTTTTGGCTAGCATGAGGGGGAAAGGCAAGCTCAACATGTTGGATGATCCATGACAATATACTTTATTTCGGATATAAGAAGACATAACCCATTATGTTGTCTTCCTTGTCCAACATCAACTATTTAGCATGTCATACTTTAATGAGTGCTCACAATCATAAAAGATGTCCAAGATAGTATATTTTTATGTGAAGCCTCTCTTCTTTTATTACTTCCTATTAATTGCAACGATGACCAAAACTATGTTTGTCACCTCCCAACAACTTTTATTTATCATACTCTTGTATGTGAAGTCATTACTCCCCATAAGATCGATATGATCTCTTTGATACTCTTTATGTTTTCTTTCTTTTTATCATGACCAAAGTGAGGAAATCAAGCCCTTGACTCAACACTAATCTTTATTATATAGATCACGGACTCGATTACAAAGGGTAAAGCTCACAAAGCAAAAGCTCACAACTATATCATGCTACTTTATTCTAATAGATCAAGATACTACCAAAAGGATCGAACTAAGTAAAACGGTAAAGATAGGAGTGATGGTGATACGATACCGGGGTCACTCCCCCAAGCTTGGAAGTTTCCAAGGGGAGTGCCCATACCCATATGATTATGTCTCCTTCTTCGGGGTTGGTGATGATGGAGTTGCAAGTAGTGATGGGGGATCCTCATATATCGAGCGTAGGAGATCTTCCAGCTTGCGGATAATACCTTTGAGAGCAGCTATGTAATCCTTCAACAAAAGGTTTTCACTTGTGAGATGCTTGTTGCGAATCTGAGCTAACTCAATCATCCTGAAAGCTTCTAGCTCAGTTGAGGTAAAGAGATTAGGAAGGGATTTAGAGGTGTCTTCTTCTCCCGCTGCCGGAGCCGGATCTTCCACCTCCATCTTGATCTTCTTCTCCTTGTGGATCTCCCAGACTTCTTCCCTCTTCAGATCTATCTTCATTAGCCAATCATCGTTGCCTTCGTTGTTGGAGGAGGGAGACGACATGATGCCTAGCTTCGCAAACCCTAGCAGAAAACAGCTCGAAACAAAAACAAAGGATTTCTGCGTGATACAGATGTCAAAACCTTCGGGAGTATATATAATGAATTTTTCCCGAACAAAAGGAGTGACCCACAAGAAAACGGAGTCCAGGGGACACACGGGATGCCCTCGAGGCAGGGGGGCGCGCCCCCTACCCTCGAGGAGGCCCCGTGTCTCCTCCGGACTGCGGTTTATTTTTTCTATTTTTCTAAATATTCCAAAACGGAGAAAAATTACCTTTAGAACTGTTTTGGAGTTGGTTTACCTACCGTATCACATACCTTTTCCTTTTTGGAGGCTGAATTGTTCTGGAAAGTGTCCCTTATGTATTCCTCTGGGGTTATGGTTTCAATAATATTAGTTTCAACATTTATAGGATTACCTGAGATATAATGTTTGATCCTTTGACCATTCACCACCTTCGGATTTGTGCCTTCGAAACTGTTGATTTTTATGGCACCGGAACGATAGACCTCCTCGGTAATGTAAGGTCCTTCCCACTTGGAGAGGAGCTTTCCGGCAAAAAAATCTTAAACGAGAGTTGAATAGCAAGACATAATCACCCACATTAAACTCACGCTTTTGTATCCTTTTGTCATGCCATCTTTTAACTTTTCCCTTAAACAGTTTGGCATTCTCATAGGCCTGGGTTCTCCACTCATCGAGACAGCCAATGTCAAATAACCTCTTTTCACCGGCAAGTTTGAAATTGTAGTTGAGCTCTTTAACAGCCCAATATGCCTTATGTTCTAGCTCAAGAGGTAAGTGATAAGCTTTTCCATATACCATCTTATATGGAGACATACCCATAGGATTATTGTATGCACTTCAATAGGCCCATAATGCATAATCAAGTTTCTTGGACCAATTCTTTCTAGACCTATTAACTGTCTTTTGCAAGATTAATTTCAACTCCCTATTACTAAGTTCTACTTGACCACTAGTCTGTGGGTGATAAGGTGATGCAATTCTATGGTTGACATCATATTTAGCAAGCATCTTACGGAAAGCATCATGAATAAAGTGTGAACCACCATCAGTCATTAGATATCTAGGGACTCCAAACCTCGGAAGTATAACTTCTTTAAGCATCTTAATAGAGGTGTTATGATCAGCACTACTAGTTGGAATAGCTTCTACCCACTTAGTAACGTAATCAACAACAACTAAAATATGTGTGTACCCATTAGAGGCAGGAAAATGTCCCATATAATCAAAGCCCCAAACATCAAATGGTTCAATAACGAGTGAATAATTCATAGGCATTTCTTGACGTCTACTAATATTACCAATTCTTTGACATTCATCACAAGATAAGACGAACTTACGGGCATCCTTGAAGAGAGTAGGCCAATAAAAACCGGATTGTAATACCTTGTGTGCAGTTCTGTCTCCCGCATGGTGTCCTCCATAAGCTTCGGAGTGGCACTTGCGTAGGATCTGTTCCTGTTCATGCTCAGGTACACAACATCTAATAATACCATCTACTCCTTCTTTATAAAGATGTGGGTCATCCCAAAAGTAATGTCTCAAATCATAGAAGAACTTTTTCTTTTGCTGGTATGTGAAGCTAGGAGGTATAAACTTAGCAACAATATAATTAGCATAATCAGCATACCAAGGAGCAGTACGAGAAGTACTTATGACGGCTAGTTGTTCATCAGGAAAGCTATCATCAATATGTTGTGGGTCATCCAGTATATTCCCTAACCTAGACAAGTTATCTGCTACGGGGTTCTCAACTCCCTTTCTATCAATAATATGCAAGTCAAATTCTTGTAGCAAGAGAACCCATCTAATAAGTCTAGGTTTAGCATCTTTCTTTTCCATAAGGTATTTGATAGCAGCATGATCAGTGTGAATAGTTACTTTAGAATCAGCGATGTAGGGTCTAAACTTATCACAAGCAAACACAACTGCTAAAAATTCTTTCTCGGTGGTAGCATAATTGGTTTGGGCACTATCTAGGTTTTACTAGTATACTGGGTAACATTCAATATCTTATCAACTCCTTGCCCTAGAACAACTCCTACAACATAATCACTAGCATCTCACATAATCTCAAAGGGTAAATTCCAGTCAGGAGGCTGGACAATAGGTGTAGAGATCAATGCTTTCTTAAGTATTTCAAATGCTTCTAGACAATCATCATCAAAGACAAAAGGAATATCTTTTTGTAAGATATTAGTCAGAGGCCCGGAGATTTTGGAGTAGTCCTTAATGAACCTCCTATAAAACCCGGCATGACCAAGGAAACTTCGTATAGCTTTTTTTTATCCTTAGGGCATGGCATCTTTTCAATAGCATCAACTTTAGCTTTGTCGACTTCAATACCTCTTTCAGGAATTTTATGTCCCAAGACAATGCCTTCATTAACCATAAAGTGGCACTTCTCCCAATTCAAGACAGGGTTAGTGTCTTCACGTCTCTGCAAATCTCGATCAAGTTTGCTTAAGCAATCATCAAAAGAAGTTCCATAAACGGAGAAATCATCCATGAATACCTCAACAATCTTTTCACAGAAGTCAGAGAATATAGCCATCATGCATCTTTGAAAGGTAGTAGGTGCATTACATAAACCAAAAGGCATACGTCTATAAGCAAAGATACCGAAAGGACAAGTAAAGGTGGTCTTTTCTTGATCCCCTTTTGACACAGGTACTTGAGAAAACCCGGAATAACCATCTAGAAAGCTGAAATGAGTATGTTTGGATAACCTTTCTAGCATTTGATCAATAAATGGCAAGGGGTAATGATCTTTCTTAGTAACTTTATTTAACTTACGGAAATCAATTACCATCCTATAACCTATAACTATTCTTTGCGGGATCAATTCATCCTTATCATTAGGGACAACAGTCATACCTCCTTTCTTAGGAACACAATGGACATGACTTACCCACTGACTATCAGCAACTAGATAGATAATACCTGCTTCTAGGAGCTTTAGTATTTCCTTCCTCACCACTTCTTCCATATTAGGATTTAACCATCGCTGATGATCAATAAATGGTTTAGCATTTTCTTCCAATTTTATCTTGTGTTGACATATAGTGGGACTAATGCCCTTAAGATCATCTAGAGTATATCCAATAGCAGCTCGGTGCTTCTTCAGAGTTTTCAATAATCTTTCTTCTTCCTGCTCTGAAAGGTTAGCACTAATAATAACAGGATATATCTTCTTTTCATCAAGATAAACATACTTAAGATTATCAGGTAAAGGTTTAAGTTCAAACACGGGATCACCCTTGGGTGGAGGAGGATCCCCTAGGATTTCAATAGGCAAGTTGTTTTTCAATACGGGTCCCTATGTAAGGAATATTTCATCTATCTCCCTTCTCTCATTCATATGCATATCATTTTCATGGTCTAGCAGGTATTGTTCTAAAGGGTCATTAGGTGGCACGGCAATAGAAGCAAGACCAATAATTTCATCCTTACTGGGTGGTGCCTTTTCAAGGGGTTGTCTACGGAATTTAGCAAAGTTAAAATCATGAGACATATCCCCTAAACCAACAGTGACAATGTCTTTCACGCTGTCTATCTTGGCATTAACGGTATTCAAGAAGGGTCTACCAAATATAATGGGACATAATGCATCTTGTGGGGAACTAAGAACAAGAAAATCAGCAGGGTATTTAACCTTCCCACACAAGACTTCAATATCTCTAACAATCCCAACTGGTGAAATAGTATCTCTATTAGCGAGCTTAATAGTAACATCAATCCCTTCTAACACAACATGTGCAATATCATGCATAATTTCGTTATATAAATCAAGAGAGATAATACTCACACTAGCACCTACGTCGCATAAACCATGATAGCAATGATCTCCTATCTTGACAGAGATAACAGGTAAGCCCACAACAGGTTTATGTTTATTCCTAGCATTGGGTTTGGCTATCCTAGCAGACTCTTCTTGGAGATAAATAACATGTCCATCTAAATCTTCTACCAAGAGATCTTTAACCATAACAACACTAGGTTCTACTTTAATTTGCTCAGAGGGTGTAGGTGTTCTAATATTACTCTTACGAACTACAGTTGAAGCTTGAGCATGATCCTTTATCCTAACAAGGAAATGTGGTTTCTAAATATAAGCAGTGGGAATAACAGGATCAACATTATAAGTGATAGTCTTTTCTTCAACTTTAATAGGTCCAACTACTTTTACTTCAATGGGGGGTGGTATTTAAACCACTTCTCCTTGGGGAGATTAACATGAGTAGCAAAAGATTCACAGAAAGAAGCTACTATCTCAGAGTCAAGTCCATATTTAGTGCTAAACTCACGGAAAACAACGGTATCCATAAAAGCTTTAACACAATCAAACTTAGGGGTCATACTTGACTCCTTACCTTTGTCGAGATCCCAATCTTCGGAGTTCCATTTAATTCTTTTCAATAAATCCCATTTGAAGTCAATAGTCTTCATCATATAAGAGCCAGAACAAGAAGTATCGAGCATGGAGCGATTATTATGAGAAAGACGAGCATAAAATTTTTGGATGATCATTTCTCTTGAGAGCTCATGATTGGGGCATGAATATACCATTGACTTAAGCCTCCCCAAGCTTGAGCGATGCTTTCTCCTTCGTGAGGCCAGAAATTATAAATATAATTACGATCACGATGAACCTGGTGCATAGGGTAGAACTTATGATGAAATTCCAACTTCAGACGATTATAGTTCCATGATTCCATATCATCGCATAGCCTAAACCATGTAAATGCATCTCCCTTCAAAGATAAAGGGAAGACCTTCTTCTTAATAACATCCTCGGGCATACCTGCAAGCTTAAACAATCCACAAACTTCATCCACATAGATTACGTGTAAGTCGGGGTGAAGTGTTCCGTCTCCTGTATAGGGATTTTCGAGTAGTTTCTCTATCATACCCGAAGGAATCTCAAAGCAAACATTTTCAATAGGTGCAGTAGGTTGAGGAGAAACTCTTTGCTCTTCTACTCGGGGTGAAGATACCCCGAACAAGCCCCTCAAAGGATTTTGAGCCATAGTAACAAGTGACAATAAATTTCAGCACACTATATAAATTTGTCCTTACCAAATTCCACTTACCAAAGGCGCTTCACTCCCCGGCAACGACACCATAAAAGAGTCTTGATGACCCACAAGTGTAGGGGATACATAGTAGTCCTTTCGATAAGTAAGAGTGTCGAACCCAACGAGGTGCAGAAGGAAATGATAGGCAGTTTTTAGTAAGGTATTTTCTGCAAGCACTGAAATTATAGGTAACGGATAGTTTTGTGATAAAATAATTGGTAGCAAGTGACAAATGGTAAAAGTAAATAAGGTGCATCAAGGTGTCCCAATCCTTTTTGTAGCAAAGGACAAGCCTGGACAAACTCTTATATAAAGGAAAACGCTCCCGAGGACACATGGGAATTATCGTCAAGCTAGTTTTCATCACGATCGTCTGATTCGCGTTCGGTACTTTGATAATTTGGTATGTGGGTTGACCGGTGCTTGGGTGCTGCCCTTACTTGGATAATCCTCCCACTTATGATTAACCTCTAATGCAAGCATCCGCAACTACAAAATAAGTATTAAGGTAAACCTAACCATAGCCTGAAACATATGGATCCAAATTAGCCCCTTACGAAGCAACACATAAACTAGGGTTTAAGCTTCTGTCAGTCTAGCAACCCATCATCTACTTATTACTTCCCAATGCCTTCCTCTAGGACCAAATAATGGTGAAGTGTCATGTAGTCGATGTTCACATGACACCACTAGAGGAGAGACAACATACATCTCATCAAAATATCGAACGAAGACCAAATTCACATGACTACTAATAGCAAGACTTCTCCCATGTCCTCAGGAACCAAAGTAACTACTCACGAGACATAATATTGTTCATGATAAGAGGGGTATTAATATGCATAATGGACCTGAACATATGATCTTCCACCAAATAAACCAACTAGCAACAACTACAAGGAGTAATCAACACCTACTAGCAACGCACAGGTACCAATCTGAGGTTTGGGTACAAAGATTGGATATAAGAGATGAACTAGGGTTTGAGAGGAGATGGTGCTGGTGAAGATGTTGATGAAGATAGCCCTCCCCAAGATGGGAGAGTTGTTGGTGATGACGGCGGTGATGATTTCCCCCTCCCGGAGGGAAGTATCCCCGGCAGAACAGCTCTGCCGGAACCCTAGATTGGTTTCTGCCTTGGTTCCGCCTCGAGACGGCGGCGTCTGGTCCCGAAAGCCTCCTCCTGATTTTTTCCAGGTCAAAATGCTTCATATAGGAGAAGATGGGCACCGTGGTCCTGCCGGCTGGCCCTCGAGGCAGGGGGACGCGCCCTAGGAAGGGGGGCGCGCCCCCACCCTCGAGGCGAGCCGGTGGCCCCACCCGTGGGTTTCTTTCGCCAGATATTTTTTATATTTTCTGAAACGATGTTATGTGGAGTTTCACGGCTTTTGGAGTTGTGCAGAATATGTTTCCAGAGTTTGATCCTTTTTCAGCCTAGAATTTCAGCTGCCGGCATTCTCCCTCTTCATGTAAACCTTGCAAAATAAGAGAGAAAAGGCATAAGTATTGTGACAAAACATGTATGAACATCCCATAATGCAATACATATCAACTTATAAGCATGATGGAAAATGGACGTATCAATGCATGCTAGATAGCGGTCGATGTGTGGAGTAATAGTAGTAGATGCAGGCAAGAGTCGGTCTACTTATCTCGGACGTGATGCCTATATACAATGATCATGCCTAGATAGTCTCATAATTATTCGCTTTTCTATCAATTGCTCGACAGTAATTTGTGTACCCGCCGTAGAATATCGCTATCATGAGAGAAGCCACTAGAGAACACTATGGCCCCCGGGTCTATTCTCAACATATCAATCTACATCTACTTTACTTTTTCTGCTTTTACTTTCTGTTCTTATAATAAAAAATACCAAAAATATAAACTATCATCTCTTTCAGATGTCACTTTCGTAAGTGACCGTAAAGGGATTGACAACCCCTTATCGCGTTGGATGCGAAGTTCTTATTTGTTTATGCAGGTGCGAGGGACTCGCGCGTGGTCTCCTACTGGATTGATACCTTGGTTCTCAAAAACTGAGGGAAATACTTACGCTACTATGCTGCATCTCCCTTTCCTCTTCGAGGGAATACAACGCAAGCTCGAGAAGTAGCAAGAAGAATTTCTGGCGCCGTTGCCGGGGAGGCTTACGCAAAAGTCATATACCAAGTACCTATCACAAACCCTTATCCTTCGCATTACATTTTTTGCCTCTCGTTTTCCTCTCCCCCACTTCACCCTTGCCGTTTTATTTGCCCTTCTTCTGCCATGTGTTTATTGTTCGCTTGCTTCTTGTTTGCTTGTGTGTGTTGGATTGCTTGCTTGTCACTAAGGCTCAGAACAATACCAAATTGTGTGACTTCTCCAATACCAACAATAATGATTTTATTAGCACTCCGATTGCTCCTATTACCGATGCTGAATCTTGTGAGATCAATGTTGCTTTGTTGAATCTTGTCATGAAAGATCAATTCTCTGGCCTTCCTAGTGAAGATGCCGCTACCCATCAAAACAACTTTGTTGATTTGTGTGATATGCAAAAGAAAAGGGATACATATAACGATATTGTTAAATTGAAGTTATTTCCGTTTTCACTTAGAGATCGTGCTAAAACTTGGTTATCCTCTTTGCCTAAAAATAGTATTTATTCGTGGAATAAGTGCAAATATGCTTTTATCTCTAAGTATTTCCCCCTGCTAAGATCATCTCTCTTAGAAACAATATTATGAATTTTAAGCAACTAGATCATGAGCATGTTGGACAAGCTTGGGAGAAAATGAAATTAATGATACGTAATTGCCCTACACATGGTTTGAATCTATGGATGATTATTTAGAACTTTTATGCTGGCTTGAATTTTGCTTCTAGAAATCTTTTAGATTCGGCCACAGGAGGCACTTTCATGAAAACTACCTTAGGCAAAGCTACCAAACTCCTAGATAATATTATGGTTAATTATTCTCAATGGCACACCGAAAGATCTACTAGTTAAAAAGTGCATGCTATTGAAGAAATTAGTGTTTTGAGTGGAAAGATGGATGAACTTATGAAATTATTTGCTGCTAAGAGTGCTTCTTCTGATCCTAATGATATGCCTTTGTCCACTTTGATTGAAAATAACAATGAATCTTTGGATGTGAATTTTGTTGGTAGGAATAATTTTGGTAACAATGCTTATTGAGGGAATTTTAATCCTAGGCCTTTTCCTAGTAATTCCTCTAATAATTATGGTAATTCCTACAAGAACTCTTATGGAAAGAAGCCTTCTGAATTTGAAACTAGTGTTAAGGAGTTTATGATCTCGCAAAAGAATTTCAATGCTATGCTTGGAGAGAAATTGCTTAAGATTGATGAATTGGCTAGAAGTGTGGATAGAATTACTCTTGATGTTGATTCTTTGAAACTTAGATCTATCCCACCTAAGCGTGATATCAATGAGTCTCTCAAAGCCATGAGAATTTCCATTGATGAATGCAAAGAAAGAAACGCTAAGATGTGTGCTAAAAGAGAGGATTATATTAAAGCGAATTCTTCTAGTTATCATGAAAATAAAAAAGAAGATCTGAAAGTTATTGATGTGTCTCCTATTAGATCCTTGTTTTCTAGCATAAATCTTGATGAAGATAGGATTGGAGATGATTCTACTTTAAGGTGTCCCAATGATTCAGAGTTTTTAGATCTTGATGCTAAAATTGTTAAAAGTGGAAGTGAAGAGATTAAAACTTTGAATAGTGATGAACCCACTACTTTGGATTTCAAGGGATTCAATTATGATAATTGCTCTTTGATTGATTGTATTTCCTTGTTGCAATCCGTACTAAATTCTCCGCATGCTTATAGTCAAAATAAAGCTTTCACCAAACACATAGTTGATGCTTTGATGCAATCTTACGAAGAAAAACTTGAGTTAGAAGTTTTTATCCGTAGAAAGCTTTATGATGAGTGGGAACCTACTATCAAAATAAAAATTAAAGATCATGAATGATTTGCATTGTGTGATTTGGGTGCAAGTGTCTCCACTATCCGAAAAACTTTGTGTGATTTGCTAGGGTTCCATGAGCTTGATGATTGTTCTTTAAATTTGCATCTTGCGGATTACACTATTAAGAAACCTATGGGAAGTATTAATGATTTTTTTATTGTTGCCAATAGGAATTATGTGCCCGTAGATTTCATTTTTCTTGATATAGATGGCAATCCTTCATGTCATATTATTCTTGGTAGACCTTTCCTTAGAACGATTGGTGCAATTATTGATATGAAGGAAGGAAATATTAGATTCCAATTTCCATTAAGGAAAGGCATGGAACACTTTCATAGAAAGAAAATAAAATTACCATATGAATCTATTATGACAGCCACTTATGGATTGCCTTCAAAAGATGGCAATACCTAGATCTATCATATATCGTGCCTAGCAAGGGGTGTAAAATGATAGCGCTTGTTGGGAGGTAACCCAATTTTTTTGCTCCTGTTAGGGAATAAATATTGCATCTAGCTTCTATTTAGATGTGGTTTTATGTTTTGTTTAGTGTTTGTGCCAAGTAGAACCTTTGGTAAGACTTGTGTGAAGTTTATGTGATCTTGCTGTGAAAAACAGAATCGTTAGCGCTCGCTAGAATGGTCATCAGATTTTACTGGAGCGTGCTATTTAGTTGATTCTTTTTGCAGATGATTAATAGAATAATTCCTCATGTTTACCAATTTAGTTTGAATTTTAGGAGTTACAGAAGTATGCGAAACCTGCAAATTACTACAGACTGTTATGTTTTTGATAGATTCTGTTTTTCATGTGTTGTTTGCTTATTTCAATGCATCTATGAGTAATATTGGGAGGTATGAACCATAGAGAAGTTGGAATACAGTAGGTTTAACACCAATATAAACAAAGAATGAATTCATTGCAGTACCTTTGAGTAGTGGTTTGCTTTCTTATACTACGGAGCTCACGAGAGTTTTGTCTAAGTTTTGTGTTGTGAAGTTTTCAAGTTTTGAGTATTGCTTTGATGGACTATGGAACAAAGAGTAGCAAGGGCCTAAGATTGGGGATGCCCAAGGCACCCCAAGTAAAATTCAAGGATAATCAAAAGCCTAAGCTTGGGGATGCCCCGGGAAGGCATCCCCTCTTTCGTCTTCATCCATCGGTAACTATACTTGGAGCTATATTTTTATTCACCACATGATATGTGTTTTGCTTGGAGCGTCTTGTATAATTTGAGTCTTTGCTTGTTAGTTTGCCAAAATTATCCTTGCTGGACACACCTATTTGAGAGAGTGAAATATGGCCTAGGAATTGTTAGAACACTCTATGTGCTTCACTTATATCTTTTGAGTTGAATAGTTTTTGCTCTAGTGCTTCACTTATATCTTTTAGAGCACGGTGGTGATAATATTTTGAAGAAATTGTTGAACTCTCATGCTTCACTAATATCCATTTGAGATTCTATTAAAACAGCATGGTAATGTGTTTAGGCTATAAAACTAGTCTTCACATGATAGACATCCAATATCAATGTAGTAAAACCTTTCACACTAAGTGCATTGAATATGATGAGAAGTTGGATGCTTGATAAATGTTTTGAGATATGAGGATAGTGATATTAGAGTCATGCTAGTGGAGTTATTATGAAATTGAGAAATACTTGTGTTAAGGTTTGTGATTCCCGTAGCATGCACGTATGGTGAACCGCTATGTGACGAAGTTAGAGCATGATGTATTTGTAAAGTGTCAACCTTTGTGTGGAGGTCGGGGCACGCAATGGTTAACTCCTACCAACCTCCCCCCTAGGAGCATGCGTTGATTGCTTTGTTTTGATGACTCGTAGATTTTTGCAATAAGTATATGAGTTCTTATGACTAACGTTGAGTCCATGGATTATACACACTCTCACCCTTCCACCATTGCTAGCCTCTCTTGTATCTGCAACTTTCGCCGGTACCATACACCCACTATATATCCTTCCTCAAAATAGCCACCATACCTACCTATCATGGCATTTCCATAGCCATTCCGAGATATATTGCCATGCAACTTTCCACCGTTCCGTTCATATGACACGCATCATATTGTCATATTGACATGCATGATCATGTAGTTGACATCGTATTTGTGGCAAGGCCACCATGCATAAATTTTGATACATGTCACTCTTGATTCATTGCACATCCCAGTACACCGCTGGAGGCATTCATATAGGTCATACTTTGTTCTAGTATCAAGTTGTAATATCAAGTTGTAATTCAATGAAAGTGTGATGACCATCATTATTAGAGCATTGTCCCATGTGAGGAAATGCTAAATCAATAAAGCCCCTCCACAAAAAAAAGAGAAAGGCCAAAGAAAGAAAAGAAAGGCCAAAAAAAAGAAAATAAAAAAGGGACAATTGCTACTATCTTTTTTTCCACACTTGTGCTTCAAAGTAGCACCATGTTCTTCATGATAGAGAGTCTCATGTTTAGTCACTTTCATATACTAGTGGGAATTTTCATTATAGAACTTGGCTTGTATATTCCAACGATGGGCTTCCTCAAATGCCCTAGGTCTTCGTGACCAAGCAAGTTGGATGCACACCCACTAGTTTCTTTTGTTGAGATTTCATACATATTTAGCTCTAGTGCATCCGTTGCATGGAAATCCCTACTCACTCAAATTGATATATATTTATGGGCTTCTCCATAGCCCGTTGATACGCCCAGTCGATGTGAGACTATCTCCCTCCTTTTTGTCTTCTCCACAACCACCTCTCTATTCCACCCATAGTGCTATGTCCATGGCTCACGCTCATGTATTGCGTGAAAGTTGAAATGTTTGAAAGAATAGAGTATGAAAACAAGTGCTTGGCTGAAATCGGGGTTGTGCATGATATGAATATTGTGCATAGCCAGACTATATGATTTTGTAGGGATAACCTTCTTTATCCATACTATTTTGAGAAGACATGATTGCTTTCTTAGTATGCTTGAAGTATTATTATTTCTTATGTCAATATAGACTTTTGTCTTGAATCTTTCAGATCTGAACATTCATGCCACAATTAAGAGAATTACATTGAAAAACTATGTTGGTTAGCATTCCACATAAAAAATTCTGTATTTATCATTTACCTACTCGAGGACGAGCAGGAATTAAGCTTGGGGATGCTTGATACGTCTCCAACCTATCTATAATTTTTGATTGTTCCAAGCTATTATTCATGATGTTCTGGATGTTTAATGGGCTTTGTCATACACTTTTATATTATTTTTGGGACTAACCTACTAACCCAAAGGCCCAATCCAGATTGCTGTTTTTTTCTTGTTTTAGGGTTTTACAGAAAAGGGATATCGAACGGAGTCCAAACGGAATGAAACCTTCGGGAGAGATATTTTTGGAGAAAATCACGCACGGGAGACTTGAGAACCACATAGTAGGGGCCACGTGGTGCCCACGAGGGTGGGGAGCGCCCCCTAGGGCGCGCCCCCTACCTCGTGGGTCCCACGTAAGGCCCCCGGTGCCCTCCTTCCTCCTATATAAGCCTACGTACCCCGAAACCATCAGAGGAGAAGAGAAAACCCTAGTTCCACTGCAGTAACCTTCTGTTCCCTTGAGATCCCATCTTGGGGCCTGTTCCGGAGCTCCGCCGGAGGGGGAATCCATCATGGAGTGCTTCTACATCATCATCATCGCCTCACCATGAGTTGTGAGTAGTTTACCACAGACCTTCGGGTCCATAACTAGTATCTAGATGGCTTCTTCTCTCTCTCTGGATCTCAATACAAAGTTCTCCTTGGTCTTTGAGGAGATCTATTTGATGTAATCTCTTTTTGCGGTGTGTTTGTCAAGATCCAATGAATTCTGGATTTATGATCAAGATTATCTATGAGAAATATTTGGTTATTTTCTGAACTCTTTATGTGTTCTCATAATATCCTTGCAAGTCTCTTTGAATTATTGGTTTGGTTTGGCCTACTAGATCTACAGTCCTTGCAATGGGAGAAGTGCTTGGCTTTGGGTTCAATCTTGCGGTGTCCTTTCCCAGTGACAGTAGGGTCAGCAAGGCACGCATTGTATTGTTGCCATCGAGGATAAAAAGATGGGGTTTATATCATATTGCTTGAGTTTATCCCTCTACATCATGTCATCTTGCTTAATGCGTTACTCTGTTCTTATGAACTCAATACACTAGATGCTCGCTGGATAGCGGTCGATGTGTGGAGTAATAGTAGTAGATGCAGGCAGGAGTCGGTCTACTTGTCTCGGACGCGATGCCTATATACAATGATCATGCCTAGATAGTCTCATAATTATTCGCTTTTCTATCAATTGCCCGATAGTAATTTTTTTACCCGCCGTAGAATATTGCTATCATGAGAGAAGCCACTAGAGAACACTATAGCCCCCGGGTCTATTCTCAACATATCAATATACATCTACTTTACTTTTTCCGCTTTTACTTTCTGTTCTTATAATAAAAATACCAAAAATATAAACTATCATCTCTTTCAGATCTCACTTTCGTAAGTGACAGTAAAGGGATTGACAACCCCTTATCGCGTTGGCTGCGAAGTTCTTATTTGTTTGCGCAGGTGCGAGGAACTCGCGCGTGGTCTCCTACTGGGTTGATACCTTGGTTCTCAAAAACTGAGGGAAATACTTACGCTACTGTGCTGCATCTCCCTTTCCTCTTCGAGGGAATACAACGCAAGCTCGAGAGGTAGCAGGCAACACCATAAGCCCCTATCTTTCTCTGTGTCCGATTGAAACTCCATAACCATAAGTATTGCGTGAGTGTGAGCAATTGTGAAAGACTATATGATAGTTGAGTATGTAGGCTTGCTGCAAAGCTCTTATGTTGACTCTTTCCGATGTTACGATAAATTGCAATGGCTTCAATGACCGAGATCAAAGTTTGTTAGTTTGCAATGAAGTTTCTGATTCATGCTAGATATTGTGAATGAATTATTACTTTAGCATAAGAATCATATGCCAATATATATATATATATATATATATATATATATATATATATATATATATATATATATATATATATATATATATATATATATATATATGTTGCTGTTATGAGAATGATCATGATGCCCTCATGTCCGTATTTTATTTTTATCGACACCTCTATCTCTAAACACGTGGACATATTTTTCGATATCGGCTTTCGCTTGAGGACAAGCGAGGTCTAAGCTTGGGGGAGTTGATACGTCCATTTTGCATCATGCTTATATGATGATATTTATTGCATTATGGGCTGTTATTACTTGTTTTGTCACAATACTTATGCTTTCTCTCTCTTATTTTACAGGGTTTA
Source organism: Secale cereale (assembly GCA_902687465.1). Taxonomy (NCBI): domain Eukaryota; kingdom Viridiplantae; phylum Streptophyta; class Magnoliopsida; order Poales; family Poaceae; genus Secale; species Secale cereale. The sequence goes on along the minus strand of LR738713.1, from coordinate 645,466,128 downwards.
CATAAAGAGGGAGAATGCCGGCAGCTGGAATTCTGGGCTGGAAAAGGAGCAAACTCCGGAAACCTATTCTGCACAACTCCAAAAGCCCCGAAACTTCATAGAACTCCGTTTCAGAAAATATAAAAAATATTTGGCGAAAGAAGATCACGAGGGGGGCCACCTGCTATCCACGAGGGTGGGGGCGCGCCCGCCCTCTCTGGGCGCGCCCCCTGTCTCGTGGTCCCCCTGATGCCCAAGCTCTCCTATATGGGGTGCTTTGATCTGGAAAAAATCATAAGGAGGCTTTCGGGACCAGACGCCGCCGTCTCGAGGCGGAACCGAATCGGAAACCAATATAGGGCTCCGACAGAGCTGTTCTGTCGGGGATACTTCCCTCCAGGAGGGGGAAATCGTCACCGCCGTCATCACCAACAACTCTCCCATCTTGGGGAGGGCTATCTTCATCAACATCTTCACCAGCACCATCTCCTCTCAAACCCTAGTTCATCTCTTGTATCCAATCTTTGTACCCAAACCTCAGATTGGTACCTGTGGGTTGCTAGTAGTGTTGATTACTCCTTATAGTTGATGCTAGTTGGTTTATTTGGTGGAAGATCATATGTTCAGATCCATTATGCATATTTATACCCCTCTGATCATGAACAATATTATGTCTTGTGAGTAGTTACTTTTGTTCCTGAGGACATGGGAGAAGTCTTGCTATTAGTAGTCTGTGAATTTGGTCTTCGTTCGATATTTTGATGAGATGTATGTTGTCTCTCCTCTAGTGGTGTCATGTGAACGTCGACTACATGACACTTCACCATTATTTGGGCCTAGAGGAAGGCATTGGGAAGTAATAAGTAGATGATGGGTTGCTAGAGTGACAGAAGCTTAAACCCTAGTTTATGCGTTGCTTCGTAAGGGGCTGATTTGGATCCATATGTTTCATGCTATGGTTAGATTTACCTTAATACTTCTTTTGTAGTTGCAGATGCTTGCATTATAAGTTAATCATAAGTGGGAGGCTTGTCCAAGCAAGGACAGCACCCAAGCACCGGTCCACCCACATACCAAATTATCAAAGTACCGAACGCGAATCAGATGATCGTGATGAAAACTAGCTTGACGATAATTCCCATGTGTCCTCGGGAGCACTTTCCTTCATATTAGAGTTTGTCTAGGCTTGTCCTTTGCTACAAAAAGGATTGGGCCACCTTGCTGCACCTTATTTAATTTTACCTTTTGTCACTTGCTACCATTTACCCTATCACAAAACTATCTGTTACTTATAATTTCAGTGCTTGCAGAAAACACCTTACTGAAAACTGCCTATCATTTCCTTCTGCTCCTCGTTGGGTTTGACACTCTTACTTATCGAAAGGACTACGATAGATCCCCTACACTTGTGGGTCATCACCGCTGCCCCGATCGACTACGGTATTGACGACCCCACCTTCACTGCCGAGCTTCCAGGCAAGCCCCCCCCTTGATCAACCTGATATCGCCTATTCTTCTCTCTACTGCTTGCATTAGAGTAGTGTAGCATGTTACTGCTTTCGATAATCCTATTCTGCTGCATAGCCTGTCATTGTTGCTACAATTGTTGATACCTAAACTGCAATCCTAAATGCTTAGTATAGGATGCTATATTCCATCAGTGGCCCTACACCCTTGTCCGTCTGCCCTGCTATTCTATCGGGCCGTGATCACTTTGGGTGTGATCATGGGTATATACTATATACATTTTATACATGATACATGTTGTGACTAAAGTCGGGTCGGCTCGTTGAGTACCCGCGGTTGATTCAAGGATTGGGGGCTGAAAGGACATACTTTCCCGACGGCCCTCTGTGTGGATCTTTGTGGCGGAGCGACAGAGCAGGTTGAGGCACCTAGGAGACAGGTGGGCCTAGCCCTGGTCGTTGTCCGCGGCTATTTCCTAATAACACGCTTAACGAGTTTGGATATTTGATCTGAGTCTGGCCGTTGGCCTATACGCACTAACCAGCTACGTGGGAATAGTCATGGGCACTCGACGTCGTGGTATCAGCCGAAGCCTTCTTGACGTCAGCGACTGAGCGGTGCGTGCCGAGTTGGACAGCGTAACGTAACTTCCTTAGTAATGCAGGTTGCTAGGTCTGCTCACCGGCCGCGTACGCAACGTGCAGGTGTGCGTTGGGCCCGGACCCCTGCACGCTTAGGGTTTAGACCGACGTGCTGACGTCTCTGCTGTGCTTAGGTAGGGCTGCGACGTGTTGATCTTTCGAGGCCGGGCATGACCCAGGAAAGTGTGTCCGGTCAAATGGGATCGAGCGTGCTGGGTTATGTGGTGCACCCCTGTAGGGAAGTTAATCTATTCGAATAGTCGTGTCCCTCGGTAAAAGGACGACCCGGAGTTGTATTCCGACCTCATGACAACTAGGACCGGATACTTGATAAAACACACCGAGATGAGTTCCAGATATAACTCAGTGGTTGCTCTCTCACAGGGTGATGTGCGGTAGGATCGCCGGGTAGGATTATGCTATACGATGTCTTGGTGAACTTACCTTCTACTCTCTTCTACTGCTGCAAGATGGAGGCTTCCAGAAGCGTAGTCTTCAGTTGGATTAGCTATCCCCCTCTTATTCTGGCTTCCTGTAGTTTAGTCCACTGATACTACCCATATCATTGTTACCATTGCATATGTAGTATAGATCCTTGCTTGCGAGTACTTTGGATGAGTGCTCACGGTTGCTTTGCTTCCCCCTTTCCCCCTTTTGTTCCTTCTTCTCGGATGATGCAACCAGATGGTGGAGCCCAGGAGCCAGACGCCACCTATGACGACTCCTACTACACCGGAGGCGCCTACTACTACGTGCAGTCTGCCGACGACGACCAGGAGTAGTTTAGGAGGATCCTAGGCAGTAGGCCTGCTCCTCTTTCGATCTGTATCCCAGGTTGTGTTAGCCATCTTATGGAAACTTGTTTAACTTTATGTCTGTACTCAGATATTTGTTGCTTCCGCTGACTCGTCTATGATCGAGCACTTGTATTCGAGCCCTCGAGGCCCATGGCTTGTAATAGGAAGCTTGTATGACTTATTTTACTTTTAGAGTTGTGTTGTGATATCTTCCAATGAGTCCCTGATCTTGGTCATACACATTTTCATGCATGATTAGTGTACGGACAAATCGAGGGCATCACATGTTCGGAGTCTCGCCACTCCGCACGACTCCGCTCCCGGAGCGGCCCGAGCTTCAGTTGAAAGCACGGAGTGGAGAAACAGATGCTCCGCAGATTCTCGTATTTCTCGGAGCTATGGATTGTTGAACATTCCCTGAGTCCACGAACAAGCCAGTGTTAAATGTCTTGAATAGTGGCTATACTGTAGCGACTCGTGAATTAATCTTAGATTAATTAAGCATTCCTGACCGGCAAAAATATGGCTCGGCTAGGCTCATTCCCACAATCCACCATGCACGTGCGTCGCGTCGCAATGAGGTGAGGCGAGGCGGACGACGGAGGAGGAGCGCGTGTGTACAACTCCTCTTTTCAAGCTCCCAATGGCATGTGGTAGAGCAACCCTTATAAAGAGGTCCAACTCTCATTCTACTAGTAGTATGGTACTAAACTTGCCACCACTTGCCATGCACCTAAATGGGCCTTAGAGACTAACCAAAGATTATTGTCTTATATGGGCCTAAACCCATCTATAATGTGTTTTCTGGATTGTTTTTTTGTCCTTCGAACTCTTAGCCTTGGCAATCACTGTTTGATTGTCACAGATCATAAGGATAGCCGGGACTTGTTTATCAACCACCGGGAAATCCATAAAAAGCTCTCAAAGCCATTCTGCTTCGACGCATGATGCATCTAATGTTGTGAGGTGTGCTTCCATAGTCGATCTCGTTAAGATTGTCTGCTTGCATGACTTCGAGAAAACAGCATCACCACCAAGTGTGAAGACATATCCACTTGTGACTATCATCTCATCAGCATTAGATATCCAATTCGAATCACTATACCTCTCAAGTACCGATCGAGCACCCAGAATAGCGAATTTCGTAGTTCACAGTACCTTGCAAATAATGCATTACTTGCTCAACGACATGCTAATGCACATCACCCGTATTGGAAACAACCCGGATTAGTTTGCACACATCAAATGAGATGTAAGGATGAGTAGCACAAGCTAGGTACATGAGTGAACCAATCACTTAAGAATATTCCCATTGATCTACAATTGTGCCTTTGAATTTTCGATTCCACACGCTAGGATCATATGGTGTTGCAAATGGTTTGCAGTCTGAATATCCAAATCGACTCAACCTTCTCAACATAGTGAGATTGCAAAAGTGTAATTCCACCCTCCTCTCAATAGCTTGATGTTCAGGATAATATCAACCATGCCTAGATCTTTCATCTCAAAGTTGTGATGTAGAAAATCCTTGACCTCCTTAATGGCTTTGAGGTGGGTTCCAAATATCAGTATGTCATCGACATAGAGACACAGTATATCTCATGCGCCCCATCATAGCAATAGTATGCACATTTGTTAGCTTCATTAACAACAAAGACAACCAATGTCAAAGTGTTATTGAACTTCTCATGCCATTTCTTAGGCACTTTTTCAGGCCATACAAAGATTTCAATAGCTTGCACACCTTTCTTTCTTGAACATTTACTACAAAGCCATCTGGTTGTTGCATGTGAATTTTCCCGTCTACATGTTCGTTGAGGAAAGTCGTCTTACCATCCATCTAATGGATGAGAAGACCATGCGAGGCAGCCAACGAGAGTAACACTTGAATTGTTGTCAGTCTAGCCACATGTGAGTAAGTATCAAAGAAATCTTCTTCTTTCTAGGTATAACCCTTGGCCACAAACCTAGCCTTGAACTTCTCATTAGTACCATCGGGCCTAAGCTTCCTTGTGAACACCCACTTACATCCCAATGATTGGCAACCATAAGCACGGTTAGTGATTTCCCATGTCCCGACAGCCAAGATGAAATCCATCTCGTTATGGAGCGGATCCTTCGAGTAGTGAGCATCCGGTGATTCATAAGCTTCTGAAATGGAATTGGGAGTGTCTTCATCCATGAGGTACACGAGGAAATTATCACCAAAGAACTTTGCAGTCCTTTGTCTCTTGCTCCTAATAGGAGCTTCCTCGTCATCCTTCGTGGAGCTTTCAACACTTTTGTGCTAATAATATTCCATCGGAATGGCAGGTTCATGAGTCTCACCAGATTCCAGTCTAGAAGTGTTTTACATATCTCTCATGGGGAAAATATCTTGAAAGAATGTAGCATCCCAGGAACGCCAGATCCGTCGCCGGACAGCAGGCTCGAGCAGCAGATGGAGGGAGGGCGCCCAAGAAATGCCCGAGAAGATCCCGGGGTCGCGGGCCAAGGTGGTGGAGGCGCGTGAGGTGTGGTGATCCATGGCGGCCGCTGATGAGGGAGGCACATCGAGTCCGAGGAGCAGCGTCCTCGGTGCTCCGTTGGACTGGTTCCAGCATTGATCTCGCTCCGTCGGTCCATGGTTGCATCATCCTAAAAATTAAGAGGTCGCCCCTGAAAGGATCGATATGGTTGACTAGAGGGGGGGTGAATAGGCAACTAACAATTTTTAGCTTTTCTTAACCAATTAAAAAGGCGACAAAATAAGTTGTCTAGATAAACTACTAAGAAGACAACTAATGACAAAAAGCCCAACAACTACACAAACATGCTATAGGAATTAAGCAAGTAAATCATGCAAGAGTAAAGGTAAGAAATAACCACAAGTAGAACCGAAGGAGACGAGGATGTGTTTCCGAAGTTCCTTCCCTTTGAGGGGAAGTACGTCTCCGTTGGAGCGGTGTGGAGGCACAATGCTCCCCAAGAAGCCACTAGGGCCACCGTAATCTCCTCACGCCCTCACACGATGCAAGGTGCCGTGATTCCACTAGTGGTGCCCTTGAAGGCGGCGACCGAACCTTTACAAACAAGGTTGGGGCAATCTCCACAACTCGGAGGCTCCCAACAAACCACGAAGCTTCACCACAATGGAATATGGCTTCGAGGTGACCTCAACCGTCTAGGGTGCTCAAACACCCAAGAGTAACAAGATCCGCAAGGGATTAGTGGGGAGAATCAAATATCTCTTGGTGGAAGTGTAGATCGATGCCTCCTCAAGCAATCCCGAGCAAATCAACAAGTTTGATTGGCTAGGGAGAGAGATCGGGCGGAAATGGAGCTTTTGGAGCAACAATGGAGTAGTGGGGGAAGAGGTAAGTCTCCTTGGAGAAGAAGACCCCCTATATATAGTGGGGGGACAAATCCAACCGTTATGTGGGGTTTCGGCCCGCAGAGAGCGGTAGTACCGCAACTTACGAGCGGTACTACCGCAGGCTGCGCGGTACTACCGCTTGGGAAGCGGTACTACCGCCAAGGCAAAATAACAAGACCTGATATAGCCACGGATGAAATAAATTACATCCGTGGCTACATCCGCAGGGGAAAACGGAAGTAGCAAAATGCGACACGGTACTACCGCTTACGCTGAGCGGTACTACCGCTTAAGCTAAACGGTACTACCGTGCGGTATGCGGAAGTAAAAATTTACTTCCGCTCCACTTCTTATACTTAGACTCCAGTGCCAGGCCCAGATACACGGTACTACCGCATGGGGACGCGGTACTACCGCGGGAGCGGTACTACCGTGTCGGCAAGCGGTACTACCGTGTACCTGTGCGGTACTACCGCTTGGCAAGGCGGTACTACCGCATGCTTGGCAGAAGATCAGTACAGAAGCCACAGAATTGCCACAACGAAAGAAAGGCCGGTTGGACCTCCAGAGAAGCAAGGAAAGGAAGTGGAGGAGAATGATGTGTACGTGATGATTCTACCCAAACCTTTCCGACGCGGACCCCCTCTTAATAGTACGGCTTTCCTATCACTCAATGCCACCTACAGGGAGCAAAAAGAAAACACCGTCCTTCATGGGATCCGAGGGGCAAACAATCGTCTTGTGCCATAAGAGAGATATACCTGTATGAGCTTACAGCACACGATTAGTCCGCAAGAGTATTGTCATCAATCACCAAAACCATTAGGGAGAAGAGTGCCCTTACAATCTCCCCCTTTTTGGTGTATTGATGACAACACGAGATTTGCACAGAGAAGAAATGATAGAGACATCAAAATAAGCCCTAGAGTATAGGTGAGCTCCCCCTGTATGTATGCCTACATATGATTGTGCTTTGGACTGCACTGCACACATACAGGGCATGGCGTTCCCCTATAGTCTACACATGCGATACTCTATAATACATTTAACTGCATAGGATAAGCATAAGAACATGATAATAAGTTTAACGATACGAGGGCATATGTCTTACACCATATGGATTGTCTCACAGAAACACGCACAATAAAACCAAGTTCAACGAAAAGAAGCACACACACAAGACGACACAAGCACACACACAAGACGACACAAGACGGCAAATGCAAATCACTCTCCCCCTTTGTCAGCGAGACACCACAAAGGGAAAGAGAGGAAACGAAGATGGGTGGCAGCCCGGGAGAAGCTCAGTCATCATACTCGTCATCAAAGCCCTGCTGCTCCTCGTCCTGATAGTCCTCATCAGATCCCTGCTGCTCTGGCTGATACTCATCATCAGAATCTGTCCACTGGTATCCCTGACGAGCCATCCAGGTAGCCTCTGGAGTGATGTTGTCCTCCGATCCGTCTGAGACCGCTTCACCATACACGGACAGAATCTTCTTGTCCCTCTGACGAGTCTTCTTGTCAGTCACATGGGCACGGTATTGCCCCTGAGCCTGCATGCAGAAGAGAGCCTTCATCTTCTGCTGGAGCTTCTTGGCCCATGACGGCTTCTCTATGGTAGAGGAAGACGAGGGGGCAAATCTGCCTGAGCGAACATCGGCAGGCTCCTCCATAGGCTCATCCTCAGTGCCCATCTGAGCAGCAGCAGCCTGAGCGCGAGTAGTGGTGTTGGCCCAGCGAGTCTTGACGCGAAGCTTGATAGGATCGTGGCGGTAGCAGTCGGCCTCCAGCTCCTCCTCTGGATACAATTTCTCCCAAGTCTTGGAGATGAGCAGATATAAGAAAGGACCATAGATAGGTACCTTGCGAGTGTAGATAGCAAACCGAAGCTCATTCCACATGATGTGAGAGATGTCCAGAGGAGCAGCCTGAGCGGAGCGAGCCTCTTGACACATCAGAAGCATATCCACCAGATAGGCGTGAACCTTGTCCTTGTCGCCAACACGAGGAAACAGCGTGTTGCGAAAAATCCGATACATAATGTCCAGGAAAGTATTCAGCACATAGGTTGTTTTGCCACTAGCAAGGGTCTTTGCTTCATAGAACGGAAGAAGTTTGTCCTTGTTGGCTGCTTCAGGGTTGGCGTGAGGCCGAAAACCAATAGGGGTGTGGAGACCCTCATCAGGAACCTGAAGAAGATCCATGAACTCCTTCCAAGTGGCTGTCATCTTGTGACCCTGAGTCATCCAAGTCATGGGACGATCTTCCTTGGCCTGAAAGTTGACAGATGCATAGAACTGTGCAATGAGCTCAGGATCAAAATCGTTCTGAAACGTCATGATATGTTCCAGACCCAGCTGCTCGATCAAGTCAAGGGCTTCAGCAAAATACGCCCTGTTGGTATCTTTCCTCATGTGCTCCACATCGATCCAGTGAGCATCCACATACAGATTTGCCTTGGTCTTGAGCACCTCATGATAGATGCGATACTGCTGCTTGGTCCAGAAGACATCATCACCAGGGAAGATCTCACGAGGATCCCCATATGGGTTGATCTTCCGTCTAGCCATGAACTCACCAGCAGGCAGTTCCTCCATAGACATAGATGATTCCTTGCGCTTGTTGGCAGAGACCTTGTACCGACGCTGAGGATTGGGGTTGGAGCCCTCTGGCACATCGCTCGGGGTACGCATGCGCTTGGACCCGGTGTCACGAACGGGGTTGGTACGACGACCCGCAAAGCCTGAGCCACCACCTAAAAAATACAAACACAAAACCACATCAAAACAAACGCGAAAAGAATCAATGCCAGAGCCTCGAAAGACACATGAAACCAGAGGAAATCGAAAAGAGAACATGCCATGAAGCTACAGCTGACCCAACGGAAGTAACAAGATAGTACCGGAGGGCAAGCGGTAGTACCGCGTGGTACATGCGGTAGTACCGCATGCCTTACGGTAGTAGGTTTTTACTTCCGCCCAGAGGGGCGGACCTAAAAGATTAGTGCTGCAAGCGGAGCGGTAGTACCGCGTCAGGACGCGGTAGTACCGCTCGGCATGCAGCACTAAAATTTTACTTCCGCCCGAGGGGGCGGAACTAAAATATTAGTGCTGCATGTGGAGCGGTAGTACCGCGCATGGACGCGGTAGTACCGCTCAGCATGCAGTACTAAAATTTTACTTCCGCCCGATGGGGCGGAACTAAAATATTAGTGCTGCATGTGGAGCGGTAGTACCGCGCGTGGACGCGGTAGTACCGCTCAGCATGCAGTACTAAAATTTCAATTCCGTTCGAGCGGTAGTACCGCTAAGTACAGCGGTAGTACCGCTAAGGCCAGATCGGATCTGGTTTACACCGTGCGGTAGTACCGCGGTCCTCCAGCGGTAGTACCGCACGGAACAGATCTGGGAAGATGAACAATTCGAAACTACCAACTCGATCTACACACGGTACTACGGCAGATCAGTAACTTCGTAGCAACAACTCTAAGCATATTTCCGGATCACACAAACACTCTCCCACAACCTAGGCATCCATGGACAAGATCATGAAGAACACAAGATTGCCCTAAGCAACTCCCCTAACCCTAAAAACTTAGGCAAGGCAAAACGAAGAGGGGAAAAAGGGGAAAAACCTGCATCCATGGCAAGAGGACGTGGTGGGGAACGATCCCACCGGTAGGAAAGAGAAACGAGTGGGCGAGGAAGGAGATCCGGCGAGGTCCTCCGGCGGCGTTCTTGAGAGAGAGATACAGGGACGACGTGGGGGTTAGGAGTGAATGGGTATGGGGGAGATGGAACTTCCCCTGCCTGCTTATAACCCCCACGCGTTTTGATACGTGCGGTAGTACCGCGGTCATCGCGGTAGTACCGCTTGCGCGGTAGTACCGCTCGCCAAGCGGTAGTACCGCTTTACCAGCGGCAGTAAAAAATTACTGCCGTGCTGGTCGAGCGGTAGTACCGTAACCCCATATGCGGTAGTACCGTGAGCTTGCACGGTAGTACCGCTCCTCCAAGAACAAACACGCCTGATAAGAGGCTTTAAGCAAAGAAGAAGGAGAAACAAAAATGCACGCACACGCAAAGTGAACCAACACATCCTTCAGAGGAGGGCGGTGGCCGAGGCCACCTATGTTTGAGTATATAGATATGGCACCGCGAAGAATTATCCTTGGGCCCATGATCAAAAACTCGACTTGAAACATTTAAACCACAAATGTATGGCAAATGATAAAGACTTGTTAGTTTATGCATAATGGGGGGAGGAACAGTTCATTGAGAGAACAATACTCCCCCTATGTCCATGCCTACATCTAGACAAGATAGCTATATTGAGTGTGAGGAGTGTGTGTGCACAGACTCAAACCACATTGCTCAAATCGATGATATTTAGCTCATGCCTTAACTCGCGAAATCTAGCTTCATCCAATGGCTTCGTGAAGATATCTGCAAGGTTATCATGAGTGTTGACGTAGTGAAGCTCGATCTCTCCTTGCCTTATGTGATCCCGGATGAAATGATACCGAATCTCAATATGCTTCGTCTTGAAGTGAAGCACCGGGTTGAGAGAAATCTTGATGGCACTCTCATTGTCACACCAAAGGGGCACTTTGTCACAAATGACACCGTAATCCTTCAAAGTTTGCCTCATCCATAAGAGTTGAGCACAGCAACTGCCAGCGGCCACGTATTCTGCTTCAGTGGACGAGAGAGATACACAACTTTGCTTTTTGGAAGACCAACTAACAAGAGAGCAACCAAGAAATTGGCACCCTCCTGAGGTGGACTTCCTATCCACTTTGTCTCCCGCCCAGTCAGAATCAGAAAAACCAACAAGGTTGAAGTTCGCTCCTCTTGGGTACCATAAGCCAAAGTTTGGGGTATGAGCCAAATATCGAAAGATTCGCTTGACAGCCACAAAGTGACTTTCCTTAGGTGAGGCTTGAAACCGTGCACAAATTCCCACACTCAACATAATATCCGGTCTAGATGCACAAAGGTAAAGCAAGGATCCGATCATAGAGCGATATACCTTTTGATCCACCGCTTTACCATTGGGATCAATGTCAAGTTGGCATTTGGTTGGCATCGGAGTAGTAGCCGGCTTGACATCACTAAGGTTGAACCTCTTGAGCATGTCTTGAGTATACTTGGATTGTTTGATGAATATGCCTTCTCTTCGTTGTTTGATCTCAAATCCAAGGAAGTACTTCAACTCTCCCATCATGGACATCTCAAAGTGAGTGGTCATGAGTGCGGCGAACTCATCATTGAAAGCTTTGTTAGGAGAACCAAAAATAATATCATCAACATATAGTTGGCATACAAACAACTCCCCTTTGACCTTCTTAGTAAAAAGAGTGGGGTCGATTTTCCCAATTTCAAACCCACGATCTTGTAACAACTCGGTAAGGTGCTCATACCACGCTCGTGGGGCTTGTTTAAGGCCATATAGTGCCTTATCAAGTTGATACACATGATTGGGGAACTTAGGATCCTCGAACCCCGGGGGTTGTCTAACATATACCAACTCGTTAATGGGACCATTAAGAAATGCACTTTTCACATCCATTTGTTGCAATTTAAAGTTATGATGGGAAGCATAGGCAAGCAACAAACGAATAGATTCAAGACGAGCAACAGGGGCAAAGGTTTCACCGTAGTCGATACCCTCGACTTGGGAGTAGCCTTGAGCCACCAGACGTGCCTTGTTGCGGATGACAATGCCATGGGCATCTTGCTTGTTCTTAAAGATCCATTTGGTTCCAATGACATTATGGTTCTCCGTTGGTCTTGGCACCAGACGCCACACTTTGTTGCGCTCGAAGTTATTGAGTTCTTCATGCATGGCATTGAGCCAGTCGGGGTCTTCGAGAGCCTCATAAACCTTCTTAGGTTCAACAAAGGAGACAAAAGCTTGATGAGCACAATAGTTTGCTAATTGTCTACGAGTGCTTACCCCCCTTTTGATGCTTCCTAGGATATTCTCCATGTGATGTTCTCTGGAAGCAAGCCTGGAGGCAACTTTTGCAGCACGACGCTCCAATTGCTCTTCAAGAGATAACTGAGGAGCACTGAGTTGGTCATCTTGAGCGACGTCGGGAGCTAGATCTTGATCTTGAGCTTCCTCTTGACCTTGATCTTGCTCGGAGGCGAGAACTTGGCCTTGTGCATCATTTGGTGGATCCCCACCATCTTGTGATTGATCTCGCACTTGGCCTTGTTCGTCCGGTTGAGGGCCTTCATTTTGTTCTTCGGAAGCGTGTGGGTCTTGGGTTGGTGATGGTTCCACTTGAGCGGAACATTGTCCTTCTCCTTCGGCCACAAGGGGTTCCTCAACGGGTAGGATGTATCCAATACCCATTCTTCTTATGGCTTGAGGAGGAATTTCATCACCTGTATCACAAGTACCACTTTGCTCCACTTGGGAGCCGTTATTTTCATCAAACTCTACGTTACTCGTCTCCTCAATGAGTCCGGTGGATTTATTGAGGACACGGTAAGCATGAGAGTTTGTAGCATAACCAACAAATATGCCCTCATGAGCTCTAGATTCAAATTTAGACAACCGAACACCTTTCTTAAGAATGAAACACTTACACCCGAACACCCGGAAGTACTTGAGATTGGGCTTGTTACCGGTAAGAATCTCATATGGAGTTTTGTTCAAGCCTTTGCGAAGATAGAGACGATTTGATGCATGGCAAGCGGTGTTGATGGCTTCGGCCCAAAAGTTGTATGGAGAGTTGAATTCAGCCATCATAGTTCTTGCAGCATCTATTAAAGTTCGGTTCTTTCTCTCCGCAACACCATTTTGCTGAGGGGTATATGGGGCGGCATATTGATGTTTGATCCCCTCATCACCAAGAAACTCATCCAAGGTGTAGTTCTTGAACTCGGTGCCATTGTCACTTCTAATCATCAAAATCTTTGCTTCATGTTGTCGTTGAGCTTCATTTGCAAAGTTGATGACGGTTTGTTGGGTCTCACTCTTCTTCTTGAAGAAGTATACCCAGGTATATCTTGAGTAATCATCCACAATCACCAAGCAATATTTTCTACCCCCAAGACTATCAAAGGTGGGAGGCCCAAAGAGATCCATGTGGAGGAGCTCTAGAGGTCTCTTTGAATAAATGATAGTCGTGGGAGGGTGAGCCTTCTCATGTAATTTTCCTTCAATGCACGCCCTGCAAGCACGATCTTTGGCAAAGCTAACATTTGTTAGTCCTCGGACATGGTCCCCCTTGAGAAGACTTTGCAAAGATCTCATATTGACGTGGGCCAAACGGCGATGCCAAAGCCATCCCACATCAACCTTAGCCATTAGGCATGTCGCAACCTTAGTGGGTTGCTCCGAGAAGTTAACCACATAAAGGCCGTTCTCGACATGCCCAACATAGGCTACTTTAAGAGTCTTGCTCCACAAGAGGGCCACAGAATCAATATCAAAGAATGTAGCAAAGCCCATGAGCGCAAGTTGACGGACAGAAAGTAAATTGTATGCAAGGGACTCAACAAGCATGACTTTCTCGATCGTGAGATCATGAGAGACAACCACCTTGCCAAGTCCCAATACCTTAGAAGATGAAGCATCACCCCATTCGACGTTGGTGGCCATAGATGAACCGAGATGCACGTCCACCACCAAGTCTTTGCTTTCGGTCATATGATTTGTGGCTCCGCTATCAAGCAACCATGATCCCCCACCGGAAGCAAACCCCTACAATAGATCAATGCTTGGATTTAGGTACCCATTTGGTAATGGGTCCTTTGAGGTTAGTGACAAGGGTCTTAGGAACCCAAATGGACCATTCAATGTACTCATAAGAAGAACTAACAAATTTAGCAAACACATGGCCATCACTAGCACGGCATAAAACGTATGACGGATTAAAATCGCCGGCCATATTTGAGGGTGTGGTGGAGTTTTTCTTGACCCCACCACTTTTCTTCTTGGTAGAGGTGCCCTCTCCTTCTTTCACAAAGGATTGTCGGAGAGGGGGTGGTTGCTTTGTCTTGTCATTCTTCTTCTTCTTGGGCTTAGGAGCAAACCCAATTCCTTCCTTTGCCACAACTTCCTTTTGATTGCTCAAAAGGGCGTTGAGGTTCTTCTCACCTTGTATGCAAGTCACAAGGCCTTTCTCAAGTTGCTTCTTCAACTCGGCATTCTCTTCAACAAGATGCACATGCTCACAACATGGGTTAGTAGCATTTGCATTATCAATTAAAACCATGCGAGGAAAGATAGCCTTTTCCTTGGTTAGCGAAACTTGGAGTTGATCATGAGACTCCTTGAGAGAAGCATGCATTCCTTTCAAGGCCTTGTGAGCCTTGTCAAGTATGTCAAACTCCTCTTTGAGTTTAGCATGATCAACCGCAAGTTTTGCCTTCTCTGAGTTAAGGACACGAGAGACAACTAGAGCATGATCAAGATCTTTCTTTAATTTAGCATGATCAACGTTGTGTGACTCCTCAAGAGTCAAACGAAGACCACGCTCCTCATCTAGAGCGTTAGAGAGATCCGATATCTCATCGGCATAGTCTCGACTATGCCCTTCCATTTTAGTGATGGTGTCCTCGTGAGCCTCAATAATGTCATTTGCCTCACCGAGTTGTTCCAAGAGAGCAACCACATGCTTCTTGGATTTGCCCTTGAGATTCTTTATGAACACATCAAATTCATTTTCTCCCTCCTTACTACCCTCACCCTCATCAATACAATTAATTAATGAGGGGTTAGAAGAGATAGTAGAGTTGATGATCGGAGTTACCTTGTTGGTGGCCTTGGCCATAAGACACTTGGCGGTGATGTTTTCGTTTGGTGAGTTGAATAGAGATGAGTGCGGAGTGGTAGCAATTGCAATTGTGGCCATAGTGGTCACCTCATCCTCTTCATCATTGTCATCATCCTCCACATATTCTTCTTGAGCCACCAACACTTTCGGAGGAGTCTTTTTGATGAAGTTGTTCTTGTTGGGATAGGACTTTGACTTGTCCTTCCGAATAAGCTTGCCTCCAAAGTCTTCTCTCTTCTCATATGGGCAGTCTGCAACGAAGTGGCTTACATTTCCACAGTTGAAGCATGTCCTTACTCGTTGCTTCCCTTTGTTCCCACTGGAGTTGTTCCTGTTGAAGTTGGACCTTGAATTCTTCTTGCCCCAGAATTGCCTAGAAGCAAGAGCCATGTGCTCGTGATAGGCATATTTGGTGTCCTCGGGGCAGCACTCATCATCATCTTCAACTTCCTCCTCTTCCACACAAGCCTTGGCCTTCAGGGCAAGATTAGGCTTCTTGGATCGTTGAGCTCTTAGGACCGCATTGTCGGCGGTAACGTCAAGGATCCTCATGGCAACAAATTCATCCAACACTTCGTTTGAGGATAAAGTGTGGAAGTCCGGTCTCTGACGAATCACAGAGGACATGGCCTTGTGATAGGGCATCATGGCCTTGAGGAACTTGCGCTTGATCCAATTGTCATCCGTATCCTTACTGCCATGGTCTCGAAGAGACACTGCAAGAATAGTTAATCTTCGATAAAGTTCACGAGGATCTTCATCCTCGATCATTGCAAACTCATCAGCTTCATCTTGCACCACTTCATAGTTGGAGCGTTGAATGCTAGTGCTTCCCTTGTACATTGTGCCAACATGCTCCCATGCTTCCTTGGCCACAGTGAATGGACGAAGATGAGCAATGTCTTCAGGAGGGATTGAGTCTTGAAGAATGCAAAGTGCGGACTCGTTGAACTGATGATCGGGCAGTTTCTCTTGGAGTCATGTTGTCGGGATCATACGGATAAAAACCTTGCTCAATGATTCTCCAGAGGTTAGTGGAACAATGATTAATATGACGTTTGAAACGAAACACCCAAGTAGCAAAATCAGTATTTTTAACGAACTTCGGTGGGGGCCCGACGGAATTTAAATGCGGTGTGGGGACGGGTCCTCCATAGTGAGTAGGCGGAGGAGATTGCGCAAATTTCCCACTACCATGCTTAGTGACCGGGGCTTGCTCACTACTAGCTTCTCCCTTGTCGGGATTAGCCTCTGACACGTTGGTAGCGGGACGACCCACTTCCAACGGTGAGGTGGATAATTTAAGCCCCTCAAACATTTCTTTAAACATGCCCTTGACCTCGCTCGCTAGTGATTCTTTCAATGTGGTCAAGGCCACATTGAACTCCTCACGAGTGACGGAGGCTCCCCCATCTACCGTAGGCAAGGACGGATTTCCATCGGAATGGTCCTCCGTCTCGACTACGTTGTCAACCATACTCTTTGGACGGTAAAGTCCTTAAAAAGAGACGAGGCTCTGATACCAATTGAAAGGATCGATATGGTTGACTAGAGGGGGGGGGTGAATAGGCAACTAACAATTTTTAGCTTTTCTTAACCAATTAAAAAGGCGACAAAATAAGTTGTCTAGATAAACTACTAAGAAGACAACTAATGACAAAAAGCCCAACAACTACACAAACATGCTATAGGAATTAAGCAAGTAAAGCATGCAAGAGTAAAGGTAAGAAATAACCACAAGTAGAACCGAAGGAGACGAGGATGTGTTTCCGAAGTTCCTTCCCTTTGAGGGGAAGTACGTCTCCGTTGGAGCGGTGTGGAGGCACAATGCTCCCCAAGAAGCCACTAGGGCCACCGTAATCTCCTCACGCCCTCACACGATGCAAGGTGCCGTGATTCCACTAGTGGTGCCCTTGAAGGCGGCGACCGAACCTTTACAAACAAGGTTGGGGCAATCTCCACAACTCGGAGGCTCCCAACAAACCACGAAGCTTCACCACAATGGAATATGGCTTCGAGGTGACCTCAACCGTCTAGGGTGCTCAAACACCCAAGAGTAACAAGATCCGCAAGGGATTAGTGGGGAGAATCAAATATCTCTTGGTGGAAGTGTAGATCGATGCCTCCTCAAGCAATCCCGAGCAAATCAACAAGTTTGATTGGCTAGGGAGAGAGATCGGGCGGAAATGGAGCTTTTGGAGCAACAATGGAGTAGTGGGGGAAGAGGTAAGTCTCCTTGGAGAAGAAGACCCCCTATATATAGTGGGGGGACAAATCCAACCGTTATGTGGGGTTTCAGCCCGCAGAGAGCGGTAGTACCGCAACTTACGAGCGGTACTACCGCAGGCTGCGCGGTACTACCGCTTGGGAAGCGGTACTACCGCCAAGGCAAAATAACAAGACCTGATATAGCCACGGATGAAATAAATTACATCCGTGGCTACATCCGCAGGGGAAAACGGAAGTAGCAAAATGCGACACGGTACTACCGCTTACGCTGAGCGGTACTACCGCTTAAGCTAAACGGTACTACCGTGCGGTATGCGGAAGTAAAAATTTACTTCCGGTCCACTTCTTATACTTAGACTCCAGTGCCAGGCCCAGATACACGGTACTACCGCATGGGGACGCGGTACTACCGCGGGAGCGGTACTACCGTGTCGGCAAGCGGTACTACCGTGTACCTGTGCGGTACTACCGCTTGGCAAGGCGGTACTACCGCATGCTTGGCAGAAGATCAGTACAGAAGCCACAGAATTGCCACAACGAAAGAAAGGCCGGTTGGACCTCCAGAGAAGCAAGGAAAGGAAGTGGAGGAGAATGATGTGTACGTGATGATTCTACCCAAACCTTTCCGACGCGGACCCCCTCTTAATAGTACGGCTTTCCTATCACTCAATGCCACCTACAGGGAGCAAAAAGAAAACACCGTCCTTCATGGGATCCGAGGGGCAAACAATCGTCTTGTGCCATAAGAGAGATATACCTGTATGAGCTTACAGCACACGATTAGTCCGCAAGAGTATTGTCATCAATCACCAAAACCATTAGGGAGAAGAGTGCCCTTACAGCCCCCCTTGCAGCTCCACTGCACCGCGGTTCCAGCTCGCCAGACAACGATTGCAACATCCCAGCCGCAGGGGGTCGCCTTGCAGATCCACCAGACCCGCTGTTGCAGCTCTGCTGGACTGCGGTTCTAGCTGCCATGGTTGAATCTCCCCTTGCTTGGTTGCGTCATGCCATGCCAGCGGCCATGTCGTCCCGCCTTCACTGATGCAGCAAAATTGGTCGCCCGTAGTAGCAAAACAAACACGGTTGCAGCTCCCGTGCATCACCATTGGAGCTTTTCTAGAATGCCGATGTAGTTTTTTTTCTGTGGTCGCCGGTCACAGCTCGCCGTCGTGCCCCCACCTAGCATGGATGTAGCAATTTTGATATCTGGTTCCAGCAAATCCAGGTGCCAGTTCTAGCAAAAATAACTGACAGCGTCGTTGCTCCCGCTGGTTGTAGCAAAAAAAGGGCCAGTTTCAGCATTTGGTGTGGTCGGTACTAGCAACAAAAGTTGATGGCTGTAGCTCCAACCCTGGTCGGCTCTAGCACCGGCAGTGAGCAGCTCATAGCGTACCCCTTGGCTCGGCACCAACGTCGGCGATGGCCGAATCCGGTGTTGGTTGTGGCAGCAGTGTAGCGTCACCCCCCCAGGTGGCGCTAGCTTGCCAGGACAGCTCACGGACATGTTGTGGCAACGGCCTGGCCATGAACGAACGGTGAGGAGAAAGAAGATGGCGTCTGTTGTGGAGGAGTGGAGGAGAGTATGCGTGAAGAGATATGGTTGGCTCGGTGCACGGTCCCACCCGCCTGAGCTGTTCGGTCATCTTTGATTGCATGGTGTGTGCGAGTCTGGTCGAAGATTCGCCCGGACTGTAGACACAAAATGTTTTCCTAGATCAATTGGAGAAAGGCAAAACATACTAAATGCGACATCGAACATAGATGCAGTTCACCAAAAGGACCGAGTTCATCCAACTTAGGCCCCGTTCGGATCCTCTCCTGCTCCCAGCTTCTAGGCTCAGCACATGGAGCCGTCCCGAACGCGGCAACTCCAAGAAGCTGGCTTCGCGGAGCAAACGACCCTGCCAGTGCAGAAACAAGAAGCTAGTCGAACCCAGCTCCCAGCTTCCAGCTCAAAACGAGAAGTTGGAGTTCGTTCAAATTACATGAGAATGCCACCGCTAAGTTGCGTACCGGTTCGTTCTATTTCCTCCCGAGCTCCTGTAGGATAGAGCGAGTAGACGTGGACGCTTTCACACCTTTCACTTTGGACTGGGCCGGCAACCCATGTCACCATCTGCGTTCCCTAACAGCCCATACCGTTGTAGCCCGGCGCCAGCCCATGCAGCGGAGGGAGAAGCTGGCCACAGCCTCCTGAACGCACGCAGCACCTCACGGGAAGTTGGAAGTTGGCTTTGGAAGCTGGAGACGTGGATTTCCTGAACCTGGAGGACTTCCGAACGGGGCCTTAATCTTACATAATTTTTTAAAATATAATTAAACATAGGGACCGAGGGACGGCCTTCTTCCGAGCAATCTTCCCTGATATGATATATGGACACTCTCTCGGACATGGAGTATGTACACCCGAGCTCCAATGCTCCCTCATGAATAGTAAAATAAAAAAAATAGTAAAAAATTTGTGGTAAACTCTGGCAAATGTTTTGTATGCTTGCAAAATTTCAGCACGATACGACATTCGTGGAAGGCGTGGCAAAAAAAATTAATGTTCTATAAATTCTAGTTTTGAAAATATTCTGGAGTACTGATTTTTTTTTTGCCACGCCTTCCACGAATCTTGGTCCGTACTGAAATTTTGCAAGCATACAAAATATCTGACAAAATTTATCACAAAAATAATTCAGAATTTTTTGAATTTTTTTACTATTTTTTCGATTTTACTGCAGGAGCATTTGACCTAGGGAGCAGAATAGGACTTTCGCGCTCTCTTACCTTTTTTGATATTTTTGTTAAGAAACTCGAACTTGACAGGCCCGTTAACTAAAGCAACCACGTGGTTGGAGAGGATGGAGCTCGCGCAGATAGCGACCGGCGTGTGTAGTGTAGTACGTAGTCCGAACGGGACGAGGTTTCGTGGCCAAGGATCACTCTACTCTAGCCTATCCCATCCGTGCTCGCGTCGGCGCATCCCACCGATGGAGCCCCCCTCCAACTTGCGGCTCACGAAGTTCGACCGCACATGGCCGCGGTTGGTGGTCGGCGTCATGGACGGCAGTCGCGCGAGTGGCCCTCCCTCCACGCCCTCGCCAGACCGCCGGACGTCGCTCTCGCCTCCGGCCGTTTGCATTGCATCCACGGAAACTTCCACGGAGTACAAAACCTGCCGACCCCAGGGGCCATGGGCTTCCTCGGTCGTCTTTAAATACGCGCTGCGACGAGGGGAAGCACGACACGCTGCTCCTGCCTCTCTCGCTCGCCGTCGACCGCCTCTGCGCCCGCCGGCCTCGGGGACGCGGATGTGTAAAGCGAGGGCGCGCTGCGAGCTGTGCGGCGCGGGAGCGGACGTGCGCTGCGAGGCCGACGCGGCGTTCCTCTGCGCGGCGTGCGACGCCGAGGTGCACGGCGCCAACTTCCTCGCGTTCCGCCACCGCCGCACGCGCGTCTCCTCGCCGCCCGGCCACGAGGGCGCGCTGTCCCGGACGTCCACGGCCGAGTCCGCGACGCCGCCGGCCAAGGACCAGAGCCGCCGCGCGCGGGGCGACGCGGTGCTCGAGGGCTGGGCCAGGCGGATGGGCCTCGAGGCCGGGGTGGCGCACCGGCGTGCCATGGCGGCCGGCCGCGCGCTCCGGGTCCAGGTCGCCGCGGGGCCGCCACGCGTGCCGCTGCGCGTCGCGATGGCGGCCGTGCTGTGGTGGGAGGTGGCAGCTCACGGCGGCGTCCAGGAGCCCGGCGACGCGCTCCGACGTTTGGAGGCCTGCGCGCGCGTGCCGGCGAGGCTCCTCCTGGCGGTGGAGTCGTGCATGGTGCGCGGCCGCGGCAAGAAGCGGACGGCCGCGGAGGGCTGGGGCGAGTGCTCACCAGTCGCAGCCACCACCCCACGCAAGACAAGACACCATCTTCTCCAAGACATGACATGACTCTTTCGTTTAGCATATGGAGTATTTCTGTAAAGTTAAGTGACGGTTGACCAAATCTTGTTGTTTCCTTTTATCACTGATGATCGAGTGTTGATGTTCGTTAGACGCATATATATAACCCAAATGAAAGAGCTAATTTCCCGTGTTTCTTGGCCGAACCAGCACAGGGAAATTCTACGCCGGCTCTTGTTGCAAAATTCGTGTTGAAAGAAATAACATTCGCCGGACTAGATGAAAGGGTCGCGTCGTTGACCGTGCTGAACAACGATAACAAAAAATGATTAATCTATTGAATGTGTCTAGTTCTCAGTCGACTGAGACTTAATCAAGTCTCAGTCAAGTGATATAGTTTATATAGAAAAAAAAACTGAAAAAGTAATTTTGTACGAATCTCAATGCAAAATTAATGAAATATAACATTGACTGAGACATAACGAAGTCTAAGTCGATTGGGAATTAACAAAACTGTTATCTAGCAAAGCTCCACGTACGTTTGGCTTTGAGCTTTTCGGAAAAGAAACATCCGAAGGTCGAGTCGACGGAGAAGGAATCTTTTTCCTCGGTCAACCGAGTGACAGAGAGCGGTGCGTCGGCGTGGGCGGCAGGCGCGTAGCACGTCGCAGTTCGAGTGGGACGAGGTTTCGTGGCCAAGGACGACTCCATCGTCGGCGCATCTTCCCGCCGATGGAGGCCCCCCTCCCCTCCAAACTCGCGGCTCACGACGGTCGACCGCAGCCGCCAGCTTGTGCAAGCGCTAGCGCGCCGTGGAGTTTCGAGTGGCCGCGGTTGCGTTGGAGTGACGGTCGGGTCGGGTGCGTGCGTGGAGGCGCGGAAAAGATCTCGATCGCGTGTTGCGTTCCAACTACTGATTGGACTCGCGCTCACTGGACCCACGCCGGCTAGAAGCTCCACCTGTCGAGAAGCGGTAAGACGAGTACAGTCTGTTGGATTGAAGATGGGCGGCTGCATTCGGATCTCGAACGTAGCGGTGACTGGAAGTGTCGATTCAGTTTGGTTGGGGCCACATATTTGTTCTTCATTTTCCAGTTCCCGGTGACCAATTGTTCACGGCAGAGATGCATCACAGGGGAAATACCCCTCACCTGCTCGCGGCCAGCAAAGCAAGATGATTTCCCCGGACGCGGCCCGCAACGTCGTCGGCAATGTCATCTCTTCCGGCCTCTTCAGCTGATTTCTTTGTTCGACACCCATGTTTTATTTCCTTTTTGCGAGATCTTAAAATGTTGAATAGATTGTTCGAGGCACTTTAATTCAAAATCGATATGCCAGAGTGGTTGACTTAAGGGATTGCCATAAGGATTTGTCTTTAGCAAGACAGAGAATTGAATAAGTAAAAATAAAGTAGTGTGTACCCTTTACCGAAAAGCAAATATGGGTTCCTTGTGGTACCCACACCCAATACGGGGAAACAATTTCATAATTACCAAAGGAGTCAAAATAGTTCACAAGTTTTTTTTAAGAGTGATCTTGACTTACTTTTGCACTAGTACATATATTTTCACGAACAAAAAATCAGCGTTGATTTCATGGCAAAAATCAAAATTTATTTGATATTATAGGCATTGTTAAGGAAATCGTCAACTGCTAGTTGCTCGGTTGGCTGGCGAGTAGGGGACTAATAGGCTAATCCACAAATTAATGGTCATTTAATCAATCATTCGGTTGATTTATCAGTTTATCAGCTACTCCATGACCCTACGTGTAGGGATTAGTCGGCAAGTTAACTAATTAATCAGACAAATTGTTGAACATAGATTATAGGTCACAATTAGCACTATTTTGGCAGATTTTTTTTAAAAGAAGTCAAAGGGTTTTTTATTTTTCTGGATTTTTTTCATAAATACATTGGAAGGTCAGGTTTATTTCCAGAATTTTTTAGCTTTTTATTAATTACTCCCTCTATTTCTAAATATAAGTTTTTTTAGATATTCCACTGCAAACTACATATGGATGTATATAGATATATCTTAGAGCGTAGATTCACTCGTTTTGCTCCATATGTAGTCCATAGCGAAATATCTAAAAAATACTTATATTTAGGAACGGGGTAGTATTATTTTTCCGTATAGGATGTAGATACACCCATAGACCAAATATCCACCTCTATTTTAATCACTGTGATGTTGACACTTGGTCTCCACTTTGGAAAAAAGATTTTGTGTTACAAATTGGTGATGATCTTATTATGGTTGATATTTATTGGTTGCTTCCTCAGAGGAAATTGCATGGTGGATTGCGTATTGTGGACCGTGATACAAGCACACTCAGTGACAAAGTTGATTCCGGCAGATCTCAAGTAGGGGGTCTCGAGATAGAACTAGTGCAGGAACTGCTTGTAAGTATCGTTTGTTTGTGTCCTCTAGCAGCGGTAGGCATGTCGCTAGTGCGGCGCCGCTAGTAGCATACCACTAGCAACTACTCCCTCCGTTCCGATTTACTCGTCGTGGTTTTAGTTGAAATTTGAACTAAAACCACGACGAGTAAACTGGAACGGAGGGAGTAGCACCATTCCAACGTTCTACGCTACTACTCCCTCCGTTCCAAAATAGATAATCCAACTTTGCACTAAAGTTAATACAAAGTTGAGTCATCTATTTTGAAACGAAGGGAGTAGTTGCTTCTGACTTAGCAGCGTGTACCCCTAAAATGTGCTGCAAGTTCGGAGTATAACTAGTAATGTCCAGTTCAAGGACATGTGTCTAAGTTATCACGAGTTGGCCGCATGCCTACCTTTCTCTAACCACAGCTAATGTATCAAGAGATTGGCCATGTGCCTATTTCACAAACGCCCATAGTTTTTCTTTTATGGGGCCAAAAGAAGCTGCCACGGCATCGGTTACTGCTGTGGCATTTGCACAATTTGATACATATATCAATTTGAAAAGAATGAATTATATAAATATTGTTGTATATTAAATTTAGCATGAATCAAAACTGCAGCACACGCTCTTAGAACACACTGAGATGGTTGAATTATAGGCATGTATTTGAGATGCCTGATTATTAAAACACATTGTCTAGGTTGACTTCGACGGCTTTGTCGTGGGGTGGTGGCTCGGTGCTGTTGAAATTGCGATTAACAAATCTACAAAGTTTGGTAATGAAGAGAGCAAATATCAGCACCAATCACTCGTAACAAACCTATAGCAACATGTATATGTACATACGACAGAAATCTTCTATACTCCCTCCATTCCTATATATAGTGCCTATTAGTTTGTTGCAAGAATTCCACACAATATAGTGCGCATGAAGCACTTTGGACAAGAATTGCCCCTAGCTTTTCACAGGAGGTGCACGGACATCCACATGTTGTGTACAGGGAGTATGCATGCAGGGTTATTATGGTCTAAAAGTACAGCTCCACGTCATGCCTTGGTCTTGGTGCCTCAAACCATTCACACTACATATTAGAATAGATGGAGTATTAACTAAGATAGCAACATATAGTATGAAGTAAATGTAGTAGGCCAATTCATGCATGCATCTTAAAGACTTCAGTAGCAACTACAAATAACGTACAATAAGTCTAGCTACACGTTGAAGTTAGAAAGAATGATAACAAACGATAACTGATGTTCTGAATATACAAGACCACACAAGTCGACACATTCACTCCTTCATGGATGACAATGAGTCAGGCATGTCACAAACTTATGCCCCGTATATAGGACGTTGCTCGTCAATGGAGGATATGCCGCTGTTGAAGATCCCTGTCCCGCTGAGGACACAGTTGTTAATGATTTCAACCAATTCCCGTTGCATCTCTCTTAACTTGGTTGTCTAATCGTCATGTGCGAGAAGGGCAAGGGATTCACCCATTTGGCGACCCTGTCTTCTGAGGCTAACATGCTTCCGTATCAATTCATCCATGTGGATCATGACATACCAAGCGGGGATCCTTGATTCATCCTCTTGTTGCATGGAACTAAAGGAGGTTATGTGGTCGAACCGTACCATGCCGCCATTGTCTAACTTTCTACTAGCAGTCCTAATGGTCCCTCCATTGCCAACAAATATTATTGATGGTGCCCTGCACCGGGGGTGGCTCTCTCAAGGGAGCCCGACCTCGACGTCTACAAGGGGCCCACTTGGCCTAGTACAAGGGAGAAGCCCTAGGGAGCGCTAGAGACCTTCGTGTCCATTAAGACACAAGGTGGCAGCGCCCCAGATCACATCTACCATCATGTAAAACCTAGACCTCCCTGCTTATATAAAAGAAGGTCGGGGACCCCTCTAGATCATCTATTCATAGATAAAAAAACTCTCGGTAGCAATCTCATACACCATATGAAGTATCCCTCCACCATGAATAACGAAAACAAGCAGGATGTAGGGTATAACTTCGATATGAGACTTTCAGCTGTGCTCGGACCCCTACCAAGGGATCTGATGTATTTTGCGTTGGGGAACGTGGTGTTTCAGAAAAAATCCTACGATCACGCAAGATCTATCTAGGAGAAGCATAGCAACGGGCGGGGAGAGTGTGTCCACGTACCCTCGTAGATCGAAAGCGGAAGCATTTAGCAACGCGGTTGATGTAGTCGAACGTCTTCACGATCCAACCGATCCAAGCACCGAACGTATGGCACCTCCGCGTTCAGCACACGTTCAGCTCGATGACGTCTCGCAAACTCTTGATCCCGTTGAGTGTCGCAGGAGAGTTTCGTCAGCACGACGGCGTGGTGACGGTGATGATGAAGTTACCCGGCGTAGGGCTTCGCCTAAGCACTGCAACGATGTGACCGAGGTGTGTAACTATGGAGGGGGGCACCGCACACGGCTGGGAACAATTGATGTGTCTCCAAGGGGTGCCCTCCCCACGTATATAAAGGAGGGAGAGGGAGCAGGCGGCCGACCTCGGAGGAGGGCGCGCCAAGGGGGGAGTCCTACTCCCACTAGGAGTAGGACTCCCCTTTCCTAGTAGCAGTAGGAGAAGGGGGAAGGGAAGGAGAGGAAGAGAAGGAAAGGAGGGGGCACATCCCCTCCCCCCTAGTCCAATTCGGACTAGGCTTGGGGGGCGCACGGCCCAGCCCTACCCAGCCCCTCTCTCTCTCCCCTAAAGCCCACTAAGGCCCATTAGCTCCCCTGGGGGTTCCGGTAACCTCCCGGTACTCCGGTATTTATCCGGTGACGCCCGTAACCCTTCCGGTGTCCGAATATAACCTTCCAATATATCAATCTTTATGTCTCGGACATTTCGACACTCCTCGTCATGTCCGTGACCACATCCGGGACTCCAAACTACATTCGGTGCATCAAAACACATAAAATCATAATACCGATCATCATCGAACGTTAAGCGTACGGACCCTACGGGTTCGAGAACTATGTAGACATGATCGAGACTCATCTCCGGTCAATAACCAATAGCGGAACCTAGATGTTCATATTGGCTCCCACATATTCTACGAAGATCTTTATCGGTCAATCCGCATAACAACATACGTTGTTCCTTTTGTCATCAGTATGTTACTTGCCCGAGATTCGATCGTCGGTATCATCATACCGAGTTCAATCTTTTCACCGACAAGTCTCTTTACTCGTTCCTTAATACATCATCTCGTGACTAACTCATTAGTCGTTTGCTTGCGAGGCTTATTACGATGTGTATTACCGAGAGGGCCCAGAGATACCTCTCCGACACTCAGAGTGACAAATCATATTCTCGATCTATGCCAACACCACAAATACCTTCGGAGACACCTGTAGAGCATCTTTATAATCACCCAGTTACGTTGTGACATTTTATAGCACACAAGGTGTTCCTCCGGTATTAGGGAGTTGCATAATCTCATAGTCATAGGAACATGTATAAGTCATGAAGAAAGCAATAGCAGAAAAACTAAACGATCATATTGTTAAGCTAACGGATGGGTCTTGTCCATCACATCATTCTCCTAATGATGTGATCCCGTTGATTAAATGACAACTCATGTCTATGGTTAGGAAACATAACCATCTTTGATCAACGAACTAGTCTAGTAGAGGCATACTAGGGACACTCTGTTTCGTCTATGTATTCACACATGTATCAAGTTGTCGGTTAATACAATTCTAGCATGAATAAAAGACATTTATCATGATGTATAAGGAAATATAAATAACAACTTTATTATTGCCTCTAGGGCATATTTCCTAACCATAAACGAGAAACCGTTTACGACGAGCTCTTTTTCACCTCCATAAACGAGAAACATATCCTTTGTACTTTTCAGGTACTTCAGGATATTCTTGACCGATGTCCAGTGATCCACTCCTGTATTACTTTGGTACCTCCCTACCAAACTTATAGCAAGGCACACATCAGGTCTGGTACACAACATTGCATACATGATAGATCCTATGGCTGAGCCATAGGGAATGCCTTTCATTTTCTCTCTATCTTCTGCAGTAGTTGGGCATTGAGTCTTACTCAACTTCACACCTTGTAATACAGGCAAGAACCCTTTCTTTGACTGATCCATTTTGAACTTCTTCAAAACTTTATCAAGGTACCATCGGTGTTATCCAATCTTATGTGTAGAAAATGGAGGGCAAAGGAAAATAAGCTACAGAGCGATGGTACATGAACAACTACCTGTCAATATAAATACGCTGATAAAGGACAACATGTATTTACAAGAACAATGCAGAGCTAAAAAAACCATTGGCATTGGATATAATCTACACTAATGTAACCATTCATACAGATCAGATAATTTGGAGCGAACAATTGATAAGCAAGCTATCATGCATACTGCTGTCACATAATGAACCAGGTATGTATGCAAGTACAGTGATATAGGACAACAGGTACTAACAAGAGCAAAGCAGCGGGCAACATATTTATGATATCCTGTCGTTCTTTTCAAACCGGAATTCTTTTTCGAGCAGATTTCCTGCAAAAAAGATCCGTAAGGCACATGCGGAAAAGTAGAAGTTCAAATTGGCATGCGATATCATAGACAGTACCTCATCCTCGGAACGAGATGAGTGCATAACAAGGTTTTTCCATTCAATGTCTTCTAAATTTAGCACATGAGACTTCACCAGAAATTCGTTTATAGACTTGCCATCAAAGTGTGATTTCCTTAGGTAACACCAATACTGCTGCAATGCTTCCTTGAAAAGCGCAAGCAAGCTTTGCTCGTCATGACTATCCAGATTGACCCTCGCCTACTTACAACAATGTAATGTAAATCATTGATGTGTTCAATCAGCAGAAAACAGGAAAATAATCACCATGAATAATAGCACTTACAAGTAAGTGGGACAGGAAGATGTGAAAATGGTGTTTGTCTTCGCTATAATCTTCCAATGATAGGAATATATGCACGTGCTCCCTAACAACATTGAAAGCATTGTCTTTTAAACTGGAAATAACTGGAATGGGGTTCCAATCTGCAGGAATTGGCCGTCTCTGCAGTTGGGATAGGTCTTCGGCCAGTGGACTTGTTGTACTTTTTGTTGGAGTGGGATTTTTCTGTGGTACGGCTGGTGCTATGGCAACTGAAATCGGCATACCTTTTGCTGGAGTGCAGGTCCTGTGTGGTGGGGCTAGTGGTGTGGCCAGTGAAGTATGGGTACAGTCTGCTGGAGTCGGTCCTATGTTTTGTGTCACTGGTTGTACAACCAATATAAGTGGGGTGATGTCTAATTTCTCCGGCACAACCATGTTTTTCAAGGACTTTGCTGGTGCTCCTTTAGGTTCGGCAATCACCCTCTTCCTTTTTGATGTCTGATGCATAAGAACATCATTTGAGTGGAAAAACATGGTATGATGACAGATGGAATATGTATTGATAATGGATGGGCATGGCATCTCGACATATATGATGAGTAAACTAAGCAGATGGTGGTGCAACAAAGTAGAAGAAATGCAAGACAACATATGCAAGTTACGCGCAATCAATAAAACCTTGCCAAATTAGAGCAGGCACCTTGATGGGTGAACATGATAGGCCATCTTCCTTTGACTCCTCGAGGTTAGAATAGTCATTAGGATCATATTCTGAACAAGAATCTACAGGTGGGGAGCATATGAGTTTCATTGCATCCAGAATGGCACTCAATGCCTTGGTGCCAATTTTGTAAGTCATTGCAGTGTTCCACAATATTCTTCTGATGCACGGATTCTGATATTCACTGTAATTACGTATAATATCTGAGAACCATGAAAACATAAATAGTTGTGAGATTATCTTTGTCAGAGGATATTCTAATATAGGGGCGCCCTTGTAAACACTTGTGTGCTATCACTGGATTCTGATGAGAGAGCTCATGTGTGCTGTAATATGGTGCGTGTATTTATATAATCTGGCATAGGTACACAAAAAAATAGGCTCCAGAAGTAAGGATAGTTGGCAGATGATAGGTTGAAAATATATTGTATAGAGAGTTTATTGCCAAACCATGATAACAAGAGCACACAACAACTAGGCATATCATAGTGTGAATAAAAGGGGTACACCATGACCACGATATATAAATCGGGAAAGTGGAGCTGGCTTGAAAATACGGTGTTGTATTGCTGCTAGTAATTGAAAGCCTATCGATCAAGTACATGCCAGCTCTATCAGCTATTGATTGCAGATGTCCCTGCTCCCCTTCCCGACAAGGAACATACTGTACGTACTAAATACATAATAACAAAAGAGGAACATGTTAAAGAACAGAAGATGAAGCATATTCTTGAGGTTTCACTTAATTGCATACAATGTTGGTTGCCCACTCATGGTGAATCACAGCGCCCAAAGAAATGCAATTCCGTGCTGTCTCTCTATATGTGGCAATTTTGAACAACAGTCATTAGGATCATATTCTGAACAAGAGTCAACGGGTGGGGAGTGTATGAGTTTCATTGCATCCAGAATGGCGCTCTGCCTTGGTGCCAATTTTGTAAGTCATTGCGGTGTTTAGCTTCAAGAGTGGACTGCTGCTAGTGCGACACAAAGCAGCTACACAGATCATAGTGTAGATATAACGGGAAAACCGTAAGCATCGGAGTAAAATCAGCAAAGTGGAACTTGCTGGAATATATGTGCTAGTATTGCTGGTATGGCTAAAAAGGCTTCGGATACCAGCTCTCTTCAACTGAAGGTGTGGTACTGTTAATATCAGTGTCACTCTCAAAGGCGACACAACTCCCTACATTTCCTTGCTATTCTTATAGGATTCAAGTGGGCAGGCCACTACAAATCATATTCCCATGTTTACAAAATCCTACAAATCAAAGAGGCCCGAAGAGTTCAAAGTGTCCATACCAACCGACTGTATAGACCTCTACACTGCAAATGTCCCTGCTCATCTTCACTACAAGGAACATATTGTACTACTATCATACTCCCTCCGTTCCAAAATATAAGTCTTGGTAGAGATTTCCACTATGGATCACATACAGATGTATCTAGATACATTTTAGAGTGTAGATTCACTCATTTTGCTCCATATGTAGTCCATGGTGGAATCTATACAAAGACTTGTACTTAGGAACGGAGAGAGTACTTATTAAAGAAGAATGGAAGAGGAACATGCTAAAGAAGAGAAAGCAGATTTTGGATAATAAAATGTTCGTTGCGCAGTGCCCACACATGATGAACCAGAGCGCATTAAGAAAGCAACTCCCTGATGTCTCTCTATATGTGGTGCACATGCTTTTTAGAAAGTAAAGTAGGAACATTAGCTGACCAATTAAATGTTATCTGTTTTAGTAATATCAACATCATATCAGATTCGAACTTGAGCAACAAGTTTGGAATTATGAGTGGCACGTTGTTTAGCTTGATGGATTCAGGAGCAGTGCTAAGCAGGTACGATGATGGTACTGAATATGAAGGCATGTCCGCATGTAAGTCGCGTGACTTTTGTCATTTGGGTCAGTCGACCATTTCAGACGGTTGGATGAAGATCCTACGTCTCCTAACCCTTCTTCTTCCCCGTCTCTGATTCTTCCCATACAGAACACCACACGGGCCACCGGCCGGACCACCGGCCCCCACCGCATGTGTTCCTCCGCCACCCCCACCCCCACCCCGCCCCCACCCGCGTCGAGTTTTCTTCGTTCGGCAAGGCCCCACTACCGCCCCCCATAACCAAAGTCCCCACCCGAGCCCCTTCGTCCGCACCGGTAAACTCCGGCGAGCTCTGAAAAATCGACTGACCCAATTTTGAAATTTAGGCTACTATGATTTAACTAGTGTGGAATATAAAAGGGGAAAACCATAAGCATTGGGAGTATAGTGTTGCGCGTGCCATGGCGGATCTGAAGGTGCAAACCGGAAAAAGGCAACTTCGCAACCAATGTTTGCTCTCAACTAGCAAGTAAGTGATGGACAAGAAATCAGAGTAAAGCAGTGGCGATCTATTTTCTTGCTGCGATAAATAAGTTGAGCAGATACGAAAGAGTACCGCCTCTGGTGCGGTGCCATGTATGCATCTGCTGAGAATTTGACGGTGCTGCGGTAGCGATGGCTGTCGGCGGTGTGGAAGCAGATCTAGGAGGGTAGACGGTGGCGACGGGGCGCGATGGACGAGACGGTCATAGGAGCGGCGCCGACAAGGTGGACGACGACGGGTATGAAGCGAGAGGAAGGGATGCAAGGATCCCGGTCCTAAGCCGTGGATGAGAGAGGTCGATCTCTTGTAATGGACGGCGGCGTCGGGGTATCAGCTTCGGCATGGTGGAGGAGGACGGTGGTGGATGGGGTGGCGGACGGGGGAGGCTGGGGTGGAGAGGGTGTTTTGGCGCCCACGGAGTACGAATGGGGAAATAGAGGTGGAGAGGAAGGGGGAACCATGTCTGTAGGGCGCGCTTGTCTCAAATGCGAGGAAATTTACAAACTTAGCCCCCGTTTCAAATTTCCTACATCACAGCAATATTAGTCGGTTGGGGATAGGACGGTAATCTCGCATACACCAAATATTAGCCAACGAGAGTTTTTTTTGGCGCCCACCGTGTATGAATCGGGGAGGGAGTCGATTTCGGTCGAGGACACACTGTGTTTTGGCGCCCACCGTGTATGAATCCGGGTGAGAGGCGGTTATGTCACGTTTGAGTGAAATTACAAACCTACCCCTATCAAAACCTATAGAAATCGAGCAGATAGGCTTTGCGTGGCAGGGATAGGCACTTGTAATTTCCATCTCGCAGATTTTGGTTTCAGGCGGTTACCACGACTTTCCCCGCTTTGTTCAAATTTTGCAGAGTGCACGTTTACCGTGCCAACTCAATTCGAAGCCCGTTTGTATTCTATTTTTTTCGGGCAGGATCCATTTTCGATTGGAATAAGATTCTATATATATATATATCATTTTTTATATATACTTTCAAAAGAACAACAAAGAATTATGCTCCTTTATATGTATAATATGATTTATAAATACAATGATCT
Organism: Secale cereale; assembly: GCA_902687465.1. Classification (NCBI taxonomy): domain Eukaryota; kingdom Viridiplantae; phylum Streptophyta; class Magnoliopsida; order Poales; family Poaceae; genus Secale; species Secale cereale. The sequence continues at coordinate 645,433,550 of LR738713.1, read as the reverse complement.
CAAAATCATAAGGTTGAAATCAAAAAATTAAACCAAATTATGCTCTACTAAAATGTATGGATCAGTAATATCTACATATTAAATAACATAGATGCGCGTGAATTCATATGAGTATGCATGTTTGATAGATCAATTTTGGTTCGAGTATAGATTACATGTATCATCATCTCGAATTCAAATATTTGAATCCCTTTTATGTTCACTCCTTTCATGCCCATCTCTCTCGCATGCATGCTCCTTCATGTAGCTATCACTCTCTTTTCTCCAGCTCACCCGCACGCTCACTTCATGTTTCTCCTATCCTCGCAAACATGGTCTCTCGACATCTCCCTTGAGAAGTGTCACACTCTCCCTATCATTATACATTACACGGTTTTCATTATCTCTCACGTCTCTACCGTTCTCTCGTATCACTAGGTACCTAAGCTTTCTTTTTCACCGCCACACACACAGTCTCGACTCGTCTTTAACTTTGTCTTTCTCTCTATGGGATTCTCTCACACACCCTATATGTCTCTAGATATGAATCATACCACTAAAATTACTCTCTCTCTCTCTCTCTCCTGTAGACACAACATTTGTTGCGGTCTCCTTTTTGTCTCCATCCCAGACTGACATTATTCATTTGTTTACCGATCAGACAAACTCCCCCCTCTCTCCCACTCACACACACACACAACTCATGCTTCCACTCCCCTTCCCGACTACTGTCTCTCTCTCACACACACAAAACTCTCGCTTTCGCACCCCCGACTCGTATTTCTCTCACAAACATTTATCGACTAGCCTCTAGATAGGTTTATACACCCGCACACTTGTGCTTCCACTATCGCATACATGTCTATCTCCCGCTCCTTGTATCTATGTAGATGATTCTTCCCTTCTTGAGACACGCCCTCTCGATCGTGCACACACACACTATCGCCTCATTTTAAGTTGATACCTCTCGCACACACGCTCTTTGTGTCTTTGTCACACATGTACTCCGTCCTCCTCCTCTCTCCCTCTCTCTCTCTCTCTCACACATGGGCTTTTTGCAATTGGATCAGTTGGATCGTGAAGACATTCGACTACACCCACCGCGTTACTAAACATTTCCGCTTTCGATCTACGAGGGTACGTGGACACACTCTCCCCGCTCGTTGCTATGATTCTCCTAGATATATCTTGCGTTATCGTAGGCAATTTTTTTGAAATACTACATTTCCTAACAGTGACATCAAAAGCCAGGTCTATGCGTAGATGATATGCACGAGTGGAACACAATGAGTTGTGGGCGACAATAGTCATACTGCTTACTAGCATGTCATACTTTGATTCGGCGGTATTGTTGGATGAAGCGGCCCGAACCGACATTACATGACCGCGTTCATGAGACTGGTTCTACCGACGTACTTTGCACATAGGTCACGGGTGGGTGTCAGTTTCTCGAACTTTAGTTGAATCGAGTGTGACTACGCCCGGTCCTTGTTGAAGGTTAAAACAGCGCACTTGACGAAAAATCATTGTGGTTTTGATGCATAGGTAAGAATGGTTCTTGCTAAGCCCGTAGCAGCCACGTAAAACTTGCAACAACAAAGTGGAGGACGTCTAACTTATTTTTGCAGGGCATGTTGTGATGTCATATGGTCAAGACATGATGAGTTATACGATATTGTATGATATGATCATGTTTAGTAAATTATCGGCAACCGACAGGAGCCTTATGGTTGTCTCTTTATTGTATGAATTGCGAAAGCCATGTAATTGTTTACTTTATCACTATGAGTTAGCTATAGTAGTAGTAGCAATAGTTGGCGAGACGACCACAACACTACGATGAAGATCATGGTGTCAAGAGGCTGACGATGGAGATCATGACGATGCTTTGGAGATGGAGGTAAAAAAACACAAGATGATGATGGCCATATCATGTCACATATTTTGGTTGCATGTGATGTTTATCTTATTATGCTTCTTATTTTTCTTAGTACAGTGGTAGCATTATAAGATGATCCCTTACAAAAAAATTCAAGGTACAAGTGGTCTCTCTGAGAATGCACCATTGCGACAGTTCGTCGTGCCGAGACACCACGTGATGATCGGGTGTGATAAGCTCTGTGTTCACATACAGCGGGTGTAAGACAGTTTTGCACATGCAGAATACTCGGGTTAAACTTGACGAGCCTAGCATGTACAGACATGGCCTCGAAACACTGGAGACCGAAAGGTCAAGCGTGACTCATATAGTAGATATGATCAACATAAAATGTTCACCATTGAAAACTACTCCATCTCACGTGATGACCGGACATTGTTTAGTTGATTTCGATCACGTGATCATTTAGATGACTAGTGGGATGTCTATCTAAGTGGGAGTGATACGTCTCCAACGCATCTATAATTTTTGATTGTTCCATGCTATTATTTATGAAGTCTTGGATGTTTAATGGGCTTTATCATTCACTTTTATACCATTTTTGGGACTAACCTACTAACCCAAAGGCCCAGTCCAGATTGCTGTTTTTTTGCCTATTTCAGGGTTTTGCAGAAAAAGAATATCAAACGGAGTCCAAACGGAATGAAACCTTCGGGAGAGATATTTTTGGAGAAAATCACGCACGCGGAGCTTGAGAACCACGTCAAGGGATCGAGGGCTGGCCCATGAGGGTGGGGGCGCGCCCCCTTCCCAGGGCGCGCCCTCTGCCTCGTGGCCCCCTCGAGCGTCCCCCGGTGCCCTCCTTCTTCCTATATAAGTCTACGTACCCCATAACCTCCGTGAACAGAGAGAAAACCCTAATTCCATCGTCGTACCTTCTGTTCCCATGAAGATCGCATCTTGGAGCCTGTTCCGGAGCTCGACCGGAGGGGGATCCATCACGGAGTCCTTCATCATCATCATCGCCCTCACAATGAGTTGTGAGTAGTTTACCACAGACCTTTGGGTCCATAGCTAGTATCTAGATGGCTTCTTCTCTCTCTGGATCTCAATACAAAGTTCTCCTCGGTCTTCGAGGGGATCTATTCGATGTAATCTCTTTTTGCGGTGTGTTTGTCGATATCCGATGAATTGTGAGTTTATGATCAAGGTTATCTATGAAAGATATTTGGTTCTTCTCTGAACTTTTTATGTGTGCTCATAATATCCTTGCAAGTCTCTTCGAATTATTGGTTTGGTTTGGCCTACTAGATCTATAGTTCTTGCAATGGGAGAAGTGCTTGGCTTTGGGTTCAATCTTGCGGTGTCCTTTCCCAGTGACAGTAGGGGCAGCAAGGCACGTATTGTGTTGTTGCCATCGAGGATAAAAAGATGGGGTTTATATCATATTGCTTGAGTTTATCCCTCTACATCATGTCATCTTGCTTAAGGCGTTACTCTGTTCTTATGAACTCAATAAACTACATGCATGCTGGATAGCGGTCGATGTGTGGAGTAGTAGTAGTAGTAGATGCAGGCAGGAGTCGATCTACTTGTCTCGGACATGATGCCTATATACAATGATCATGCCTAGATAGTCTCATAATTATTCGCTTTTCTATCAATTGCTCGACGGTAATTTGTTTACCCGCCGTAGAATATCGCTATCATGAGAGAAGCCACTAGAGAAAACTATGGCCCCCGGGTCTATTCTCAATTATCAATCTACATCTACTTTACTTTTATTTCTTTTATTTGCTGTTCTTATAAACCAAAAAATATAAACTATCATCTCTATCAGATCTCACTTTCAAAAGTGACCGTAAAGGGATTGACAACCCCTTATCGCGTTGGTTGTGAAGTTCATATTTGTTTGTGCAGGTGCGAGGGACTCGCGTGTGGTCTCCTATTTGATTCATACCTTGGTTCTCAAAAACTGAGGGAAATACTTACGCTACTGTGCTGCATCTCCCTTTCCTCTTCGAGGGAATACAACGCAAGGTCAAGAGGTAGCAAGAAGAATTTCTGGCGCCGTTGCCGGGGAGGCTTACGCAAAAGTTATATACCAAGTACCTATCACAAACCCTTATCCTTTGCATTACATTTATTTGCCTCTCGATTTCCTCTCCCCCACTTCACCCTTACCGTTTTATTTGCCCTTCTTCCGCCGTGTGTTTATCATTCGCTTGCTTCTTGCTTGCTTGTGTGTGTTGGATTGCTTGCTTGTCACTATGGCTCTCCTTGTTAGTGTTGACCCTCACCTCAAGAGGCTGGAGGAGATTGAAAACAATGTTAGACATTTTATGACTATACAATTTGAGCATAATGAATTTTTCAGAAGTGAGCTTAAAGAACAGAAATAGTTTATGGGGTATATGAATAAAGACCTTGATGATATGTCTAAGGAATTTGATGGCTTGAAATCTCAGTTTTCTCATCTTGAGAACTTAATTGCCCAAATTTCGGATAAATAGTCCACCTTGATCAATAAGATGGCTGCTAAACCGGAAGAGCATGAAAATAAAGATGAAGATCTGAAAGTTATTGATGTGTCTCCTATCAGATCCTTGTTTTCTAGTATAAACCTTGAAGAAAATAGGATTGGAGATGATTCTGCTTTAAGTGTCCCAATGATTCAGAGTTTTTAGATCTTTATGCTAAAATTGTTAAAAGTGGGAGTGAAGAGAATAAAACTTTGCATAGTGATGAACCCACTACTTTGGATTTCAAGGGATTCAATTATGACAATTTCTCTTTGATTAATTGTACTTCCTTGTTGCAATCTGTGCTAAATTCTCCACATGCTTATAGTCAAAATAAAGCTTTCACCAAACACATAGTTGATGCTTTGATGCAATCTTATGAAGAAAAACTTGAGTTGGAAGTTTCTATCCCTAGAAAGCTTTATGATGAGTGGGAACCTACTATTAAAATAAAAATAAAAGATCATGAATGCTATGCTTTGTGTGATTTGGGTGCAAGTGTCTCCACTATCCTAAAAACTTTGTGTGATTTGCTAGGGTTTCATGAGCTTGATGATTGTTCTTTAAATTTTCATCTTGCGGATTCCACCATTAAGAAACCTATGGAAAGAATTAATGATGTTCTTATTGTTGCCAATAGGAATTATGTGCCCGTAGATTTCATCATTCTTGATATAGATTGCAATCCTTCATGTCCTATTATTCTTGGTAGACCTTTCCTTAGAACAATTGGTGCAATTATTGATATGAAGGAAGGAAATATTAGATTCCAATTTTCGTTAAGGAAAGGCATGGAACACTTTCCTAGAAAAAAATCAAATTACCATATGCATCTATCATGAGAGCCACTTATGGATTGCCTTCCAAGGATGGCAATACCTAGTTCTATCTTCTATCGTGCCTAGCTAAGGGCGTAAAACAATAGCGCTTGTTGGGAGGCAACCCAATTTTATGTTTTATGTTTTTGTTGCTGTTAGGAAATAAATATTTGTCAGGCCCAAGATGCGATTCTATTCTGATCACGTGACTCATACGTGATTGGGGCACAACCGCATCTTAGGCGCTTAGCAAGATGCATATCATTACATCGTACCATTACATAATACATGGGGATACAACAATACATACAAGTCACATGAATACAACAACATCAATACAAGGCATCCGACTACGGATGCAAACATGAAAAAACACAACGACATCCATCTGCTATCCCAGGCTGCCGACCAGGAACCTAACCCAAGACTGACAAAGCAGAAGAAGAAAGAACTCCAACACAAGAACATCGCTCTCATGTCAAGTCATCGAAAACCTGCACCTGCAACTGTTGTTGTAGTAACTGTGAGCCACGAGGACTCAACAATCCCATAACCATGGGTAACAATACTAGCAAAGCTTAATGGGTAAGGAGAGGTAAAGTGGTGAGGTTGCAGTAGCGGCTAAGCAATATATGGTGGCTAACTTACGAGTACAAGAATAAGATGAGAATCTACGCAAGCGGTCGCAAACTAGTAGTGATCGCTAAAGATCCTGAACTACCTACGAGTCAAACATAACCCCACCGTGTTCTCTTCTCAAAGTGAAAAGAGACAGTCACGGTTACTCACGCGGTGGTGTGTTTTATCTCGGATCCTCTGTCGAGTTTTCTACAACCGGACATTAACAAATTCCAATCTGCCACATAACCACGGGCACGGCTTTCAAAAGATCATAACCCTGCAGGGGTGTCCCAACTTAGCCCATCACAAGCTCTCACGATCAGCAGAAGTAATAATAATATTACCCCTTATCTTAGGGACAGTCCGATCAGGCTCGGAATCCCGATGCACAAGACATTTCGACAATGGTAAAACAAGTCCAGCAAGACCTCCCGGCGTGCCGACACCCTGATAGTAGCCGCGCATATCTTGTCTCAGGCCACAACCGGATAGGGGAGCCTACGAGAGCCAATCCTCGAGTTTCCCCGCGGTGGCCCCGCAGTCTCCCCGTTTGGGACCAACACCATCAGCACTGCCCCCCTGCTATGTAGAAGAATCCTCGGGTAGCGCTAACTCCCTATGCAATTAATTAATTAATTAAGTTTTTATTATGTTGCAAAATAAAACCAATGTTGGGCCTTGCTGGAGGAGTTTTATTCAAAGACGAACTGTCAAGGGGTCCCCGTATACCCAACCGTGTAAGGAACGCAAAATCAAGGAACATAACGCCGTTTATTGGCTCCTAAGGTGGCATGAGTGGAACAAAACACCGAGCAAAAGGCCAAGCCTTCCACCCATGCCCAGTATATAGGTGTGTTAATAATAATAATAGATATTGTGATATTCCAACAATAGGTTCCAACATGGAACGATCCTCATCTTCACCTGCAACTAACAACGCTATAAGAGGGGCTGAGGAAGCGGGTAACATAGCCAAAACAATGGTTTGCTAGGAAGGTATCAACGGTTAGAGGTTTCATGGCAACAAGGAGAGGCTGACAAAAATGATGGGTAGCGCATCATGTAACGATAGCATCGAGACAACTAAGCAAGGCAATGATAGTAACGGTATCCAAGGGTATGATCATCTTGCCTGAGATCCCACAAGGAAGAAGAACGGGTCCGTGAAGAAGACGAAGTAGAAGCCTTGAAGTCGAACCACGTGTAGACGAACGAATCCTCTCGATCGCAACGGAAAAGAACTAGCGAGAAGAAGCACACAACAAAGTAAACACCCAACACAAGAACATGATAAGATGCTCAACCAAGTATGATGCAAGCCAAGTCTATATATGATGCAATACATGGCAAGGGATGAAGCACACAAGAACAACAACAAACAACAAGTTTAAATGAGGCCGGAATCAACATATAACAAATCCAGTAAGTCCTCATATGCATAATTTGAAATTAGTCCAGATCTGAACAAACCATAAGTTAAAGTTGTTAAACATCAGATTAACATGCACCATGATGATCAACACGAAATTCTAGTCAAGTTTCATATAAAGTTTGTTTAATTCTAGTCAAGTTTCATATAAAGTTTTATTAAAAGACGCTCGGGCGGGAGATAGAGGAGCGCTCACCCATGGGCAAGCCTAGTTCGGCGAAGGGGTTGAGGCAGGCCCGAGCCGACGAGGCTGGGCCGAGGAGCTGTCTCGGGGAGCTGGGCCAGCACGGCTACGGGCCCACGAACGGGGTGGAGGCCGGCCCAGGAGGCCGAGGCACTGTCTCGTCCGTGCTCGCGCATGATGCAGACGGCGGCGGCACCGGAGAGGAGGTCGAGACGGCGGCGCTGGCTTGGCACGGGAGGGAGGAGGTCCGGTGGCGCGGAATGGATAGATCCGGGCCTCGGGACCGCGGATCTGGTACTGGAGGTGGACGGCGGTGCTGGTAAGGGTCACGGCGGCTTCCTGCCGGCGGTGAGCGGCGCAGAAGAAGGGGACGGCTCCGGTGAGGTCATGGGTGGACTCCGATGGAGATGAAGGCGGCCGGCAACGGGCGAAGCTCGAAGAGCGGCGAGGTTGCGCTGCAGGTGCTCGGGAGGAGCGGAACGCTCCTGGCTCGGGTGGCGTGCAGGTGTACGGCCCCGGCGGCGGGCGCGGCCAGATCGGAGGGAGCGGACGCAGAGCGCTCGGGTCTCGCTTCGGGCCCGCGGCGGATCGGGCGGCGGGCCGCGGATGGGCCTAGAGGGCCCGACGCGGTGGGAGGCATGGGAAGGCCAAGTGGCGGGGCCTGAGTGGCTGGAAGGCGGCGGTGGCTGAGGTGGCCCTATGGGATGGCGCCACGTGGCAGAGGAGGGTTCTCCGGCGGCGAATTTTGCGGTGGAGGTGGCTGGATCCGGCTGGTGGCGCGGTTTTCGAGGAGGAGGGGCTAGGAGGTAGGGGAAGAGGTTAGGGATGCCAAATTTGGCATTGGGGTGGTTTATATAGGGTAGGTTCTAGGGTTAGGGGGGGTAGTGGGCTGTGTAGGACGGGTTGTGGGGAGAGAAGAGAAGAGGCCCACGGGGGTTTTTGGAGACCGAAAACGTCCGACGTTTTGACCGGCGACTAGTGCCGCTATATATATCCGCTGGACTATCAAACAAGCTATGAATGCGATGAAATTTGGCAGGCGGCCTGTCCACACTATAATAAGACCACACGCCAAGTTTCAACCCATTCCGAGAACGTTTTTCGGCCACTCATAAAATAAATATTTGGAGGCGCCGCGGGCGCGTGCAAGTGTGTCTGGGCTCAGAACGGACAACGGAAAGGACGAGGGAACTCAGACGGATGCAAGTTTTGAAAACATGCTGATGCAACACACATGATGACATGGCAAGATGCAACGCGCAAGCAGATGACATGGCAACAACGATGAATAACTGACTGACACCTAGCGCATCGGTCTCGGGGTGTCACAACACTCCCCTACTAACAAGAGATCTCGTCCCGAGATCTTAGGAACGAGATGGAAGGGAAAAAGGAAGAACAAAGTTCTTCGAGGACAAAAGAGTGAAACCAAAGAACCTTAAGAGGTTGAACAACGGGAAGGAAAGGATACCACGGAGATGAATGAGATTTGAGAAGCTCCGGTAAAATAAGCATCAAGGCATAAGACAAGAACCAAGAGGATAAATGACAAGAGAGACATTGAAACCACTCCGGTTAATAAGAGGTAGAAAGGAATTTGAACGAAGGAATTCGGGCAGCACTCCGGCTGAAACTGAAGGAAAATAGCACACCAGTTGAACATGAATGGAATAAGACTTGAACCTGAGAAGATGGAATAAAAACATGACGAAATGAACAAGACAATGCCTCCAGAATAATTGAAATGATGAAATTAAAGAACGGATAAGAAAAGAACCACTTTCAACACGAATGAATTAAAAGCATCCTTGCGAAGAAGGATGAACGGAGTTGCTGATAAAATCAACAACAAAAGAATAAGCTTGTTGTGGATTTATGGACATCATCCAAAAACTTGAGGTGATATTCTGCCACAACGGAAAGATGGATTAGCTGAGAATGAAGAAATGCAAAACTCCACTTCAAACGAATACGGAAACTTATTTGCATCTCGAGACACAAAAGAGTAAAGTTTGCGCTTGATCCAAAAGAATTTGATGAACACGTGACGAAGGAATTAACTCATGACGAACTCCGGTGACAAAAGGATGAAGACATATAAATGATGAACGAGAAGAATAAGATTAAAGCCTTGCGATGACTAGTCGGGGGTACCGATGAGATAGCCGAGAAAAACTTGAACTCCGGAAAAGAAAATATAAAAGGACTTGGGACTAGAATTTATTCATCAAGAATAAACTCCGAAGGAAGGGATAAGTCAACTCCACAAGACGAATAAGAATTATGATATGCTTATACTCCACCAATAAAATTGATGAGAAGCAATGGATTCGCATACAACTTATTCTCGTTGAAATGATTAAAGAGGGATATATCGCGAACTTGCGAAAATCTTCATGAAACCCCAGTAGAATTGGAATAAAAAGAATGGATTGATATGATAACACCGGAAAAGAACTCTTGAGCAGGCCACCATAAGGAATTGAAGCTGAGTGAGGAAAAATGAACGACCCACCGTGAAGAATTAAAATCGAGTGGTGAAAGAGAACGACCACCGTAAAGAATTAAAATTGGACGAAGAAAAGAGAATGAATCTCCTGGAAGAATAAAGCAGTTGAGGACAATTTGAATGATGAGAACGAAGAGATTGTGAACTGATTAAAGAATACTTGAACAAGCACTGGAAGAACATGAGACGAACGAAGGGGCATTAATGAAGAATATTTTAAGGACGAAGTTGAAAACTGAGAACGAAGAAATCTTCTGAAATGATGGCCTTCGGAGGAACACAAAGAAAAGAATTCCTGAAATACTCCGGAAGAATGAAAGAAGTAAGGTTGAATCAACAATGAAAAGAATTGAAAGCGATCTTGGAGAAGGCATATGACTGATGGAATCCATAGTTACGTCACACTTGAAAAGAATGTAGTAATACCCCGGGAATTAGAAGAGTCGGGTAAGATCCTGGGAAAAGACCTGTGGGTTATGAGCCCACCGAAAAGAAAACACCGTTGGAAGGAATCGAAAGAAGATGATGCACCGGACTGATTAAAAGACTCGAAGGAGGTGACAACCTTGAATTAATTGGAAGATAGACGAATCTCTTGAGAATGTCTTTGGAACACCGGAACAATTAAATGGCGAGAGGCGAGCGAGACAGGGGAACACACTAGAGCCGATGAAAGAATAAGAACATCAACAAGATATTGGAATTGAATCCACCAGAAAGAAAAAGAGATGAATAATGACGATGAGACGGAATTCACCGAAGAAGAAAAGAGATGAAGGGTGATGAACTAGACGAGAATCCACCAGATGAAATAATTAAGGAAAGAAAGCAAAGGCTTAGCACGAGCAGGATGGATACTCGATTAAGGACTCCGGTCCGAGAAGAAAAAGGGTGGGCGGGTGGGAAAAAGAAAGACAACTTCGGAAGGGGAAAACAACATCGGTTGGAAAGAACTGAGGATTGAACTTGCAAAGAAGAAGAGGGTCGAATCCACTTGATGAGAGATGCACCAGATGAAAAGAACTGACATCGCAACGAACGAAAACTAATCACGCGATCCTAAAAAAATTTGAAGGGGAAGAGAGGTAATTCAAAACACCTACGTCAAGATTCCTTACCAGAGCGACGAAGGGACTGAGGAGTAAAAGAATTCCTACTCTCCGATATAACTAGACTCCGAAAAAGTTTTCTGCTAGACTCAACAACGGCCAGACTACGATCAATCAAGGGGGCTCCTATGATCGGTCGAGGCTCTGATACCAGCTTGTTAGGCCCAAGATGCGATTCTATTCCGATCACGTGACTCATACGTGATTGGGGCACAACCGCATCTCAGGCGCTTAGCAAGATGGATATCATTACATCGTACCATTACATAATACATGGGGATACAACAATACATACAAGTCACATGAATACAACAACATCAATACAAGGCATCCGACTACGGATGCAAACATGAAAAAACACAACGACATCCATCTGCTATCCCAGGCTGCCAACCCGGAACTTAACCCAAGACTGACGAAGCAGAAGAAGAAAGAACTCCAACACAAGAACATCGCTATCATGTCAAGTCATCGAAAACCTGCACCTGCAACTGTTGTTGTAGTAACTGTGAGCCACGAGGACTCAGCAATCCCATAACCATGGGTAACAAGACTAGCAAAGCTTAATGGGTAAGGAGAGGTAAAGTGGTGAGGTTGCAGCAGCGGCTAAGCAATATATGGTGGCTAACTTACGAATACAAGAATAAGATGAGCATCTACGCAAGCGGTCGCAAACTAGTAGTGATCGCTAAAGATCCTGAACTACCTACGAGTCAAACATAACCCCACCGTGTTCTCTTCTCAAAGTGAAAAGAGACAGTCACGGTTACTCACGCGGTGGTGTGTTTTATCTCGGATCATCTGTCGAGTTTTCTACAACCGTACATTAACAAATTCCAATCTTCCACATAACCGCGGGCACGGCTTTCGAAAGATCATAACCCTGCAGGGGTGTCCCAACTTTGCCCATCACAAGCTCTCACGATCAGCAGAAGTAATAATAATATTACCCCTTATCTTAGGGACAATCCGATCAGGCTCGGAATCCCGGTGCACAAGACATTTCGACAATGTAAAACAAGTCCAGCAAGACCTCTCGGCGTGCCGACACCCTGATAGTAGCCGCGCGTATCTCATCTCAGGCCACAACCGGATAGGCGAGCCTACGGGAGCCAATCCTCGAGTTTCCCCGCAGTGGCCCCGCAGTCTCCCCGTTTGGGACCAACACCATCAGCACTGGCCCCCCTGCTACGTAGAAGAATCCTCGGGTAGCGCTAACTCCCTATGCAATTAATTAATTAATTAAGTTTTTATTATGTTGCAAAATAAAACCAATGTTGGGCCTTGCTGGAGGAGTTTTATTCAAAGACGAACTGTCAAGGGGTCCCCATATACCCAACCATGTAAGGAACGCAAAATCAAGGAACATAACGCCGGTTTATCGGCTCCTAAGATGGCATGAGTGGAACAAAACACCGAGCAAAAGGCCAAGCCTTCCACCCATGCCCAGTATATAGGTGTGTTAATAATAATAATAGATATTGTGATATTCCAACAACAGGTTCCAACATGGAACGATCTTCATCTTCACCTGCAACTAACAACGCTATAAGAGGGGCTGAGCAAGCGGGTAACATAGCCCAAACAATGGTTTGCTAGGAAGGTATCAACGGTTAGAGGTTTCATGGCAACAAGGAGAGGCTAACAAAAATGATGGGTAGCGCGACATGTAACGATAGCATCGAGACAACTAAGCAAGGCAATGATAGTAACGGTATCCAAGGGTATGATCATCTTTTCTGAGATCCCGCAAGGAAGAAGAACGGGTCTGTGAAGAAGACGAAGAAGAAGCCTTGAAGACGAACCACGTGTAGACGAACGAATCCTCACGATCGCAACAGAAAAGAACTAGCGAGAAGAAGCACACAACAAAGTAAACACCCAACGCAAGAACATGACAAGATGCTCAACCAAGTATGATGCAAGCCAAGTCTATATATGTTGCAATACATGGCAAAGGATGAAGCACACAAGAACAACACCAAACAACAAGTTTAAATGAGGCCGGAATCAACATATAACAAATCCGGTAAGTCCTCATATGCATAATTTGAAATTAGTCTAGATCTGAACAAACCTTAAGTTAAAGTTGTTAAACAGCATGTTACCATGCACCATGATGATCTACACAAAATTCTAGTCAAGTTTTATATAAAGTTTGTTTAATTCAGAGCTACGACCTAGAAGATATGAGCAAAACAAGACAAGCATGGCAACGGTGCAAGATGCACCCAAACATCAAGCAAACTCATGCCAAACATGAAAACGACATGATAATATGATTCTACATACAAAATAACACAAGTTTCATATAGGACACACTCAAAACGGAGCAACGGGCTAAAAGATACACATGGAACAAGATATAACAACAAGCTGAAGTTAACAGCCACATAGCAACTTTGGAGCAAGATATATATAAGCTACAGCACCCAAACATGATAACAAGGGGCATGGATGTGAATTAGACATGATACTTAACAAGTATGAACTTAGAACACACCCAAAAGCTTGCTAGAACACATTTAAACAAGCATGGCAAGTTGCAATAAAATTATCCAGACTTAGTCAAATCTGGGAAGGCAAAAACATCATCACGATGCTGCCTTCGGAGGCACAAAACAACAAGCATATCAACTCTAATAAGAACATAAAGAGCATGGACATGTAGTAGACATATCGTACAACAAACAACTCCATTGGAGCATCTCCATAGGAGGCATGGATCAATAACAACAAGCTTCACCAAATTAAACATGCTAATAAAATCCTGACAGGTATAATTTATAGCAACTTGAGAGCAAGAAATAAATAAGCTACAGCAGGTCATATGTGCAAGTAAGGGCATGAATGGATAGACAATAACATGGACAACAAGACATGATCATTAGCCACTCCAAAACAAGCATGGATTTGAGTGGGGCATCAAGCAAACATAGCATCAGGTTATAACAGATTCCAGACTTAGCAATTTTTTCACTAAGTATAAAACAGCAATAACAACATGGCATGTTTACAAGCTTGTTTAAGTCACCTCAAGGCATATCATGGAAAGAGGTTTGCACCACAGCAAAGACCATATAATGGTGCTTCTAAAACATCTAGACATGTGGCATGAAGACAAAGACACCAATAACAACGAGCAAGTGAAATCAGCATCTCATAACAAGTTTCAGTACTTAACAGCCACATACACTTTTGCAACAGAGATTAACATGGCAATATGACTTCTAACATGAATGCTACAGCAACCATCATGTAGAGCACTTCACAATGAACATTTTGACATATCATATGCTCCATTTGGATAAACATGCACCAAGTTATCACATCTCAAACATGGCATCAAAATAACAAGTAACAACAATTTATAACAAGTAGCACTCTTGCAACAGATATTAGAGCATCAAGATGGAGTCAAACAAACATGGCACAATGGAACAAAGTGTAGAGCATATCACCACGATCACTTTGACATATCATTCACTCAATTTGGATAAGCACACAAAAAGTTGCAGCCACATGAACATAGCAACATATTATGCAATTACAGGGACTTAGCCAAATTTCTACAGAGAAAAGTGAGCGCAGTTTTATTAAAAGACGCTCGGGCGGGAGATAGAGGAGTGCTCACCCATGGGCCAAGCCCAGTTCGGCGAAGGGGTTGAGGCAGGCCCGGGCCGGCGAGGCTGGGCCGAGGCGCTGTCTCGGGGACCTGGGCCAGCACGGCTACGGGCCCACGAACGGGGTGGAGGCCGGCCCAGGAGGCCGAGGCACTGTCTCGTCTGTCAGGGATATACCCCGTGGTATGAACCGGCCGGAAATATGACCCGGTCGGACTTGGCGGTTTACTTGAGACGGTTTACACTTGGTAATTCACTGGTAACCCGGCGGGCGGATCACGGATGACAAGGCCCAAGGCCCAGAAGGCCGGTTCATGTATGGTGGGCCGGTTTATGAAGAAAGCATAAGGAATATTCTCTTACAAAGGAAGTAAGACTAGGACTCCTTGTAATAAAGCAATCCTAATCCTACTAGGACTAGTTATGTAACCCGCCCCTTCAACATATACAAGGAGGGGCAGGGCTCCCCAAGAGGGACAGGCGACAAGCGGAGAAGTTCTCACAAGTTTCTAGGGCTAGACACAAAGAGTCGGTTTACCGGCGACACCACGAGGATCATAATGAGACCTAGCCTCAAACGGCGCGTAGGGTTATTACCGGATGATGTTTCCCGGGGCCCGAAGCTGTCTAAACCCTTGTCTTGCGTTGCGTCTCTCGATTCCGCTCAACCCCTCTCAAGCTACTACATAGATGCGCGGCCTCACGACTAAGTCCACTAAACCGGACATCTGCCATGACAATTCCACGACAGTTGGCGCCCACCGTGGGGCCTGCGCACGGTGGTGTTGAGTTCTTGAAGGGATATCTCAGGGATCGAGCAAGTTCGCAATTAGGCGGATCCAACTCGGAAGAATCTGCACCAACCTCGAGTTCATCGAAAACCTTTTTCGATGGATTAAGGATAACAACGCGTGCTGGTGGCAACTTTAATCCGCCCGGTATATGGATATCTGCAAGCTGCGCCGAGGTGCCATGTTCTATGATTTTCCTGATCGGAAGCCTTCGCCCCCGCACGTTTGCATCAGGGGAGTTAGAATCAAGATTGAATCAAGCTTCGAGGTAACCCGGAAGAGACGAGTTAACCACAGACCCGGACACCTCCGTTGACCCGCCCTGTTGACCACCGTCGAGAGTTGCCTCCGTCGTCACTATCTTTGGGCCGCGACCAGAGTTGTTGCTGCCGTCCACCTATTGCTGCTATCGGTCCTTCGACGCGCCGCCCATCAAACCACCACCGAGGACCTCGCCCAGCTGGCTCCATTCGCCACTCGCGTGCCCGAACCGGGTCGCCGCTCTAGCTGGCTTCGTCGTGCCCTCGGGTCGCTGGTTGTACTGCGGTCGTGTCTGCGGCTCCTCGCGTCCGCCACAGTGGTGCAGCCATCGAGCCTCCGCGGCCTCGTACCACCCGCGGGCCAAGACGGCTGCCGTGCGACCTCGCCTCGTCTCCATGAACCGGTCGCCGCCCCAGACCCGATTTCTTCTTCAACTCTGCTTCTGAGTTGCCGCACCCAGTCCGAGTCGCCCAAGAACTTTGCTCTGGGCTCGAACTCAAGCCGCAAATCACCGTCATCTTCGTCCCTAAGCCGCCTCCACGCGACCCGGCCGTGGTCGCCCTCGCGGTGAGCCGCCACAGATTGAACCATTGCCTCGGCTGAGTCATATCTGGAGCACCGGTCTCGAGCCGCCTCATCACCCCTCGCACTGACTCCATTGGAGGCCACCGCAGAGGCCTCACTGACGTGCCTCTACTGACGCTCCACCACAACCGGCCGTTTTCTGCTTGAAATTGTTTCGAACCGCCCGGCGTCGAAACGCCTTTGCTCCACCTCCATGCCGTATCAACCCCCACAGTTGAGTTGCGCCTTGCTGCTGCGGGCTCGCAGGCGCGGCCGCTGCCGCCCTCCTCCGCGGCCTCAGCCACGCGCCGAGTGCCGCCCAACTCCATGGCCGCAGCCAACTCGCCGCAGGGCCTCGACCACAGCCGCGCTTGGCTGCCTCCGCCTTCGAACGCATGGCCGGTTCTGCCCCTGTGTGGCCAGCTGCTGCTACACCTTGCCGCTGTCAGCCGCTGGAGACGGCAACCACCGCTGAAGATGGCCGACCCCGTACTCATGGGCTCGCTGACCCGCCATGCCGCCGGATTACGGCGCCTCGTCCCAGCCATCGGGTGCGCCTTCGCCGGTTGAGCTGCCGCGATTGTTCCAAGCCATCGCCCGCAGCCGCTGTCTCTGTGGTTATAAATCACTATGGAGAATCTGAGTCAACACCAAGTCTCCGTTCCCTGCTGTGCACCACAAGTCTGCAAGTGGCTGGAACCCGTCCAATAATGTTGTTGAGCATCTTTTTTCTGTTTAAAATTATGAGCCGACAACGATGCAGTGATTTGCTAGGAGATCAGTGCTGCTATATATTCAGACGGTTGATTACATCATTGCAAGCAACACTACAGAGATAGACCAAGGATCATCCAATGCAGTTTCTAATGGCATGCACAAATGGGCCATACATCACCAAGATACGTACGGATGATACAGACGGATCATCTAGGGTCTGAATATACCAGGTTGCGTCTATGAAGTGTGCGTCAGCATCATCACGCACAGTGTCTACACCCGCTTGCTGATTGAATGGGTGTGCGGAAGCCGCTGCCCGTGCAGCTCAATCTACATCAACTCGACGGAACCACGCCCGCGACTGACTCACCGTTCACGCAAATTACCGCGCCTACCATTGATTCTGCCGCCCACACCGGTTTATAAAAACCGCAGCCGACTTAAACGGGAGTAATTTCAGCTTCACCGTGATGATCATCAATTACGCGGTGAATAATTTCTGGCCTAACATTATCAGACGTCCGGTTCACGCGTCTACACCGGTTTATAACGTGGAGGACAATTTGCCCGTCCGCACTGACGTATAATATTGCGACCACGCCGGTTTGCAATACCGTGACCATCTCTCGCGACCACACCGGTTTACAACGTCGGGACCATCTTTCACAACTGCGCCGGTTGACCACCAGGAGGACAACTAGCCTGTCGACGCCGGCCGACCCGTCTATTGTTCGAGCAAATCAGGTGCTATCCTTCCTATATATTTTATCAAGATATTTTATTTCCTATGAGCACCATTATACTACACTATTGGTGTTTTCTATATACAGGTAAAATCATTGTTATACTGCGGATATAAAACACGCACTGGCAACGTTCTACAATGGCTTTTTCATCTGTGTCACATTACTTGATGAACGGATGGCCGGTTCACGCATCCGCACCAGTTTACAACACGGAGAACAACTTGCTCATCTCCGCCGGCTTACAGTACCGCGGCCGATTCATGTGACTGTGCTGCCTCTGATGTTGCGGTCGTTTTTTACTGTCCGCCCTGCGATCCGGTCTATTCAACATACCGGTTTGGCTAACAGACACCGATGATGATCATAAGGTCCAAATTCACTCAGGTGATATCCATCTAAAGTTTATTTCTCTTGATATATATCATTTTCATCAAGAAGAACATGATGCTTTGATCAGTCTATTTTTTCTATACAGGACAATTCTATAAGGGATCAAACATGACTTGCCTTTCAAGTGCAACTCCTTCATAGGAACCCTACCTCCAGGATCACTAGGGGGCTACGGATCGCATGTGAATCCTCGCTTAAATCCCTTCTGGTCCGGTTTACATGATGGTCTTCACATCAGCGCCCTTTGGATTACATCCATCGATTGGCAAAAACTGTTCTTGTCCCTAGGGATCCTTCCTTTGATGGAAAATGCAAAATTCTTGCCCCTTGGTTGATTACTCCCTTTGATGGAAAAAGAAAAAATTGTTCTTGTCCCTAGGTATCCTTCCTTTGATGGCAAATGCAAAATTCTTGCCCCTTGGTTGATCACTCCCTTTGATGGCAAAAGAAAAAACTGTTCTGGTCCCTAGGGATCCTTCCTTTGATGGCAAATGCAAAATTCTTGCCCCTTGGTTGATCACTCCGTTTGATGGCAAAAGAAAAAACTGTTCTTGTCCCTAGGGATCCTTCCTTTGATGGCAAATGCAAAATTCTTGCCCCTTGGTTGATCACTCCCTTTGATGGCAAAAGAAAAAGTTCTTGTCCCTAGGGGTACTTCCTTTGATGGCAAATGCAAAAGTTCTTGCCCCTTGGAGTACATCCTTTGATGGCAAAAGAAAAGAGTCATAGCCCTTTGGGTCGCACCCATTGATTGGCACATATGGAGCCTGGCAGCTCGTAAAAAGCCTCGACTACATGGTCTTATTTGCAAACTGTGTTTTGTGTTTTGTGATTTTTCAATGTTTTCTATGGTTTTTTGATCCGGAGCAGGGCAACTTCAAAGTTGACCACGTATTTACAAAAGTCTGGTCATAGAACACCAGCATTATTGAAACCGGTAGTTATTATAACCCGGAATAATCATTAGGCAAACGCCAAGAGGGCCAAGAGCCTCATCATAATCTACACATTCAATTATGCCTACCAGATTAAGGACGTCAGGTACACTTAATCACAGGTAAGACAATGATCGGTGTTTATTAAACCGGCCTGGCTTTGACTATAAGTCGCCAGTATGAGATAAAATAATGACCGGTGTTTATTAACCCGGCCTGATTGTGATCAAACATCACTGGAACCGGTCTTTAAACCGGATTATGTTCTTCAATAGCCAACATGGCTGGATTCTTATTATGGTTATCAATATTATGATTGAGGTTATCAAAGTCGCTTTAAGCGCAATGGATATTATTTCATCGATGGAAGTGATTTATTTCATCGATGGAAGTGATTTATTTTACAAAGGAATAGTCCCGAGTCGCTGCAGGCTTACGACCCGGCACTTGGGGGCTACATTATTCAAGTTAAGATTACATCACATATACAAGTCTCATGTCACTGCAAGCATGCACCATGACACTTGGGGGCTAATGCAAAGTCATTTTTTGCTCACCTTATCGAAGACCTGGCTCATCACATCATATTGAGCCGGCCCTTGGGGGCTACCAATCGCTCTTGTCAACAATTCAAGGTACACAAGTATTAATCCATTATACTGAAGGGTCCACTGCTAAGTTGGTAAAGCACAAAGCTCTTAACCTTGTGGACGTGGTTCAAACCCCACGATGGAAGTTACATTATATAATGTTATTTTGAATGATTATATCTACAAAGTCCCTGCTCATTATTGCATAATGACCCGGCACTTGGGGGCTACATGTTGCTGTTCAAGTTTACATGATCATATTTTCAAAGTCCCTGCTCATTATTGCATAATGACCCGGCACTTGGGGGCTACATGTTGCTGTTCAAGTTTACATGATCATATTTTCAAAGTCCCTGCTCATTATTGCATAATGACCCGGCACTTGGGGGCTACATAATATGGAATATTCAGTTTCATAGTGATTGGGATGAACAATCTGGATTTCTTCAAGATTGCAATTTTTATATTGAAACAAGTATTAAGCTATCAATATGTTCTCTTCTTAAGACTTGGGGGCTACAGGTAATATGCATATAAAGGAGGAACATCTTCGAATTCTCAGTTTTGGGTAAGTCCGGAAGATTAATTGTGTGGCCCGGCATTGGCAACAATCATAACCCGGCGTCCATAAACAGTCATGACCCGGGATCATCAGTTTTTATAACCCGGCAATTTTGGCAATCATAAACCAGCAAGTTCTACATCTTCAGGCTGGCTGGATATCAATTGAATATTTAAAGACCAATATTTTTATCAAGTCAGAGCATTGAAGGCAGAGTCAAAAGGATTCTTTATTTGCAATATTTTTTCTACAAGCAAGTTGATTATGAAGCTGTTATGATGACCCGGATTTTCTAGAAGAAGGACAAGGATTTACAGATGGTCAGGTGCTAGTTTACATGAATTCTTAACCCGGAGCACAACCTATCAAATTTGTTCTTGTATTACAGCATAAGTTTACCATGGATAAATCCAAGCTAAACTGGGGGCTAATGTTGGGGATATACCCCGCGGTATGAACCGGTCAGAAATATGACCCAACCGGACTTGGCGGTTTACTTGAGACGATTTACACTTGGTAATTCACTGGTAACCCGGCGGGCGGATCACGGATGACAAGGCCCAAGGCCCAGAAGGCCGGTTCATGTATGGTGGGCCGGTTTATGAAGAAACCATAAGGAATATTCTCTTACAAAGGAAGCAAGACTAGGACTCCTTGTAATAAAGCAATCCTAATCCTACTAGGACTAGTTATGTAACCCGCCCCTTCAACATATATAAGGAGGGGCAGGGCTCCCCAAGAGGGACATGCGACAAGCGGAGAAGTTCTCACAAGTTTCTAGGGCTAGACACAAAGAGCCGGTTTACCGGCGACACCACGAGGATCATAATGAGACCTAGCCTCAAACAGCACGTAGGGTTATTACCGGATGATGTTTCCCGGGGGCCGAAGCTGTCTAAACCCTTGTCTTGCGTTGCATCTCTCGATTCCGCTCAACCCATCTCAAGCTACTACATAGATGCGCGGCCTCAACACTAAGTCCGCTAAACCGGACATCTGCCGTGACAATTCCACGACATCGTCCGTGCTCGCGCAAATGCAGACAGCAGCGGCGTCGGAGAGGATGTCGAGACGGCGGCGCTGGCTTGGCGCGGGAGGGAGGAAGTCCAGTGGCGCGGAATGGATAGATCCGGGCCTCGGGACCTCGGATATGGTACCGAAGGTGGACGGCGGTGCTGGTAAGGGTCACGGCGGCTTCCTGCCGGCGGTCAGCGGCGCAGAAGAAGGGGACGACTCCGGTGAGGTCATGGGTGGACTCCGATGGAGATGAAGGCGGCCGGCGACGGGCGAAGCTCGAGGAGCAGCGAGGTTGCGCTGCAGGTGCTCGGGAGCAGCGGAACGCTCCTGGCTCGGGTGGCGCACAGGTGTACGGCCCCGGCGGCGGGCGCGGCCAGATCGGAGGGAGCGGACGCAGAGCGCTCGAGGCTCGCTTCGGGCCCGCGGCGGCTCGGGCGGCGGGCCGCGGATGGGCCTAGAGGGTCCGACGCGGTGAGAGGCATGGTAAGGCCAAGTGGCGGGGCATGAGTGGCTGGAGGGCGGCGGTGGCTGAGGTGGCCCTATGGGATGGCGCCACATAGCAGAGGAGGGTTCGCCGGCGGCGAATTTTGAGGTGGAGGTGGCTGGATCCGGCTGGTGGCGCGGTTTTCGAGGAGGAGGGGCTAGGAGGTAGGGGAAGAGGTTAGGGATGCCAAATTTGGCATGGGGGTGGTTTATATAGGGTAGGTACTAGGGTTAGGGGGGTTAGTGGGCTGTGTAGGAGGGGTTGTGGGGAGAGAAGAGAAGAGGCCCACGGGGGTTTTCGGAGACCGAAAACGTCCGACGTTTTGACCGGCGACTAGTGCCGTTATATATATCCGTTGGACTGTCAAGCGAGCTCCGAATGCGATGAAATTTAGCAAGCGGCCTTTCCACACTATAATAAGACCACACGCCAAGTTTCAACCCACTACAAGAAATATGTCAACTTGTGACCACCACTATTGGTCACTGAATGGTCACAAATTTCCATTTGTGACCTTTTTGTGACCAAAAACATAAGGTCAAAAGCTGGCCGTCATAAACTGACTATAGCGACCTTCTCTGTGAGAAGGTCGTAGACGTTTATGACCAAAACAAAAGGTCGTTGAACCAATGACCTTTTGTTTTGGTCATTGGATGTCTGCCCAGGCCACGTCGGATTCGACGTGGCAATCTGACGTGGCAAAATTGCGACCAATTGAAAAGGTCGTTGATAAGATTCAGCCCGGTCTAATTCGACGCTTTACATGGGCTGGGCCCACTAATACAGCCTTTTTACTGTATATTTGTTATGTTAATTTTCTCTAGCTACATGGGCCTGGCCCAACAATTTGGCCTTTTTATTTTCTGGGCCATGGCCTTTTTGTACAAACATCTTAAGTTTTCTTTTTTTAGAAAATGGGTCCACTAGTCAAACAGGTCCCACTTGTCAGGTTCTGATAAGTGGTTCCCAACTATTAGGCTGAGATTCTTCATATTTCAATTTGATAGTAAAACAATAACCAATATTTAAATTGGCAAGCAGAAAACACACAAAATACTTCAAATAACAATAGCCAGATTCAGTACAAGCTCTACAAATAACGCATAATACAAGCTTTAACATATACCCAGATTCAGTACAAGCTCTACAAATAACACATAATACAATACTTCACAAGCTCTACAAGTGTAATAACTAGATACAAGCTCTACAAGTACGGGGATCACAGTTACAGGATCTACGAGTGTTCTCTTCTTCAGCATGGAGCTCCTTCAACATTGATCAAATGTCGGACTCGCGGACAGCCAGTTAGGACTGGGCTAACAGAACGACAACATGCCTTCCACGGTCGCCCTGTTACATGAATCGGCTAAGAAGAATCGGAAAAACTGGAGCCAATATAATATGAACATTCCATTAAAAATGTAGTAAAGGAGTACAGGACAATTCTTTATATAATGATAAACACACTTCAGCTAGTACCGAGCTTTTTTAGCCGAGCTAGTTAAAATGAGATATTCATACAAGACAATAGAGACAATATGAATATGCATGGCACAAGTGCAGGTCCTAGTTACTGGCTACACATGTACCATCAATAAAATGGATAGAACAATAATGGGAACAACTCCAGATTACACACAAAGCTCTATCCATAGTGCCAGCTATGGATAAAATCATGCACACTCCCAGAAGAACTTAGTTACACAGTATAATTCTGACTATACTATAACCAGAAAAATAAAGATTGTCACACATTATAATTCTGACTATAATATAACTAGTGAACTAAACATTCTACGTACTTAGAACTCAACTAATAAGTGAGAATGATCTGATTGTGTGCAAATAATCTTTTTTTATTTGTTTATATTACTAAAGCAGACATATCTTGTGTGAACTAAACCTTCGCATTGTGTCATTATCCTACTATCACTAGCACAACAAGCTGTAGGTTTGCATACTTCATGAACCATGTACATCATGACAGATACAATATCATCCAATGCTCGACTATGACAAAAATTGAACAATTACACCTCATAAAGGCAGAGCATAGAATCATAGAGTGTCGGTGTACTAAGATAGGGGTACCTTAGTACCCCAAATTGTGCACGGGCAGTAGCAGCTTCCCGCGGCAGGGTTTACCACGTGCTCGCCGGAAACCTTTCTGGTCCTTATAAAGCCATTCAAAAACAAAGTATACAAGTTAGAAGATCAAGGCCCCGGCAAGTGGAGCTTGCCGGGAAGGCTACACCAAGCTCAAGATTATCATATTAACACAAGACCCTGGCAAGAGGAGCTTGCCAGGAAGACCAGAAGACTGCATTTCAGAAGACATGCCTCGGCGCACCCTGCGCCCCGGCAGGGCCCGGGGAGCGACAAGCTACCGGGCCCGGCAAGATCAAGACCCCGGCAAGGTGCTTGCCGGGGGAAGCCTGCGCTGTGTGCCCGCGCTCCAGCTCATCGGCCCACGCGTCGCCCTGGGGCCCTTCCAGGGACGCGTGGCGGATGGCTGTGCAGCCTGGGGGACACGGTGGCACTCCACGGTGACGAGGCTACCGCCGTGGCGACAGGAGACGCATGGACGGGCGCTTTTGGGGTCGACGGTGACGGGCATTTAATGCCCTTGTCCCCCACTGTCAAAGTTAGGTGAAGATCACTGTTCACGCACTGTTCCCGCACTGTTACAACTACCACCAAAGTTACATTTTTGCCCTCCTCTACGTTGACACCTGTCGGTGACCCCTTGAGCTATAAAAGGAGGCCCATGCCCAACGTAGAAAGGGTTCGGAACCTAGATAGCTCTCTTGCTCGGTATAGCTAGCTCTTCAAGCTCCCGAGCTCACAAACTCAATACAAACCAAGCAGGAGTAGGGTTTTACGCGTCCGCGCGGCCCGAACCTGGGTAAACTGCCCGCGTGTGCTCTTCGATCCGCTCTTTGTGCTCCCTCCGCTCCCTTACCGCAACGTAAAAGGGGCTCCGGTCCCATAGGTGTTCGTGGTGGACAGTTTCCCCCGACATCTTTGGCGCGCCAGGTAGGGGGCGTCGAGGTTGTGCGAACCTGATCCGGTGCTCATGCGGGCGCATTCTTCATCAACCTCTCCAGCTTCATCAACTTCATCAGCAACAGCAACATGGCCCCGAAGAAGAAGGCTTCGGAGGTCGGAGGCCCGTCTGCGTCGATTCCACCGCCACCAGAACCAACGGTGGGTGGAGGAGATGCCGGCGGAAGGGTGGTCGCCGGCGAGGAAACTTACGGCGCCACCAAGTCCAAGGACAAGACGGACGACCGGGCAAACTCCAAGGCCTCGGTCTCTGTAGACGCACCACGTCCTTCTCAGCAGACGACAGGCCATCAGCGCCGTGGTACAGGAGCTACCATTCGCTTGCTGGGCCAAGGACAAACCGGAGGATCGCGGGATGCTCAAGGCCATCGTCCTGGCACGAGCAAGGCGCGGTCGCCGGGGCGAGAGACTGCTCCTTCTAACCCTGTTAGAAGTCCGAGCATATCTCGCTCCTCGCACCGCTCGCCGCCACTCCCCTCCTCTCCAGCAGAAGCTCTCGCAAGAGCGCAACTGCTCCTCGATTTCCCTCCAGCGGCAGACAAGGCCGAAGACTGGAGGGCAACAATCCAAAGCCTCATCGCCTTCGCCAACCATGACACGCCGCAGCAGCCGGCGACCTCGCGGCCACGGCAAGTCGACCGGGCGAAGGCCGACGGCGACAAGACCGTCGGGGGTGCAACCACCGTGCACTCCCCGCCGCGGAAGCAGAAGACGCCTCCCCGCCGGATTAACGTCGACGACGACTCCACGGCGTCGTCGGATCCGCGGGCTCGTCGGGACCAGCGCCAAGTCCTTGACGATCGGCGACAAGAAGATGCTCGGACGACAATCGAGCGCCGACGAGAAGCCCGGCGACAATCAGATCAGCTCGCTGGGACCGCTGTCGACACGCACGCGCCCGGTGAGCCAGGCGACTTGCCGTACGCGGCAGGTTGCCCTGCGTTTACCCGTGAGCTGCGGCGCGTCCAGTGCCCCAGCATGAAAAACTTTAAGCCCGACGTACCCGAGAAGTACGACGGCAAGACGCACCCCTCGGAGTTCCTCAGCATCTACACCATCGCGGTGCAGGCTGCCGGGGGACGCGACGAGAAGATATTGGCCAACTACTTCCTGTTGGTGCTTAAGCCAAACGTCCGTTCTTGGCTTATGCACTTGCCGGAAGGCTCCATTTCTTCGTGGGCAGATTTGTGCCACCAGTTTGTTGGCGCCTTCACGGGCGGCCACAAACCCCACGGCCAGGAGAGTGATCTCCACATCTTGGCCCAGAAGGAAGGAGAACCTCTGCGCAAGTACATTCAACGATTCAGCCGCGTGCAGCACAATATTCCCGACGTCCACCCCGCCGCGGTTATCAGCGCGTTCCACCAGAACGTGCGTAACCATCGCATGCGGGAAGAGATGGCCATGACCAAGATACGGGATGTCAGCGAGCTCTACGCTCTGGCTGACAAGTGCGCGCGCGCCGAAGAGGGGAGGAGACTCCCCGGAGAGGATGCTGGCACAGGGGGAAGCGATAGTGAGGACGCCGCCCCGGCAAAGAAGAGCCGGCGGCGAAACAACAGAAAGAAGAAGAGCAAGGAGGTGCTGGTCGTCGAGAAGTCCGGCAAGGAGGCTCCCGCCAAGACGGCACAGGCTGGCAGCTCCGGCAAGGAGCCTGCCCCTGTAGCGGCAGCCGACAAGCAGGACGGCTCCGACAAGCAATATTGCAAGATCCACCGCACCAAGGGCCACGACCTTTCGAACTGCAAGCGAGTCGAGTACCTCGTAGAGCAGCAGAAAGCTGAATACGAGCGGCGCGACAAGGAGAAGGCTCAAGGTGGCGGAGGAGAGCCAAGCAAGAAGTGGCCATTCAATGGCCGGGGAGGACGCCGCGGCAAGGCCAAGCAGCGGCAAGGTGATCGACCTCCCCGGGGCCGCGACAAGGATGAGGAGGAAGACGACGACGACGACATGGAGGAAGGTGATAACAGCGAGCAGGAGTTCCAGAAGGCCACAGAAGTGCTGTGTGTCGACGGAGGCGCCTCTCTGCACACTTCCCACCGCCAACTCAAGCAGTGGGTGCGGGAAGTAAACGCAGCAGAGCCACCCGTTGAGTCACGCAGGCTGCTGAAGTGGTCCAGCACGCCCATCATTTTTGATCTTGAGGATCACCCTGACCGCACAACTGCGGTCGGGTGCTTGCTGATGTTGGTCTCACCCACCATCCGCAACCTCAAGGTCACCAAAATGTTGGTTGACGGCGGGGCCGGCCTGAACTTGATCTCCTCGGCTGTGATCAAGAAACTCCAGATCCCAGACGGCGAGCTCGAAGAAACCGGTTCGTTCCAAGGAATAAACCCGGGGAGGAGCAAGCCGAAGGGCAAGATTACTCTGCCAGTGACCTTTGGCGGGGAGCTCAACTTCAGGACGGAGAGGATAACCTTCGATGTTGCCGATATCCAATTGCCATACAATGGGATACTTGGGCGTCCTGCCCTCGCCAAGTTCATGGCAGCTTCCCACTACGCCTATAATGTACTCAAGATGCCAGGGCTGATAAGCGTCATCTCTGTCCCTGGCGACAAGAAGGACGCGCTTATCTGCGCCGACAAGATATACCGGGATGCAGCAGCCGCGGCGGAGAGCAACACACTTGCCGCTGAAGCTCCCGGGGGGAAGAAGACCAATACCAAGTCCGGCAAGTGCTCTGGGGCCCACTCCGGCAAACACACCTCTTCGGAGTGGTGCGCTGCCATCGAGGACGTTCCATCGAGCTCCACCGGCAAGTGCAAGAAAGGGATGGCCGCTCCACCGGCAACCAAGAAGGTGTCCGCCAAGGAGGACGGCACTGGTGGTACCTTCACCATCAGTGCTACACTTGATAACAAATAGGAAAGCGCGCTCGTTGCCTTCCTGCGGGCGAATGTCGATGTGTTTGCCTGGCAACCATCTGACATCCCCGGCGTTCCCAGGAAGGTAATTGAGCACAAGCTTGCTGTTTGTCCTCATGCGCGGCCCGTCAAGCAGAAGGTTAGGAAGCAAGCCGTGGAGCACCAAGAATTCATTGCCGAAGAGATCAAGAAGCTAGAAGCAGCGGGCCTGGTTAGAGGCGTGATCCATCCGACGTGGTTAGCAAATCCAGTTGTCGTGCGTAAGGCCAACGGAAAGTGGAGGCTGTGTATAGACTTCACTGATGTGAATAAAGCATGTCCCAAGGATCCATTTCCCTTGCCGAGCATTGACCAGATTGTTGACTCCACTGCTGGATGTGAGCTGCTCTCCTTCCTTGATGCATACTCAGGCTACCACCAGATTTTTATGGCCAAGGAAGATGAAGAGAAGACTGCATTCATTACTCCATGTGGCACATATTGCTTCATACGCATGCCCTTTGGATTGAAGAATGCAGGCTCAACATTTGCAAGGCTGGTGCACACTGCTTTTGAGCCACAGATCCACAGAAATGTAGAAGCTTACATGGATGACATAGTGGTCAAGAGCAAGAGCAAAGATACCCTCATCCAAGACTTGGAAGAAACTTTTGCAAATCTGCGCAAGATCCAGCTCAAGTTGAACCCCGAGAAGTGCGTCTTCGGAGTCCCCTCCGGCAAGCTTATCGGGTTCTTCGTGTCCCAGAGGGGGATTGAAGCCAATCCCGACAAGATAAAAGCCATCGAGCAGATTGAAGCCCCGAAGCGCGTCAAGGACGTAAGGAGACTCGCAGGTTGTGTGGCTGCCCTCAGTAGGTTCATCTCAAAGTCCGCAGAACACGCCCTTCCTTTCTTCAAAATCTTGAAGAAGGCAGGTCCTATGAAATGGACTCCGGAAGCGGAGGCGGCGCTGCAAGACTTGAAAGGATACCTATCCTCCACCCCAATACTTGTCGCACCTAGGCCACAAGAGAAGTTGCTGCTATACTTAGTGGCAACCAATCAAGTGGTTAGTGATGCGTTGGTAGCGGAAAGGGAGGCAGAGGAAGAGCCCACACCTCCGGCGAGCGAATCCAGCGACAAGCAGGGGGCTCCACCGGCAAGCTCTGGCCCCGACAAGGACAACTCTGCGCAGGATCAAGGAGAAGTGTGAAGGAAGATGGTGCAGCGCCCAGTGTATTTCGTAAGTTCCCTCTTGCAGGGGGCTAGATCAAGATACTCTGGAGTGCAGAAGTTACTTTTCGGCCTCCTCATGGCCTCGAGAAAGCTGCGCCATTACTTCCAAGCACACGAGATAACAGTGGTCACTCGCTTTCCGTTGAAGAGGATACTGCAAAATCCAGAAGCAACAGGCAGGATCGTCGAGTGGGCGCTGGAACTGTCGAGCTTTGGTCTCAAGTTTGAGAGTACTTCAACCATACAGAGCAGAGCTTTGGCAGAATTCATAGCTGAATGGACCCCAACGCCGGATGAAGAAGTTCCAGAGACAAGCGTCCCCGTACAAGAAGCGACAAGCGAATGGGTAATGTACTTTGATGGTGCTTTCTCGCTGCAAGGCGCCGGTGCCGGCGTGGTACTCATAGCGCCCACCGGAGAGCACCTCAAGTATGTTATCCAAATGCACTTTCCCAGGGAACAAGCGACAAACAATACTGCAGAGTATGAAGGTCTGCTTGCCGGCCTCAGGATTGTAGCTGAACTTGGGATCAAGAAATTGATTATGCGGGGAGATTCTCAGTTGCTGGTCCGACAAGTGAACAAAAGTTATCAGAGCCCTTTGATGGAAGCTTATGTAGATGAAGTGAGGAAACTTGAAGAGCACTTTGAAGGTCTGCAAATGGAGTACGTCCCGAGAGCTCAGAATGATATTGCAGATGGCCTTTCAAAGTGTGCTGCAATGAAGTTACCTGTGGAACCAGGGACCTTCCTACTCAAGCTGACTCAGCCATCCGTTACACCATCGATTGGGCAGCACAAGAAGAGAAAGTTGGTCTCCGGCGACTACTTGCCGGCGGATCTCCCCGAGGCCGCCGCCAAGGTCCCCAAGATCAACAACCAGAACGCTGAGGAACAGTTTGCTCCTGCAGATCCAAGGGTCTGTACAGTTGAAGCAAGTGTTCCCGACAAGCCTTGCCCCGGCAGGCTTGCCAGGGGACCATCAGCTCCGGCAGAACCAGAGGTTCTTGCCGTAGAAGCTGAGGTTCCCGCAGCGGCCCTCATACCTTTAGTCCTTGCCGTTGAGCCCCGGGCTCCGGCATGGGCACAGCAGATCGTCCGTTTTCTGCAAACTGGAGAACTTCCCGACGACCCAGAAGCGATAGAGAAGATAACCAGGCAGTCAAGTATGTACCAGTTCGTGGATAATGAACTGTACAGAAGAAGGCTCAATGGTGTCAGGTTGAAGTGCATTTCCAGAGAAGATGGACAGAAGCTGTTGGCAGAAATACATGGAGGCATATGCGGCCACCACATTGGCGCAAGGGCACTTGCCGGGAAGGCATTCCGGCAAGGGTTCTTTTGGCAAGAAGCCCTCCAAGATGCAACTGCACAATTAACCAAGTGTGAAGCGTGCCAGTTCCATACCAAACAAATTCACCAGCCAGCTCAAGCTCTCCAGACGATCCCTTTGTCCTGGCCCTTCTCGGTCTGGGGGCTCGATATCCTCGGCCCCTTCCCCCGTGCTGTCGGGGGCTTTGAGTACTTGTACGTTGCGATCGACAAGTTCACAAAGTGGCCAGAAGTGGAACCAGTGAGAAAGGTGACAGCATAGTCAGCAGTCAGGTTCTTCAGGTCGATTGTTTGCCGTTTCGGGATCCCTAACAGGATCATCACCGACAACGGCACACAGTTCACTAGTCGCACCTTCATGCAGTACGTCCAAGACCTTGGCGCCAAGGTCTGCTTCGCTTCTGTTGCTCACCCGAGGAGCAATGGTCAAGCGGAGAGGGCCAATGCTGAAGTGCTGCGCGGGCTCAAGACAAGAACCTTCGACAGGCTGCGCAAGTGCGGAAGAAACTGGATAGAGGAGTTGCCGGTGGCTCTTTGGTCAATCAGAACGACACCAAGTCGAGCCACCGGGCAGACACCCTTTGCCCTTGTCTATGGGGCAGAGGCAGTTCTCCCCACGGAACTCGTATACGGATCTCCTCGAGTGCTCGCTTATGATGAGCTCGAGAAAGAGCAACTGCGACAAGATGATGCATTGCTCCTCGAGGAGGAACGTCTCCAGGCTGCTGTACGAGCTGCTCGATACCAGCAAGCCTTGCGCCGCTATCATAGCCGCAAGGTTAAGGCCAGGAGTCTCGAGGAAGGCGACCTTGTTCTTCGGCGTGTTCAGTCCGCCAAGAATTCCAACAAGTTGACGCCGAAGTGGGAAGGCCCTTATCGGGTGAGACAAGTCACAAGGCCCGGCGCTGTCCGCCTTGAAACCGAAGAAGGCTTACCGGTGAGCAATTCCTGGAACATAGAGCATCTTCGCAAGTTTCACCCATAAGGCGCGGTTGCCGCGATCCGCTCCGGCAACCACCTTTTGTACGAGTTTTGCCGCTGTCGCATGTAAACCTTTGTACAAAGCCGGGCGCAGATCCCGTGCATCAGTAAAGCTTTTGTGTTTCGCACTATTTGCCATTTTCCATGCTTTTCTTTGTTATTTGCATGCATTGTTTGGCATCTTGTGCAACGCGCATCTCCGATAAGCATTAATGGGCCGAGAAGCCCTCTACTTGTTTTCTCTTCTCCTTTTCTTTCCCTCTTAAGCAGAAGGAACATTCCTCGCGCACAAGATTGCCGGGGGGGAGGAGGTGGAGGACGAACCAAGTGATGTTCAAGAAAGAGAAGCTTGCCGGAGAACGAACAGATTATGAAAGCTAAGTTGCCAGAATTTGAGCAGTTCAAATTTTTAATTTTTAGTTATCTTCCTTGAACAACCACACTTTGTATGGTAAACCTGTGCGCGGAGGAACCTACCCGTGGCTAGCCGCACCCTTACTTTGTTTTCGAGTACGCTCAACGACTTAAGTGAGCTGCGACAAGTGTCGCGCCCTTGCTTCGTTTTCGAGTTCGCTCAGCAAGCTAAGTGCGTTGCGACTAGCTGCGGCAAGGTTACTTGCCGGTAAAGCCTTTGCCAGCAGGCTGCTCAGAGTCCAGCACTCAGCGCTCGCGGCAAGGGCCCCTTGCCGGCAAGTTTCCTAAAAGCGTAGGGTAAAAAGCATACAAAGTAAAGGACCGAAGCAAGGGAGATAACACTGCATTGATTGATCAAAATAAGATAATATATTACAAAGATAGCTTGTCGCAATGACTGATTTGATTCATGTTCATAACACACTTTGCAGCAGCAAAGGAAACAGAAAGAAAGAGGCCTAATCTACGCGGTCGCCTTCACGCCTGGAGATCTTGTTCACCTTGGCGATGATGTGGGCGACCTGCGCCTTCAGCGCCTCCAGATCTGCATCGGCCGGCAAGCTGCGGAGGACGTTGACGAGATTGATGCCAGGGTTGCGGTAGACTATCTTCGTCAAGACGCGCTCCAAGGTACCCGCACAGAGCTGACGCGATTCCTCGGCCAGCTGCGCGGGGAGCTTCTCCTGCAGCCGTGCAAGCGCCGACGCGATTCCCCTGAAGAAAAGACTTAATTTGGCGCTGTGGGGGAGATTCTGGTCCGGAGAGTACACGAGGTGCTCCACCCTCAGCGCCATCAGCTCCTTGTCGATGTTAGCAGCAGAGGCGACCAGATCGTCGGTCCATTGCTCCACTGCCCGGCTGAAGTTGTTAGCTGAAGTGGCGGCGCTCTCCACTAGGCCTCGCTCCTTGCGGAGCTCGTCCTTCATCTTCGTTTCACGGTCCCGGGCAGTGTCCAGTGAATCAGTCAAGGTGGAGACCTTCAGCTCCAAATCAGCAATTGAATCCTTGGCGGCTTTAAGCTTGTCGCCCTTCTTGGAGAGACGTACCTGAAGGTCAGAATTGGTGTGGGCGTCCTTTTCCCGCTCCACATTGAGTGCGGTGATCCTATCCGTGCTCGCCTTCAGGTACTGCTCCAGCTACGCCACCTTGGCCTCAAGATCCTTCTTGGCAGCTTCTGCGGTGGCGGCGGCAGCTTTCGCCTCCTTCAGGGCCCCGCCAAGGGCCTGCTCCCGGGCGGTGAGATCGTCCTCGTGAGCGTCGAGGTCGACCTTCCGCTGGTTGAGCGCTCCTTCTCGCCGGGACAGCTCTTCACCGACCAATCGCTGCTGCTCCTCGGCCTCAGCCTTCTCCAGGAGGAACTCTTGCTGCTCTCCGGCAAGCCTTTCGCGCTCCTCCGCCAAGTCGCGGAGGGCCGCCTGGTTGGCGGCGCGGAGCTCCGCGGCGCGCTTCTCCAAGTCTGCTCCAGCCTTGGCGGTGAGGGCTTCCCGGGACTCCAGTTTCGCCTGCCTGGCCCGGTAAAGGGCCAGGAGATGGCGAAGAAGTTTCTCCTCTTCGGGCTCATCACTCCCGCCAAGCGCTTCAACAATCTTCAACCCCGCGGAGGCGAGGACCTCTCCATCAAAGGTCTCTCCCTCCACGGGGGCTCGTGACGAGGATGCCCACGGAACTTGTATGAAGATTTCGTTGGGCGCTTCAAGATAGACGCCCGACCGCTCCGTAGACGCGGAGGGGTCGGCGGCCGGCGCAGCGCTTGACGCTCCTGCTGCCTCCGGGTCAGCAGTACGGTCGCCGGTCCCTTCCTCGCCCGCGGCGTCTGCGGTCGGCGCGGTCTCCTCAGCGGCAGGCTCGTCGGCTCCGGCCATGCCCTCAGTGGCAGTGGCGTTGCCGCCGTCGCCTTGCGCGCCCTCCTCGCCGGCGGTCTCTGTCTCCATCCGCTCCGGCGCAGGAGAATCTAGCAGAAGAAAAAGAAAAGAAAAGTTCAAGCAAATATCCAAAAAGACAAGTCCAAGAAGATAAAGCTACAAGACTCACCTTCGCGGACTTCCTCGACAACAGGCTCCCTCGCCGGGGAGTCCTCCCTTGGTGGTGGAGCGGTGGCTCCTGCTGGCGGAGGGCCGCCCGCGCCCTCCCTTGGCGGGGTGGCCACCCTTGTCGGACTGCTCGCCCTTGGCGGGGTGCCCGCCCTCGGCGGGGTGCCCGTCCTTGACGGAGCGCTCTCCCTCGCCGGGGAGCTCGCCCTTGGCGGGGAGGGCGGAACCTGCAGCTCCTCGGGGGTGACCTCCGGTTGCTCCTGCGGCTGCGGCTCCATTTCTGCGCAAGACAAACAAGGCATCAAGATGTTAGTACAAGCTAAAACCTCAAGCGCGCCCGGCGAACAAAAAAATCCAAAACCCAAATTTACGCTGGGGGCTGCGCTGGGGGCTGCTCCTCGGAGCAGCAGGTTGGTCCGACGAGCCTGCCGCTGGCGCGTCTCCGGTCGCCGCGGCGGGCGAGTCGTCTTCGACCTCAACCACCGGGATCTTGGCCCTCTTCGCCATCCGCTGGGTCAGGGTCCTGCAAGCAAAGCAAGAACAAGATCAGAATCATCAAAGAAAGAATCAAGACAAAATCAAAGAAGTTACAAGTAGCGAATACTTACTCCTCTTCCTCGTCGTCGTCGGAGCTGAGGGCGGAGAAATCGAACTCCACCTGAGTTGCTCCCGCGTGAGGAGCAGGAGGAGAAGGCTCCCTCGGGCGCTTGGCGGTCTCCGGGGCTGGGGGCTGCGAAGACCCAGCCTCCGTTGACGCCGAGGCCCGAGGAGCAGGCGGAGCGGCCGCTTCGCTCCGGGAGGATCCTCCTCCGCTTGGCGCTGGTGCGCGGGGCGCCCCCGTCGCGGTTTGGCTCGCCCTGGTGGCGCGCGTCGCCCGACGAACAGGCTGCTGTCGGGGCGCCTGCGTCCTTGTCGCTGTAGCCGCCTTGCGGAGGCGCTTCAACGGTGTTCGCTTGGGACTGGCTGGAGGCGGGGAGTTCTCCGAGGACGAGGAGGCGTCGTCGTCAAGCCCCAGAGATCCACCGGTGTCTTCATCGTCCTGGCGTCCTCCTCTCCCTCCCCGGCAGGCCCGCTGGGTCCAGCATCTTGTCTTGCGGCCCCGCTCCCTCCGGTGGCTCCGCTCCCTCCGGCACCTCTGTTCCCTCCGGCAACCTCGCCTCCTGCGGCGGCCTCGCTCACAATCCCGGGGATCCCGGCATGCCTCAGGGAAGGAACCCCGGCAAGCTCGTCGGGCGGAAGCTTGAGCAGCCTACGGATCTCTGCCTCTTCTGCTTGGCACACCTCGTCCGCGGCCTGCACCTCGTCGACGGTGAATCTGAAGTCTCCTGCCGCTGCGGCTGCGGCGGCCTCTTCCATCCGGGAAGCAGTATAGGCTATATCCCGCTCCGTGGTGGCCCGGGTGAGACCCTTGATCTCCTCGGCGTTCTTCGGCACCTCGACCAAGTTGTCGAAGAAGCTCAGCACTGTATCTCCCGGAGGCTGGATCCAGGTGGGGACGATGCCGTGGGAGTCGCACTCCGGCATCACTGCGCGCAGGGAGTCACAGGCAGTGCTGTTGCACAGCGGCACTACTCCCTTGGCGGGTCTGAACCACTCTGGGTGCGCCGGGTCATGCTTGAAGAGCTCTCGCAACATTCCTTTCAGCTCCAAAGCGGTGAAATTGAAGTTCAATCCGCAGCGCAATCTCATGATATCCGCCGCGTTGCCGAATTCCCAAGCGGGCCTTTTCCTCTCTTGTAAAGGGGCAATGCGGCGGCGGAGGAAATCTGCGCCAACCTCTCCGATGGTCAGATTGGCGGCCCGGAGACGGATAATCCTAACAAGGGCAATACTGAGTCTGTTGTCTTCCGGGGCCAGTTCACTCCAGTCTCTCCCGCGCACTATGGCAGTTGTGCACGGCGCAGTGAAGGGCTCCGGCTTGTCCTCCACCACCCAACACCAGTCTGCACGCCATTCTTCCCACTTGCCGTGGAGTTCTCCTTTCAGATATGAATCCTTCTTGTTCAACCGAAAGATCCAGGAGATACCGCCGGAGAGGGGTGCGCCAGCCTCTACTCTAGGCATAAAGAAATGGCGAAAGAGTGCTACGTTTGGATGGATCCCTATGTAGTTTTCGCACAGATGTGCGAAAACGGCCATCGTAAGGATAGCATTGGGGGTGAAGTCTAGGAGGTGGAGATTGTACGTGTTCATAATGTCACAGAAAAACTCCAAAAACAGAGGGCACAACCCACAGTGAAAGAAGGCAGCGAAGAAGAAATACCCACCGGGATACAGATCTCTGGCGACGGCGGGGAAGACTCTGGTGCGGGGATGAGCTTTGGTCTCCCCGGACCAGAATAGGTAGTACTTGTTCCACAGCTCCCTCGCGCTGAGCCTCGGCGCGAAGACCACGTTCCTCTTCCGCAGGGCGGCAAGCTTCGCCGCCTGCTCGGACTTCTCCTTCTTGGCCTTCTCCGCTTTCGCCTTCTCGCTCTTCGGAGCCATGGCGGAGGCGGCGAGGGGAGGGGCGAGGAGCTCGACGGCGCCGCGGATGCGGAAGACGGCGGAGGAGGGGTGGAGACAAAGAGCAGCGGATGTTTTCTGGAGGTTGAAGACGCAATGAAGATGAAGGAGGGAAACTGCCCCTGCTTCCTCTGCTTTTAAGGGGGGAGTGGGGGACGTCCCGCATTTCCCATTAAAGAACGAGGCCACGATCTCTCCCACGACGCCGCAATCGACGCGTGCCGTTAGGGAGGGGCGCGGCGGATGCGGAAGGGGATTCGGCGTGCCGTGGGCCGCGCGTGCCCGTGCACTATTTTGGGCCTGGCCCAACAGCGCTCGGCACCGTGTGTGGCCCAGGCCCGGGGGCTCCTGTCGGTGTACTAAGATAGGGGTACCTTAGTACCCCAACTTGTGCACGGGCAGTAGCAGCTTCCCGCGGCAGGGTTTACCACGTGCTCGCCGGAAACCTTTCTGGTCCTTATAAAGCCATTCAAAAACAAAGTATACAAGTTAGAAGATCAAGGCCCCGGCAAGTGGAGCTTGCCGGGAAGGCTACACCAAGCTCAAGATTATCATATTAACACAAGACCCTGGCAAGAGGAGCTTGCCAGGAAGACCAGAAGACTGCATTTCAGAAGACATGCCTCGGCGCACCCTGCGCCCCGGCAGGGCCCGGGGAGCGACAAGCTACCGGGCCCGGCAAGATCAAGACCCCGGCAAGGTGCTTGCCGGGGGAAGCCTGCGCTGTGTGCCCGCGCTCCAGCTCATCGGCCCACGCGTCGCCCTGGGGCCCTTCTAGGGACGCGTGGCGGATGGCTGTGCAGCCTGGGGGACACGGTGGCACTCCACGGTGACGAGGCTACCGCCGTGGCGAAAGGAGACGCATGGACGGGCGCTTTTGGGGTTGACGGTGACGGGCATTTAATGCCCTTGTCCCCCACTGTCAAAGTTAGGTGAAGATCATTGTTCACGCACTGTTCCCGCACTGTTACAACTACCACCAAAGTTACATTTTTGCCCTCCTCTACGTTGACACCTATCGGTGACCCCTTGAGCTATAAAAGGAGGCCCATGCACAACGTAGAAAGGGTTCGGAACCTAGATAGCTCTCTTGCTCGGTATAGCTAGCTCTTCAAGCTCCCGAGCTCACAAACTCAATACAAACCAAGCAGGAGTAGGGTTTTACGCGTCCGCGCGGCCCGAACCTGGGTAAACTGCCCGCGTGTGCTCTTCGATCCGCTCTTTGTGCTCCCTCCGCTCCCTTACCGCAACGTAAAAGGGGCTCTAGTCCCATAGGTGTTCGTGGTGGACAGTTTCCCCCGACATAGAGCAAGTAGGAGGGGTAGAAGGGGAGCTGAGGATCTCACTGGAAGGGGTTGTAGCCTAGGCTCAGCTTCATCACCATGATGGCGGCTAGGGGAGGCAACCAAGCCTACCAGCGCATAGCCACCACCACAGCCGCCGGAACCGGAGTGGACGGAGTGAATCGCCATCACATGGGTTACCGCCACCAAAGAATCTGGAAAGGGGTGAAGTATGCACATTTTAGTAAAAAATATTGGCATCAAGAACCAGGCAGTAGCAAGCATAAGCTAAATTATAGTAAATGATGATTAGTATACAAACACAGGCAGACTAGACTGACTATAAGAAATTAACCTCCCCCAAAAGGGGCAAGCCGCACAATACGTACTGCAGGATTCCAATTCATGGTACTACCTTGAGAACGGCAGGATAAGATACACTATAGAGCAACTAGCAGTGTCCTGCATTGACCGCTGGTGCAGATGGTATCCATGCAACACACAAGATCAGCGACAAGTAGTACTTACAATACTTCAGTTCAGATGGCATCCATGCAACACACAAGATATGTGATCCCTCAACCAAAAATATACGTCATAGTAATTTCCAAGTACTTGCAGCTAGAGCAAGTATGCAATGGAAGCGACTGCATTACTCATGATTGATGTCTCTGAAGATGAAGTGCAGACAGAGAAAGAGACTAGTATCTCATCACAAGTAACTGCAAACTGACAAAAATGCTTGGGGAACAGAACTACCAAAGTGTTTAATTAACCTCTAGGTTAAAACAACCACATTTTTATTATCACTAGTTGGAAAATCTACCTATCTCTCTTGTGTAAATATGTACATGTTGGCATTAATTGAAACAAATGGATTTGAACAAGCAAGCACTGCTGCACAATAATGAATGAGAACAATCAGGTACTGGCAGGGGTATATGGTTGTACCATCAGTCAATGCAGGACACTGCCAGGAGTGTAAATGCAGTAGCAACGCTTCTGACATTTGAGAGCACTCTCACTATGCTATAATTAACTGCATTTCATTATCAGCAAACACTTACAGAGCACTATGCTATAATCAATGTTGAGGTTGTTCTTGGCGAAGAAGTCATGCTCGATGGCCGTCGTGCTGGCCACCACGAAGTCGACGCCGTAGTGCTTGCTAGAGAAGAAAATAACAAGTCAAGATACATATTATATCTGTCAAAAGAAGGACCAATATCAATCAGACCCTTTAAGTTTAAAGAACATGGTTTCATTTGATGGTTGTTGGAGTAGTTGCTTTGGTTTACACTATAAGAAACCTATAATATCAGTTTCTAACTTTCTAACTGTGGATTGGATCCTCAGGTGGTGCTAGGTGTACTAGACAAAATGCTACACCCGTGGACTCCATCTGCTAAATATGATGAAGTTCTACCAACAAGTTCCTCCTCTCTGTACTTTCTTTTAGTTTCCAAATGGATCAAGAAATAAATGTTGTGACTCATCTATACGGAATGGAACCTACATAAAAAGCTGATGTTCCATGCATGGAGAGATCGGCAACCATTTATACATCACTATCTCTAGTCTTGCATTGCATCACCATACAATAGCCGAATGGCAGTTACTCTACCACAATGGCCTAGATTATGAGTTCACATTTATTTCTATAAGGCCAATCAATCCAGAACGATCTACCATGTCAATAGGCAGTCAAGACACATGTAACACATGTATAGATTAACAAACATAGCATTATATGCTCACGTCCTTGATGTTGTCATCAGATCCAGGCATAATTGCGCGTCTATTCCAAATCACAAGAGCAATGAAGTTGCAGGCAGAAAAATACCTTTGGAACGAGCGGGGAGAGGGGGGTGAAGGCCTCGGAGGAAAGGGGCAGCGCGAAGGCGAGGAAGACCGCGATGTAGGGGGCGGCGAGACGGTGGCCCAGGGCGACGGTGAGGCGGACGGCGCGGGAGATCCGGCGGACCTCCTTGGTCAGTGACCCCGCCTCGACCACGGACGCAATCTCCTTCAGATCTGCAGCCACAGAGAGGCAGACACTGTTGGAGATATGCCCTAGAGGCAATAATAAAAGCATTATTATTATATCTCCTTGTTCATGATAATTGTCTGTTATTCATGCTTGAATTGTATTGTACGGAAACACCGATACATGTGTGAATACACAGACCACATTGAGTCCCTGGTAGGCCTCTAGTTGCCAGCTTGTTGATCAACAGATGGT
The DNA here is from genome assembly GCA_902687465.1 of Secale cereale. Taxonomy (NCBI): domain Eukaryota; kingdom Viridiplantae; phylum Streptophyta; class Magnoliopsida; order Poales; family Poaceae; genus Secale; species Secale cereale. The sequence goes on along the minus strand of LR738713.1, from coordinate 645,393,879 downwards.
CACGGTTTCCTGACCATGGACATAGGATGTCAGTGATAACGGGATCACATCATTAGGAGAATGATGTGATGGACAAGACCCAAACTTGAGCATAACACGAGATCGTATAGTTCGTAATGCATAAGCTTTTCGGTGTCAAGTATTTATTCCTTAGACCATGAGGTTGTACAACTCCCGGATACCGTAGGAGTACTTTGGGTGTGCCAACCGTCACAACGTAACTGGTTGGCTATAAAGGTACGCATCGGGTATCTCCGAAAGTGTTTGTTGAGTTGGTACAAACCAAGACTGGGATGTTGTCACTCCGTATGACGGAGAGGTACCTCTGGGCCCACTCGGTAAGACATCATCATAATGAGCTCAATGTGACTAAGTAGTTAGTCATGGGATGATGGATTACGGATCGAGTAAAGAGACTTGCCATGACGAGATTGAACAAGGTATCGGGGATACCGACGATCGAATCTCGGGCAAGTGCCGTACCGATGGACAAAGATACGGGATTGAGTGAATCCTTGACACGGTGGTTCATTCGATGAAGATCATCGAGGAACACGTGGGAACCAACATGGGTATCCAGATCCCGCTGTTGGTTATTGACCGGAGAGTCGTCTCGGTCATGTCTACGTGTCTCCTGAAACCGTAGGGTCTACACACTTAAGGTTCGGTAACGCTAGGGTCATAGAGATAAATGCACGTGGAAACCCGAAAGTTGTTCGGAGTCCCGGATGAGATCCCGGATGTCACGAGGAGTTCCGGAATGGTCCGGAGGTAAAGATTGATATATAGGAAGTCCAGTTTCGGCCAACGGGTGATCTCCGGGGGTCACCGGGAGCGTCCCGGGACCACCGGAGGGGCCCCGGGGATCCACCGGGTGGGGCCACCCATCCCGATGGGGCCCCTAGGCCGCAAGGGGAAGTGTCCAGCCCTCTGGGCTGGCGCACCACTAAGGGGCCCACCTCCCCATGCGCCTAGGGTTAAAACCCTAAGGGGGAGGGGGGCTCCACTTGCCTTGGGGGGCAAGGAACCCCCCTGGCCGCCGCCCCCTTGCAGATTGGATCTGCAGGGGGGCCAGGCGCACCCCCTGGCCCCTATATATATGTGGGGAGGGAGAGGGCAGCCGCACCCAAGCCCTGGCGCCTCTCCCCCTCCCATCACACCTCCATACTCCCACGCAGGGCGCCCGGCGAAGCCCTGCTGCGATCTCCACTGCATCCGTCATCACGCCGTCGTGCTGCCGGATCTCTGAAGACTTCTCCTCCCCCCTTGCTGGATCAAGAAGGAGGTGACATTGCTGCACCGTACGTGTGTTGAACGCGGAGGTGCCGTCCGTTCGGCGCTAGATCATCGGTGACGAAGAACGTGAAGAGTACGACTACTTCATCCACACTTCGTTGAAAGCTTCCGCACGTGATCTACATAACGGTATGTAGATGCACTGTTACTTGCTCGTTGCTAGATGTCTCCATAGTTGGATCTTGGTGAAAGCGTAGAAAATTTTGAATTATGCTACGTTCCCCTACAGTGGCATCTGAGCCTAGGTTTTATGCGTAGCATCTTGCACGAGTAGAACACAAAGCAGTTGTGGGCGTTTGGTTTTGTTCAACGTTCTTACCGTTACTAGTCAATCTTGATTCGGCGGTATTGTGGGATGAAGCGGCCCGGACCGACCTTACACGTACGCTTACGTGAGACTGGTTCCACCGACAGACATGCACTAGATGCATAAGGTGGCTGGCGGGTGTCTGTCTCTCCTACTTTAGTCGGATCGGATTCGATGAAAAGGGTCCTTATGAAGGGTAAATAGAAGTTGACAAATCATGTTGTGGTTTTGGCGTAGGTAAGAAACGTTCTTGCTAGAAATCCTATAGAAGCCACGTAAAACTTGCAACAACAATTAGAGGACGTCTAACTTGTTTTTGCAGCATGTGCTATGTGACGTGGTATGGCCAAGAACGAAGATTTGATGAATGATATATGTGATGTATGAGATTGATCATGTTTTTGTAATAGGGAATCACGACTTGCATGTCGATGAACTTGACAACCGGCAGGAGCCATAGGAGTTGTCTTAATTATTGTATGACCTGCATGTCACTGAATAACGCCATGTAATTACTTTACTTCATTGCTAAACGTTAGCTATAGTAGTAGAAGTAATAGTTGGCGTGACGACTTCTTCAAGACACGATGATGGAGATCATGATGATGAAGATCATGGTGTCGAGCCGGTGACAAGATGATCATGGTGCCCCGAAGATGGAGATCCAAGGAGCAAGATGATATTGGCCATATCATGTCACTTTAAATTGATTGCATGTGATGTTTATCATGTTTATGCATCTTGTTTACTTAGAACGACGGTAGTAAATAAGATGATCTCTCACTAAAATTTCAAGTATTGTGTTTCCCCTAACTGTGCACCATTGCTAAAGCTCGTTGCTCCGAAGCACCACATGATGATCGGGTGTGATAGGTTCTAACGTTCGCATACAACGGGTGTAAGACAGATTTACACACGCGATACACTTAGGGTTCACTTGACGAGCCTAGCATGTACAGACATGGCCTCGGAACACGGAAGACCGAAAGGTCGAACACGAGTCGTATAGAAGATACGATCAACATGAAGATGTTCACCGTTGATGACTAGTCCGTCTCACGTGATGATCGGACACGGACTACTCGATTCGGATCGTGTATTACTTCGATGACTAGAGAGATGTCATTCTGAGTGGGAGTTCATTATAATTTGATTAAGATGAACTTAATTATCATGAACTTAGTCTAAATTCTTTACAATATCTCTTGTAGATCAAATGGCCCACGCTCAGGTTTCCCTCAACTTCAACGCGTTCCTAGAGAAAACCAAGCTGAAAGACGATGGTAGCAACTATACGAATTGGGTCCGTAACCTGAGGATTATCCTCATAGCTGCCAAGAGAACTTATGTCCTAGAAGCACCGCTAGGTGACGCTCCCGCCCCGGCAAACCAAGACGTTATGAACGCTTGGCAGTCGCGTTGTGATGATTACTCCCTGGTTCAGTGCGGCATGCTTTACAGTTTAGAATCGGGGCTCCAAAAACGTTTTGAGCACCACGGAGCATAAGAGATGTTCGAAGAGCTGAAAATGGTTTTCCAAGCTCATGCCTGAGTCGAGAGATATGATGTCTCCGACGCATTCTATAGCTGTAAGATGGAGGAGAACAGTTCTGTCAGTGAGCACATCCTCAAGATTTCAGGATTGCACAACCGCTTGTCTCAGCTGGGAATGAATCTCCCAGATGAAGCGGTCGTTGACAGAATCCTCCAGTCGCTCCCACCAAGCTTCAAGAGCTTCGTGTTGAACTTTAATATGCAGGGGATGGAGAAGTCCATTCCCGAGGTGTATTCGATGCTGAAATCAGCGGAAGTTGACATCAAGAAAGAACATCAAGTGTTGATGGTCAATAAAACCACTAAGTTCAAGAAAGGCAAGGGTAAAAAGAACTTCAAGAAGGACGGCAAGGGAGTTGCCGCGCCTGGCAAGCCTATTGCCGGGAAGAAGCCAAAGTATGGACCCAAGCCTGAGACAGAGTGTTTTTATTGCAAGGGAACGGGTCACTGGAAGCGGAACTGCCCCAAATATTTAGCAGACAAGAAGGCCGGCAACGTCAAAGGTATATATGATATACATGTTATTGATGTGTACCTTACCAGCACTCGTAGTAGCTCCTGGGTATTCGATACCGGTGCAGTTGCTCACATTTGTAACTCAAAACAGGAGCTGCGGAATAAACGGAGACTGGCAAAGGATGAGGTGACGATGCGCGTCGGGAATGGTTCCAAGGTCGATGTGATCGCCGTCGGCACTCTACCTCTACATCTACCCTCGGGATTAGTTTTAAACCTCAATAATTGTTATTTAGTACCAGCTTTGAGCATGAACATTGTTTCTGGATCTCGTCTTATGCGAGATGGCTACTCTTTCAAATCGGAGAATAATGGTTGTTCTATTTATTTGAGAGATATGTTTTATGGTCATGCCCCGCTGGTCAATGGTTTATTTTTGATGAATCTCGAACGTAGTGATACACATATTCATAGTGTAGATGCCAAAAGATGTAAAGTTGATAATGATAGTCCCACATACTTGTGGCATTGCCGCCTTGGTCATATTGGTGTCAAACGTATGAAGAAGCTCCATTCAGATGGACTTCTGGAGTCTCTTGATTATGAATCATTTGACACGTGCGAACCATGCCTCTTGGGCAAGATGACCAAGACTCCGTTCTCCGGAACAATGGAGCGAGCAACCGACTTGTTGGAAATCATACATACCGATGTATGCGGTCCAATGAGTGTTGAGGCTCGCGAAGGCTACCGTTATGTTCTCACCCTCACAGATGACTTGAGTAGATATGGGTATATCTATTTGATGAAACACAAGTCTGAGACCTTTGAAAAGTTCAAGGAATTTCAGAATGAGGTTGAGAATCAACGTGACAGAAAAATAAAGTTCTTGCGATCGGATCGTGGGGGTGAATATTTAAGTCATGAATTTGGCACACACCTTAGGAGCTGTGGAATTGATTCACAATTGACACCGCCCGGAACACCTCAACGTAACGGTGTGTCCGAACGTCGAAATCGTACTCTATTGGACATGGTGCGATCTATGATGTCCCTCACCGATTTACCGCTATCTTTTTGGGGTTATGCTTTAGAGACTGCCGCATTCACTTTAAATAGGGCTCCGTCGAAATCCGTTGAGACGACTCCGTATGAACTTTGGTTTGGCAAGAAACCGAAGCTGTCGTTTCTAAAAGTTTGGGGTTGCGATGCTTATGTCAAGAAACTTCAACCTGAAAAGCTCGAACCCAAATCGGAAAAATGCGTCTTCATAGGATACCCAAAGGAAACGATTGGGTACACCTTCTACCACAGATCCGAAGGCAAAGTCTTTGTTGCCAAGAATGGATGCTTTCTAGAGAAAGAGTTTCTCTCGAAAGAAGTGAGTGGGAGGAAAGTGGAACTTGATGAGGTGATAGTCACCACTCCTGTACCGGAAAGTAGCGCAGTGCAGGAAACTGTTCCTGAGGTGCCTGCACCGACAAGGGAGGAAGTTGATGATAATGATCATGAAGAAACAGATCAAGTTACTACTGAACTTCGAAGGTCCACAAGGGCACGTTCCGCACCAGAGTGGTACGGCAACCCTGTCCTGGAAATCATGTTGTTAGACAATGGTGAACCTTCGAACTATGAAGAAGCGATGGCGGGCCCAGATTCCAATAAATGGCTTGGAGCCATGAAATCCGAGATAGAATCCATGTATGAAAACAAAGTATGGACTTTGGTGGACTTGCCTGATGATAGGCACGCCATAGAAAACAAATGGATATTTAAGAAGAAGACAGACGCGGATGGTAATGTGACCATCTATAAGGCTCGGCTTGTCGCTAAGGGTTATCGACAAGTTCAAGGGATTGACTACGACGAGACTTTCTCTCCCGTAGCGATGCTGAAGTCAGTCAGAATCATGTTAGCTATTGCCGCATTCTATGATTATGAGATATGGCAAATGGACGTCAAAACATCATTCCTTAATGGATTCCTCAAGGAAGAGTTGTATATGATGCAACCGAAAGGTTTTGTCGATCCAGAGAACGCTAACAAGGTATGCAAGCTCCAACGCTCGATCTACGGGCTGGTGCAAGCATCTCGGAGTTGGAATATTCGCTTTGATGAGGTGATCAAAGCGTTTGGCTTTATACAGACTTATGGAGAAGCCTGTATTTACAAGAAAGTGAGTGGGAGCTCTGTGGCATTTCTCATATTATATGTGGATGACATATTGCTGATGGGAAATGATATAGAATTCTTGGAAAATGTAAAGGCCTACTTGAATAAAAGTTTTTCAATGTAGGACCTTGGAGAAGCTGCTTACATATTAGGCATCAAAATCTATAGAGATAGATCGAGACGCCTCATTGGTCTTTCACAAAGTACATACCTTGACAAAATATTGAAGAAGTTCAATATGGATCAGTCAAAGAAAGGATTCTTGCCTGTTTTGCAAGGTATGAGATTCAGCAAAGCTCAGTCGCCGACCACGGCAGAAGATAGAGAAAAGATGAGTGTCATTCCCTATGCCTCGGCCATAGGTTCTATCATGTATGCCATGCTGTGTACCAGACCTGATGTGAACCTTGCCATAAGTTTGGTAGGGAGGTACCAAAGTGATCCCGGTACGGAACACTGGACAGCAGTCAAGAACATCCTAAAGTACCTGAAAAGGACTAATGATATGTTTCTCGTTTATGGAGGTGACGAAGAGCTCGTCGTAAAGGGTTACGTCGATGCTAGCTTCGACACATATCTGGATGACTCTAAGTCACAAACCGGATACGTGTATATTTTGAATGGAGGGGCAGTCAGCTGGTGCAGTTGCAAGCAAAGCGTGGTGGCAGCATCTACATGTGAAGCGGAGTACATAGCTGCTTCTGAAGCAGCGCAGGAAGGAGTCTGGATGAAGGAGTTCATCACCGACCTAGGAGTCATTCCAAGCGCGTCAAGCCCGATGACTCTCTTCTGTGACAACACTGGTGCTGTTGCTATTACCAAGGAGCCCAGGTTTCACAAGAAAACCAACCACATCAAGCGCCGTTTCAACTCCATCCGGAATTATGTTCAGGATGGAGACATAGATATTTGTAAAGTGCATACGGATCTGAATGTCGCAGACCCGTTGACTAAACCTCTTTCACGGGCAAAACATGATCAACACCAGATCTCTATGGGTGTTCGATTCATCACAATGTAACTAGATTATTGACTCTAGTGCAAGTGGGAGACTGTTGGAGATATGCCCTAGAGGCAATAATAAAAGCATTATTATTATATCTCCTTGTTCATGATAATTGTCTGTTATTCATGCTTGAATTGTATTGTACGGAAACAGCGATACATGTGTGAATACACAGACCACATTGAGTCCCTGGTAGGCCTCTAGTTGCCAGCTCGTTGATCAACAGATGGTCACGGTTTCCTGACCATGGACATAGGATGTCAGTGATAATGGGATCACATCATTAGGAGAATGATGTGATGGACAAGACCCAAACTTGAGCATAACACGAGATCGTATAGTTCGTAATGCATAAGCTTTTCGGTGTCAAGTATTTATTCCTTAGACCATGAGGTTGTACAACTCCCGGATACCGTAGGAGTACTTTGGGTGTGCCAACCGTCACAACGTAACTGGGTGGCTATAAAGGTACGCATCGGGTATCTCCGAAAGTGTTTGTTGAGTTGGTACGAACCAAGACTGGGATGTTGTCACTCCGTATGACGGAGAGGTACCTCTGGGCCCACTCAGTAAGACATCATCATAATGAGCTCAATGTGACTAAGTAGTTAGTCACGGGATGATGGATTACGGATCGAGTAAAGAGACTTGCCATGACGAGATTGAACAAGGTATCGGGGATACCAATGATCGAATCTCGGGCAAGTGCCGTACCGATGGACAAAGGGAATAACATACGGGATTGAGTGAATCCTTGACACGGTGGTTCATCCGATGAAGATCATCGAGGAACACGTGGGAACCAACATGGGTATCCAGATCCCGCTATTGGTTATTGACCGGAGAGTCGTCTCGGTCATGTCTACGTGTCTCCCGAACCCGTAGGGTCTACACACTTAAGGTTCGGTAACGCTAGGGTCGTAGAGATAAATGCACGTGGAAACCCGAAAGTTGTTCGGAGTCCCGGATGAGATCCCGGACATCAAGAGGAGTTCCGGAATGGTCCGGAGGTAAAGATTGATATATAGGAAGTCCAGTTTCGGCCAATGGGTGATCTCCGGGGGTCACCGGGAGCGTCCCGGGACCACCGGAGGGGCCCCGGGGGTCCACCGGGTGGGGCCCCTAGGCCGCAAGGGGAAGTGTCCAGCCCTCTGGGCTGGCGCACCTCTAAGGGGCCCACCTCCCCATGCGCCTAGGGTTAAAACCCTAAGGGGGAGGGGGGCTCCACTTGCCTTGGGGGGCAAGGAACCCCCCCTGGCCGCCGCCCCCTTGTAGATTGGATCTGCAGGGGGCCCAGGCGCACCCCCTTGGCCCCTATATATATGTGGGGAGGGAGAGGGCAGCCGCACCCAAGCCCTGGCGCCTCTCCCCCTCCCGTCACACCTCCATACTCCCACGCAGGGCGCCCGGCGAAGCCCTGTTGCGATCTCCACTGCATCTGTCATCACGCCGTCGTGCTGCCGGATCTCTAACGACTTCTCCTCCCCCCTTGCTAGATCAAGAAGGAGGTGACGTTGCTGCACCGTACGTGTGTTGAACGCGGAGGTGCCGTCCGTTCGGCGCTAGATCATCGGTGACGAAGAACGTGAAGAGTACAACTACTTCATCCACACTTCGTTGAAAGCTTCCGCACGCGATCTACATAACGGTATGTAGATGCACTCTTACTTGCTCGTTGCTAGATGTCTCCATAGTTGGATCTTGGTGAAAGCGTAGAAAATTTTGAATTATGCTACGTTCCCCTACAGACACACGTGAGCTACCGCCCGCTGAGCGCCCACGATGCCGGAAGCTGAGCTAGCGGTCGAGGATCCGGCCGTCGTCTCGTCGCACGGCCTGGATCCGCCCGTCGCGTCGTGGTCAGAGTGGAGAAGATGGCGATATCGGTGGCGGAGCCGAAGGGGCCGGAGACGGAGGCTGGCCGCGCCGGGGACGCCATGAGATGCTCTGCGATCCGCGGGGGAGGAGCGAGGCGGTGAGGAGCGGGCGCGAATGGCGGAGCAAGCGGTTGTCCATGAAGGCGAGGAGGAGCGGCTTGAGGTGGGAGGGGAGGGGAGGTCGCGGCGGGATCGGACGCAGTAGGTGGCGGCGGCGGTCGAATAGAGGGAGAGGGGAGAGGGGTTAGGGTTTGGGGAGGAGTGGTGTGCGGGGGAGAGGGGGGAGGGGGGAGGAGTGACGTGCGGTGGGTGAGTGGTGTGCGGTTGGTGGGAGAGGGACGCCGGATCGAGGGAGTGAGGAGAGTGTGGACGGCTCAGATCGACTACAGTGGGGGGTGATCCGTGGGCTGCTTCCTGATTGGTTCAAAACATGAGGCATTTATTAAAATTATCTCTTAGTGCTAAAAATAGGGGGTTTTGTAAAGTAGCTACCAAAATTATTTTGGAAAATGGCATCACTAAAATTTACAATTAATTTAGACCACATTTTATAGAAGATCACCAATTTGTATGCATTTCCGATCCTACTAGCTATTTTTGGCCATTTAAATAAATTTTCGCCGATTCAGCTGGAACCGGGTCAAATTTGAACTGCAGCTGCCTTGTAGTTTGCTATTTATTTTTTCCAAAAATCATTTCTAGGTACATAAGTATCCATTTAATCAGAGAAACACCAAAAAATACCAAGATTCAACCACTAGCTAGGAACGGTCATTCCCGCCGTTTTGACCGCATTTTGAAACGGGCATAAAAAATTCAAAAAAAAATCAAAAAATAGGAAAACCTTTGCATTGTGTCATTATATATGGCCAAGTTACCAGAAAAAATATAAACTTGTAATACGGTCATTCTTTTAAAAAAGTGTTCTCAGAAATGAGCTATCATGCGTGAAGATTCATGGCTTTCAAGCCAAATGATCAATCCTATGGCCACATTCATGGCATAGTTTGTTCAAATGATCTCATATTGTGCACAAGGGTGCATCTTGGAATGGCAAACAATGTTGCCTAAGGAAGTTTTCATTTTCTTTGGACGAAAAAATCATTTTCCATTTTTCGAGTGCCCAAAAGGAGGTTTTTTTGTGAAGGACCTCCCAAATAATTGTTGCAAAATTTGACCAGATCAGTTTTCTAAAATACTAGGACATATTTAATGCACAATTGACAAAATGGTTGGGTGTAAAAAGTTTTGATCCACCTCTCGTGAAAAAGACAAATTTCCGCCGATTCAGCTTGAAGCGGGTCAAATTTGAACTGCGGCTGCCTCATAGTTTGCTATTTATTTTTTCCAAAAATCATTTCTAGGTACATAAGTACCTATTTAATCATAAATACATCGTTTGGTGGCGATACGTCGAGGTTTGGGCGGTGGTCGAGGGCCCCAACTCTAGAGCGCGTAAACTCGCATGCCCGCTGCGTGGTCACCGCGTGACTGTGGCGTTGCCATGTGTTCTGGGCGGCCTAGGCATGTCTAGTGGGTTGGCCACTCCCCAGGTAGGTGCTAGGAAGAAAATTACAACATAAGATTCTCACGAGGAGACCGATCGATGCTCAAACATGAATTAGCAGCCAAGTGTTTGATTAGAGGTACGGAAAATGCACATGGCTAATGGGCGTGAGTTTTGGTTGAGGATGATCAGTTACTAAGAAGACCGTCTTCACAAATTTTCAGCTCAAAAGGAGGAGTCTAGGTGGTACTCGCTTTGCAAAGTACCACATTGGACATAAATATGAATGTTGAAGATGGGCTCAAAATAATGAATGGATTGAGCTGGCATTTGGTGGAGGATAGTTATTTGGGCATAGGAAAGCACTGTAGAAAATGGATACCATTTGGACATGCCAAAGTGGTACTTCCTTCACAAAGTGTTTTTTTGAACAGAATAGGAAAATGAATATTTTTGAATTATTTTTGAACTAGGCAAGGAAGGTTTTTACATATTTGGCGAAGATATGACCCAAAGAATTTATGAGGTTTTTTGGGGAATTTTGGGAATGACAGAAATATAGGTTGCTTCACAACCTAGGGCAAAAACTACCACATGGACATGACACATAGGCCTAACTGATGAGGTGGCGCCAAGTCGTAGCAACCCACCACAATTTTCAAGGTTATGACCATCTATATTGGTCATGAACAGCTAGAAATAAGGCAGCGAACCAGTGCTATCTGCTTTGTGACCATTTCGTGTAAGGAAATTATGACCTTTTTGACCAAAATGGTCGTTATAGTTTAGGGTTTGGAGCCCCCCGAACAGCTTTTGACCAATTGGTCTGAAATGGTCATAGATCTATGACCAATTCTTCCAGGGTCACTAACAAAAGGTCATAAGTTGACATATTTCTTGTAGTGACCCATTCCGTTTTTCGGCCACTCATAAAATAAATATTCGGAGGCGCTGCGGGCGCATGCAAGTGTGTCTGGGCTCAGAACGTACAACGGAAAGGACGAGGGAACTCGGACGGATGCAAGTTTTGAAAACATGCTGATGCAACACACATGATGACATGGCAAGATGCAACGCGCAAGCAGATGACATGGCAACAACGACGAATAACTGGCTGACACCTGGCGCATCGGTCTCGGGGTGTCACAATATTGCATCTAGCCTCTGATTAGATGTGGTTTCATGTTTTGTTTAGTGTTTGTGCCAAGTAGAACCTTTGGGAAGACTTGTGTGAAGTTTATGTGATCTTAATGTGAAAAACAGAATCGTTAGCGCTCGCTAAAGTGGTATTCAGATTTTACTGGAGCGTGATTTTTAGTTGATTATTTTTGAAGCTGATTGGTAGACAAATTCCGAAACTTTACCAATTTAGTTTGAATTTTTTGGAGTTCCAGAAGTAGGCAAAACCTGCAGATTACTACAGATTGCTCTGTTTTTGACAGATTCTGTTTTTCGTGTGTTGTTTGCTTATTCCGATGCATCTATGAGTAGTATCGGAGGATATGAACCATAGAGAAGTTGGAATAAAGTATGTTTAACACCTATATAAACAAAGAATGAATTCATTGCTGCACCTTTGAGTAGTGGTTTGCTTTCTTATACTAATGGAGCTCACGAGAATTTTTGTCTAAGTTTTGTGTTGTGAAGTTTTCAAGTTTTGAGTATTGCTTTAATGGACTCTGGAACAAGGAGTAGCAAAGGCCTAAGCTTGGGGATTTACATGGCACCCCAAGTAAATTCAAGATAATCAAAAGCATAAGCTTGGGGATGCCCCGGGAAGGCATCCCCTCTTTCGTCTTCATCTACCGGTAACTATACTTGGAGCTATATTTTTATTCGCAACATGATATGTGTTTTGCTTGGAGCGTCTTGTATAATTTGAGTATTTGCTTGTTAGTTTGTCACAATTATCCTTGCTGGACACACCTATTTTAGAGATTTAAATATGGCCTAGGAATTGTTAGAACACTCTATGTGCTTCACTTATATCTTTTGAGTTGAATAGTTTTTGCTCTAGTGCTTCACTTATATCTTTCAGAGCACGGTGGTGGTAATATTTTGTAGAAATTATTGAACTCTCGTTCTTCACTTATATCTATTTGAGAGTCTATTAAAACAGCATGGTAATGTGTTTAGGCTAAAGAAACTAGTCTCCACATGATAAACATCCAATGTCAATGTAGTAAAAAAAATCACACTAAGTGCATTGAATAGAATGAGACGTTGGATGCTTGATAATTGTTTTGAGACATGAGGATAGTGATATTAGAGTCATGCTAGTGGAGTTATTATGAAATTGAGAAATATTTGTGTTAAGGTTAGTGATTCCTGTATCATGCACGTATGGTGAACTGCTATGTGACGAAGTTAGAGCATGAGGTATTTGTAGAGAGACAACCTTTGTGTGGAGGTAGGGGTGCGCGATGGTTAACTCCTACCAACCTCCCCCTAGGAGCATGCGTTGATTGCTTTGTTTTGATGACTCGTAGATTTTTGCAATAAGTATATGAGTTCTTATGACTAATGTTGAGTCCATGGATTATACGCACTCTCACCCTTCCACCATTGCTAGCCTCTCTTGTAGCGCGCAACTTTCGCCGGTGCCATAAACCCACTATATATCCTTCCTCAAAACAACCACCATATTGTTCCTCAAAACATCCACCATACCTACCTATCATGGCATTTCCATAGCCATTCCGAGATATATTGCCATGCAACTTTCCACCGTTCCGTTCATATGGCATGCATCATATTGTCATATTGCCATTGCATGATCATGTAGTTGACATCGTATTTGTGGCAAAGCCACCATGCATAATTTTTATACATGTCACTCTTGTTTCATTTCACATACCGGTACACCGCCGGAGGCATTCATATAGAGTCATACTTTGTTGTTGTAGTATCAAGTTGTAATATCGAGTTGTACTGAAAGTGTGATGATCATCATTATGAGAGCATTGTCCCATGGGAGGAAAGGCTAAATCTATAAAGCCCCTCCACAAACAAAAAAAGAAAGGCCAAAGAAAAAAAGAAAGGCCAAAAAAAAGAAAAAAAAAGGAAAAAAAAAGAAAAGGGACAATTGCTACTATCTTTTTTCCACACTTGTGCTTCAAAGTAGCACCATGTTCTTCATTGTAGAGAGTCTCATGTTTAGTCACTTTCATATACTAGTGGGAATTTTCATTATAGAACTTGGCTTGTATATTCCAACGATGGGCTTCCTCAAATGCCCTAGGTCTTCGTGAGCAAGCAAGTTGCATGCACACCCACTAGTTTCTTTTGTTGAGCTTTCATTCATATTTAGCTCTAGTGCATCCGTTGCATGGCAATCCCTACTCACTCACATTGATATCTATCGATGGGCATCTCCATAGCCCGTTGATACGCCTAGTCGATGTGAGACTATCTCCCTCCTTTTTGTCTTCTCCACAACCACCTCTATTCCACCCATAGTGCTATATCCATGGCTCACGCTCATGTATTGCGTGAAAGTTGAAAGGTTTGAAAAGATAGAGTATGAAAACAAGTGCTTGGCTGAAATCGGGGTTGTGCATGATATGAATACTTTTGTGTGATAACAAGGGAGCATAGCCAACACTATATGATTTTGTAGGGATAACTTTCTTTAGCCATAGTATTTTGAGAAGACATGATTGTTTTGTTAGTATTGCTTGAAGTATTATTATTTCTTATGTCAATATAGACTTTTATCTTGAATCTTTCAGATCTAAACATTCATGCCACAATTAAGAGAATTACATTGAAAAACTATATTGGTTAGCATTCCACATCAAAAATTCTTTCTTTATCATTTACCTACTCGAGGACGAGCAGGAATTAAGCTTGGGGATGCTTGATACGTCTCCGACGTATCTATAATTTTTTATTGTTCCATGCTATTATTTATGAAGTCTTGGATGTTTAATGGGCTTTATCATTCACTTTTATATCATTTTTGGGACTAACCTACTAACCCAAAGGCCCAGTCCAGATTGTTGTTTTTTCCTGTTTCGGGGTTTTGCAGAAAAAGAATATCAAACGGAGTCCAAACGGAATGAAACCTTCGCGGGAGATATTTTTGGAGAAAATCACACACGCGGAGCTTGAGAACCACGTCAGGGGATCGAGGGCTGGCCCACGAGGGTGGGGGCGCGCCCCCATTCCCAAGGCGCGCCCCCTTCCTTGTGGCCCCCTCGAACGTCCCCCGGTGCCCTCCTTCTTCCTATATAAGTCTATGTACCCCAGAACCTCCGTGAACAGAGAGAAAACCCTAATTCCACCGTCGTACCTTATGTTCCCGTGAAGATCCCATCTTGGAGCCTGTTCCGGAGCTCCACCGAAGGGGGATCCATCATGGAGTCCTTCATCATCATCATCATCATCGCCCTCACCATGAGTTGTGAGTAGTTTACCACGGACCTTCGGGTCCATAGCTAGTATCTAGATGGCTTCTTCTCTCTCTGGATCTCAATACAAAGTCTATTCGATGTAATCTCTTTTTGTGGTGTGTTTATCGAGATCCGATGAATTATGAGTTTATGATCAAGGTTATCTATGAAAGATATTTGGTTCTTCTCTGAACTTTTTATGTGTGCTCAGAATATCCTTGCAAGTCTCTCCGAATTATTGGTTTGGTTTGGCCTACTAGATCTATAGTTCTTGCAATGGGAGAAGTGATTGGCTTTGGGTTCAATCTTGCGGTGTCCTTTCCCAGTGACAGTAGGGGAAGCAAGGCACGTATTGTATTGTTGCCATCGAGGATAAAAAGATGGGGTTTATATCATATTGCTTGAGTTTATCCCTCTACATCATGTCATCTTGCTTAAGGCGTTACTTTGTTCTTATGAACTCAATACACTAGATGCATGCTGGATAGCGGTCGATGTGTGGAGTAATAGTTGTAGATGCAGGCAGGAGTCGGTCTACTTGTCTCGGACGTGATGCCTATATACAATGATCATGCCTTGATAGTCTCATAATTATTCGCTTTTCTATCAATTGCTCGACAGTAATTTGTTTACCCGCCGTAGAATATCGCTATCATGAGAGAAGCCACTAGAGAAAACTATGGCCCCCGGGTCTATTCTCAATTATCAATCAACATCTACTTTACTTTTATTGCTTTTATTTGCTGTTCTTATAAACCAAAAATACCAAAAATATAAACTATCATCTCTATCATATCTCACTTTCGTAAGTGACCGTAAGGGGATTGACAACCCCTTATTGCGTTGGCTGCGAAGTTCTTATTTGTTTGTGCAGGTGCGAGGGACTCGCGCGTGGTCTCCTACTGGATTGATACCTTGGTTCTCAAAAGCTGAGGGAAATACTTACGCTACTGTGCTACATCTCCCTTTCCTCTTCGAGGGGATACAACACAAGCTCAAGAGGTAGCAAGGAGTTCTTTAGTAATATGATTAATTGAACTTTAATTTATCATGAACTTAGTCCTGATAGTTTTTGCATATCTATGTTGTTGTAGATCAATGGCCCGTCCTACTGTTCCTTGAATTTTAATGCGGTCCTAGAGAAAGCTAAGTTGAAAGATAATGGTAGCAACTACACGGACTCGGTCCGTAACTTGAGGATTATCCTCATTGCTGCACATAAGAATTATGTCCTTGAAGCACCGCTAGGTGACAGGCCTGTTGTAGGAGCAACTCTGGACGTTATGAACGTCTGGCAAGCTCGATCTGATGACTACTTGATAGTTCAGTGTGCCATGCTTTACGGCTTAGAATTGGGACTTCAAAGACGTTTTGAACGTCATGGAGCATATGAGATGTTCCAAGAGTTGAATTTAATATTTCAAGCAAATGCCCGAATTGAGAGATATGAAGTCTCCAACAAGTTCTATAACTGCAAAATGGAGGAGAACAGTTCTATCAGTGAACACTTACTCAGAATGTCTGGGTATTACAATCACATAACTCAACTGGATGCAACGTTGATGAAGACAGTGTTATTGATAGAGTTCTTCAATCACTGCCACCAAGCTATAAAGGCTTCGTGATGAACTATAATATGCAAGGGATGCAGAAGACTATTCCCGAGCTCTTCTCTATGCTCAAAGCTGCGGAGGTAGAAATCAAAAAGGAGCATCAAGTGTTGATGGTTAACAAGACCACTAGTTTCAAGAAAAAAGGCAAGGGAAAGAAGGGGAACTTCAAGAAGAATGGCAAGCCAGTTGCTACTCCCGCGAAGAAACCCAAGTCTAGAGCCAAGCCTGAAACTGAGTGCTTCTACTACAAATGGACTGGTCACAGGAAGCGGAACTGCCCCAAGTATTTGGCGGATAAGAAGGATAGCAAAGTGAACAAAGGTATATTTGATATACATGTTATTGATGTGTACCTCACTAATGCTCGTAGTAGCGCCTGGGTATTTGATATTGGTTCGGTTGTTCATATTTGTAACTCGAAACAGGGGCTACAGATTAAACGGAGATTTGCTAAGGACGCGGTGACGATGCGCGTGGGAAATGGTTCCAAAGTCGATGTGATCGCCGTCGGCACGCTACCTCTAGATCTACCTTCGGGATTAGTTTTACACCTAAATAATTGTTATTTGGCGCTAGCGTTGAGCATGAACATTATATCTGGCTCTTGTTTGTTGCGAGACAGTTATTCATCAAAGAATAATGGTTGTTCTATTTATATGAGTAATATCTTTTATGGTCATGCACCCTTGATGAGTGGTCTATTTTTGTTGAATCTTGATCGTAGTGATACACATATTCATAATATTGAAGCCAAAAGATGCAAAGTTGATAATGATAGTGCAACTTATTTGTGGCACTGTCGTTTAGGTCATATTGGTGTAAAGCGCATGAAGAAACTCCATGCTGATGGACTTTTGGAATCACTTGATTATGAATCACTTGGTGCTTGCGAACCATGCCTCATGGGCAACATGACTAAAACTCCGTTCTTCGAAACAATGGAGCGAGCAACTGGCTTATTAGAACTCATACATACTGATGTATGCGGTCCAATGAGTGTTGAGGCTCGCGGCGGGCATCGTTATTTTCTGACCATCACAGATGATTTGAGCAGATATGGGTATATCTACTTAATGAAACACAAGTCTGAAACATTTGAAAAGTTCAAAGAATTTCAGAGTGAAGTAGATAATTATCGTAACAAGAAAATAAAGTTTCTACGATCTGATCTTGGAGGCAAATATTTGAGTTATGAGTTTGGTCTTCATTTAAAACAATGTGGAATAGTTTCACAACTCACGCCACCTGGAACACCACAGCGTAATGGTGTGTCTGAACGTCGTAACCGTACTTTATTAGATATGGCGCGATCTATGATGCCTCTTACCGATTTACCACTATCGTTTTGGGGTTATGCTTTAGAGACAGTTGCATTCACGTTAAATAGGGCACCATCTAAATTCTTTGAGACAACACCTTATGAACTGTGGTTTGGCAAGAAACCCAAGTTGTCGTTTCTTAAAGTTCGGGGCTGCGATGCTTATGTGAAAAAGCTTCAACCTGATAAGCTCGAACCCAAGTCGGAGAAATGTGTCTTCATAGGATACCCAAAGGAAACTATTGGGTACACCTTCTATTACAGATCCGAAGGCAAGATATTCGTTGCTAAAAATGGATCCTTTCTAGAGAAGGAGTTTCTCTCGAAAGAAGTGAGTGGGAGAAAAGTAGAACTTGATGAGGTAATTGTACCTTCTCCCGAATTGGAAAGTAGTGAAGGAAATATGCCCTAGAGGCAATAATAAAGTTGTTATTTGTATTTCCTTATATCATGATAAATTTTTATTATTCATGCTAGAATTGTATTAACCAGAAACTTAGTACATGTGTGAATACATGGACAAAACAGAGTGTCCCTAGTATGCCTCTACTAGACTAGCTCATTGATCAAAGATGGTTATGTTTCCTAGCCATAGACATGAGTTGTGATATGATCAACGGGATCACATCATTAGAAGAATGATGTGATGGAAAAGACCCATCCGTTAGCTTAGCACTATGATCGTTTAGTTTTATTGCTATTGCTATCTTCATGACTTATACATGTTCATCTAACTATGAGATTATGCAACTCCCGAATACTGGAGGAACACCTTGTGTGCTATCAAACGTCACAACGTAACTGGGTGATTATAAAGATGCTCTATAGGTGTTTCCGAAAGTGTTTGTGGTGTTGGCATAGATCGAGAATAGGATTTGTCACTCTGGGTGTCGGAGAGGTATCTCTGGGCCCTCTCGGTAAGACTCATCATAATAAGCCTTGCAAGCAAATGACTAATGAGTTAGTCACGAGATGATGTATTACGGAACGAGTAAAGAGACTTGCCGGTAACGAGATTGAACTAGGTATGATGATACCGACGATCGAATCTCGAGCAAGTAACATACCGGTGACAAAGGGAACAATGTATGTTGTTCTGCGGTTTGACCGATAAAGATCTTCACAGAATATGTAGGAGCCAATATGAGCATCCAGAGTTCGCTATTGGTTATTGACCAGAGATATATCTCGGTCATGTCTGTTGGGGAACGTAGTATTTTCAAAATTTTCCTACGATCACGCAAGATCTATCTACTAGATGCATAGCAACAAGGGGGAGAGTATGTCTACGTACCCTCGTAGATCGGGAGCGGAAGCGTCTAGTGAGGCGGTTGATGTAGTCGAACTTCTTCGCGATCCAACCGATCAAGTACCGAACATACGGCACCTCCGCGTTCAGCACACGTTCAGCTTGATGACGTCCCACGAGCTCTTGATCCAGTTGATCTTCACGGGAGAGTTTCATCAGCACGACGGCGTGGTGACGGATATGATGAAGTTACCGTCGCAGGGCTTCGCCTAAGCGCTGCAACGATATGACCGAGGTGTGTTACTGTGGAGGGGGCACCGCACACGGTTGGGAGAGATCAACTGATCAACTTGTGTGTCCTAGGGTGCCCCCCTACCCCCGTATATAAATGAGCAAGGGGTAGGCCGGCCGGCCCCTCTATGGCGCGCCTAGGGTGCAATCCTACTAGAAATAGGATTGCAATCCTATTCCTAGTAGGAATCACCAAGAGGGGAAGGAAAGAGATGGAGAGAAGGAGAAGGAAAGAGGGGGCCACGCCCCCTTCCCCTAGTCCAATTCGGACTGCCCTTGGGAGGGGGCGCGCCACCTCCTGGCTGCTGCCCTCTTTCTCCCTTATGGCCCACTAAGGCCCAAATTTCCCCTGGGGGGTTCCGGTAACCCCCCCCCCCCCCGGCACTCCGGTAAATTCCGAAACTTTCCAGAACACTTCTGGTGTCCGAATATAGTCGTCCAATATATCAATCTTTACGTCTCGGACATTCCGAGACTCCTCGTCATGTCCGTGATCTCATCCGGGACTCTGAACTACCTTCGGTACATCAAAAGTCATAATACTGATCGTCATCAAACATTAAGCGTGCGGACCCTACGGGTTCGAGAACTATGTAGACATGACCGAGACTCATCTCCGGAACCTGGATGCTCATATTGGCTCCTACATATTCTATGAAGATCTTTATCTGTCAAACCGCACAACAACATACGTTGTTCCTTTTTTCATCGACAGGTTACTTGCCTGAGATTCGATCGTCGGTATCTCAATACCTAGTTCAATCTCGTTACCGGCAAGTCTCTTTACTCGTTCGGTAATACATCATCCCGTGACTAACTCATTAGTCATTTGCTTGCAAGGCTTATTATGATGTGTAATATCGAGAGGGCCCAGAGATACCTCTCCGACACTCAGAGTGACAAATCCTATTCTTGATATATGCCAACACCATGAACACTTTCGGAGACACCGGTAGAGCATCTTTATGATCACCCAGTTACGTTGTGACGTTTGATAGCACACTAGGTGTTCCTACGGTATTCGGGAGTTGCATAATCTGATAGTCATAGGAACATGTATAAGTCATGAAGAAAGCAATAGCAGTAAAACTAAATGATCATAGTGCTAAGCTAACGGATGGGTCTAGTCCATCACATCATTCTCCTAATGATGTGATCATGTTGATCAAATGACAACTCATGTCTATGGCTAGGAAACATAACCATCTTTGATCAACGAGCTAGTCTAGTAGAGGCATACTAGGGACATACTGTTTTGTCTATGTATTCACACATGTACTAAGTTTCCGGTTAATACAATTCTAGCATGAATAAAAGGCATTTATAATGATATAAGGAAATACAAATAACATCTTTATTATTGCCTCTAGGGCATATTTCCTTCAGTCTCCCACTTGAACTAGAGTCAATAATCTAGATTACAAAGTAATGATCCTAACACCCATGGAGTCCTGGTGTTGATCATGTTTTGCCCGCGGAAGAGGCTTAGTCAACGGGTCTGCAACATTCAGATCCTTATGTATCTTGCAAATCTCTATGTCTCCCTCCTTGACTAGATCACGGATGGAATTGAAGCGTCTTTTGATGTGCTTTGTTCTCTTGTGAAACCTGGATTCCTTCGCCAAGGCTATTGCTCCAGTGTTGTCACAAAAGATTTTCATTGGACCCGATGCACTAGGTATTACACCCAGATCGGATATGAACTCCTTCATCCAGACTCCTTCATTTGCTGCTTCCTAAGCAGCTATGTATTCCGCTTCACATGTAGATCCCGCCACGACGCTCTGCTTGGAACTGCACCAAGTGACAGCTCCACCGTTTAATAAAAATACATATCCGGTTTGTGACTTAGAGTCATCCGGATCAGTGTCAAAGCTGGAACGGACGTAACCGTTTACGACGAGCTCTTTGTCACCTGCATACACGAGAAAGATTTCCTTTGTCCTTTTCAGGTATTTCAGGATGTTCTTGACCGTTGTCCAGTGATCCACTCCTGGATTACTTTGGTACCTCCCTGCTAGACTTATAGCAAGGCACACATCAGGTCTGGTACACAGCATTGCATACATGATAGATCCTATGGCTAAGGCATAGGGAATGACTTTCATTTTCTCTCTATCTTCTGCAATGGTCGGGCATTGAGTCTTACTCAACTTCACACCTTGTAACACAAGCAAGAACCCTTTCTTTGACTGGTCCATTTTGAACTTCTTTAAAACTTTATCAAGGTATGTGCTTTGTGAAAGTCCAATTAAGCGTCTTGATCTATCTCTATAGATCTTGATGCATAATATGTAAGCAGCTTCACCGAGGTCTTTCATTGAAAAACTCGTATTCGAGTATCCTTTTATGCTATCCAGAAATTCTATATCATTTCCAATCAACAATATGTCATCCACATATAATATCATAAATGCTACAGAGCTCCCACTCACTTTCTTGTAAATACAGGCTTCTCCAAACGTCTGTATAAAACCATATGCTTTGATCACCTCATGAAAGCGTATATTCCAACTCCGAGATGCTTGCACCAGTCCATAGATGGATCGCTGGAGCTTGCATACTTTGTTAGCTCCTTTTGGATCGACAAAACCTTCTGGTTGCATCATATACAAATCTTCTTTGAGATATCCATTCAGGAATGCAGTTTTGACATCCATTTGCCACATTTCATAATCATAAAATGCGGCAATTGCTAACATGATTCGGACAGACTTTAGCATCGCTACAGGTGAGAAAGTCTCATCGTAGTCAATTCCTTGAACTTGTCGAAACCCGTTCGCAACAAGTCGACCTTTGTAAACAGTAACATTACCGTCTACGTCTGTCTTCCTCTTGAAGATCCATTTATTTTCGATGGCTTGTCGATCATCGGGCAATTCAACCAAAGTCCACACTTTGTGCTCATACATGGATCCCATCTCAGATTTCATGGCCTCAAGCCATTTTGAGGAATCTGGGCGCATCATCTGTCGGGGAAACTGATCGCCCATGAACACCTATGGGACCGGAGCCCCTTTACGGTACGGCAAGGGGGCGGAGGATGCACGAAGAGCAGATCGAGGTGAGCACGCGAGCAGTTTACCCAGGTTCGGGCCGCACGGATGCGTAAAACCCTACTCCTGCCTTGGTTTGTTATTGAGTTCTTGCTCGGGAGCGAGGAGAGCTACAGTATGCTCTAACCGCTGGCAATATCGAGCGTGAGAGTGATCGAGCATCGGAACCCCCCCTACGTTGCGCATGGGCCTCCTTTTATAGGTCAAAGGGGTCACCGACAGGTGGCAACATAGTTGGGGGTAAAAAAAGTAAAAAGAGTGGTAGTTGGAACAGTGTTTGTACAGTGCTCTATACCTAACCCTGACGGCACGGGACAAGGGCATTGAATGCCCGTCGTCGTCGCCCCAAACAGTGCAAAAAGTGGCCGTCAGGGGCGCCACCGTTTGCCACGACGGTAGCCTCGTCATCGCAGCTTGCCACCGTGGTCCCCTGGCTGCACAGCCTTCCACCACGTGCGCCTGGGAGAGTCCCAGGGCGACACGTGGGAGAATGAGCTGGAGCGTGGGTACTGAGTGGAAGCTTGCCGCGGCAAGTGCCTTACCGCGGTCGCTATCTTGTCGCGCCAGGGAGCTTGTCGCTCACCGGGCCTTGCCGGGACGCGTGGCGCGTCGTGGCAAGTTCTCTTGAGGTTCCTTTAGTTGGCCTTCCCGGCAAGCTCCTCTTGCCACGGTCTTGAATCTTGAGTGGTTTTGCGTCTTGAGTGGCCTTCCCGGCAAGCTCCTCTTGCCGGGGTCTTGTTTCTTTGACTTGAATACTTTGTTCTTGAATGGCCCCAAGGGAACCACAGAGGGTCTTGGCGGTCGCTTGGCTAGCCCTGCCGCGGGATGCTGCAACTGCCCGTGCACAAGTTAGGGATACTAAGGTACCCCTACTTTAGTACACCGACAGGAGCCCCTGGGCCTGGGCCAGACACGCTGCCGAGCGCTGTTGGGCCAGGCCCAAAACAGTGCACGGGCACGCGCGGCCTGCGACACGCCGTATCCAGTTCCGTATCCACCGTGCCCTCCCTTAACGGCACGCGTCAATCGCGGCGTCGTGGGAGAGATCGTGGCATGTTTCTTTAATGGGGAAATGCGGAACGTACCCCCCCCTTAAAAGCAGGGGAAACAGGGGCAGTTCCTTCCATTCGCGAGTTGCTTCTTCATCCTCAGAAACCCCCGCCGCTCCCCTCCTTCCCGAAGGCCGAAAGAGAGCAGAGCTCCACCCCCCTCCGCCGCCACCAGCACCACCAGCGTCGTCGACCTCCTTCACCGCTTCAACCATGGCCCCGAAAGGCGAGAAGGGGAAGTCCGCGAAGTCGGCCGAGGCGCTGCGGCTCACAGCGATGCGGAAGAAGAAGGTGGTCTTCCCGCCAAAGCTTGACACGGAGGAGCTGAAGGAATCCTTCTATCTCTTCTAGTCGAGGGAGACGAAGGCGCACCCGCGCACCAAGGTACTCCCTGCCGTAGCCGCTGAGATGTTTCCGAACGGCTACGCCTTCTTCGCGCTGTTCTTCTACTGCGGGCTCTGCCCGCCATATTCCGAGTTCTTCTGCGACATCATGAATACCTACGGGTTTCATCTCCTTGACTTCACCCCCAACGCCGTCTTGACCATGGCCGTTTTTGCACATCTGTGCGAAAACTTTGTCGGAGTTTACCCCAATGTAGCTCTTTTCCGCCACTACTTCACGCCCCGAGTCGAGGCAGGGTCGCCTTTGTCCGGGGGAATCTCTTGGATTTCTAGGACCCATAAGAAGGAAGCCTACTTGACGGGATAGCTTCGCGGCAAGTGGGATGAGTGGAGAGCCAATTGGTGTTGGATCGTAGAGGATGACCCGCAGCCCTTCACCAACCGGCGCCAAGCCCCAGTAGTACGCGGCAACGACTGGAGCGACCTGGCCCCGGAGGAAAGCAGATTGAAGATCGCTACCACTCGGATCCTTCGCCTCCGGCAAGCCAGGCTCACTGTTGGCGCAGTTGGAGCTGACTTTCTCCGCCGCCGCATCGCCCCCTTCCAGGAGAGGAAGAGGGCCGCCTGGGAATTTGAGAACGCAACAGACATCATGAGGCTGCGCCCGGGCCTCAATTGGAATTTCACTGTCCTGGAGCTCAACGCGATGCTCCAGGCTTTGTTCAAGTACGACTCCGACCACCCTGAGTGGTTCGCGTTGCCGGCGGGCGTAGTTCCGTTGTGCAACAACTCGTCGCTCAGCGCCATCCGTGCGGAGATGCCATTGTGCGATTCCCACGGCATCGTCCCCACCTGGCCAGAGCCTTCTGATGAAGCTGTGCAAACGTTCTTCGACAACTTGGTAGAACTGCCCATCAAATCCGACGAGAAGAAGAGCCTCACCCGCGACACCACCGACCAGGAGATGGCATATATTGCCACCATGCTGGAGGAAGCAGCGGCAGCCGCGGCCGCGGGCGAGTTCGGGTACACTATGGAGGAAACGGAGGCAGTGGAGGCGACAAGCCTTGCCGAGGAGGAAAAACTTCGCAAGGCGGAGAATCTTGTCGGGAAGGTTGTCGAGACAAGTGAGCCCACCGAGGAAGGTGCAGAGTCGAGCGAGCCTGCCGAGCAAGGCATCGGGTCCAGTGAGCCTGCCGAGGACTCGAGCGGCTCACTGGAGCTCGGCTCCTCCTCCTCGTCCTCGGGCAGTTCGCGACCACCAGCAAGTCCTCCAACTCCGACAAGGAGACATCTCCGCAAGGCCACAGACGTGACGGGGCGGCAGGCGGGCCAGTAGCCGTGCGGCGCGCGCCGCCGCGACAAGCAAGGCTGCCAAGGGAGTGCCTCGCGCTTCAGCAGCGGCTGGAGGAGGATCTTCCCGGACCGGTGCCACTGCTCTTGCCGCCCCTCATGCCTCGGCGACAACCGGAGCGGGGTCTTCTCAGACCACCGCCCCTGCTCCCGCCAAGCGGCCAAGGGAGCCCACTCCCCCTGCTCCTCGCGCCGGGACGCGCGAGCCGGACTTCGATTTCTCCGCGCTCAGTTCCGACGAGGAGGAAGAAGAGTAAGCCTTCGCAATTCTTGTTTTCCTTTTATTTTCTGTTGCTTTGTCTTGCATCTCTTCGCCTAACTCTGAACCTGTCCTTCTTTCAGAACTCTGGCCCAGAGGGCGGCGAAGAGGGCCAAGGTGCCGGTAGTCGTCATCGACGACGAGCCCGCTGCGGCAGCAGGGGGCGCGCCTGAGACGAGCTTGCCGGACCTGGCAACTGTCCTCCTGGACAGCCCCCAGCGTAAGTGTAGTTCACTTTCCGCTTGTCGGGCACGCTTAGGTCTTCCAACCTTGCTGACATCCTGTTTGTTGACTCGTGTAGGAGTTGAGCAGCAGCACCAGGAGCGCCAAGAGATCGCCCCCCGACGAGCCGCACGTCTCGACTTCACCGCCAAGGAGGAGCCCCCCGGCAAGGGAGAACACCCCGCCAAGGGCGAGCGCCCCGCCAAGGGCGGGCACTCCGCCAAGGGCGAGCACCCCGCCAAGGGATGGCGCTAGCGGCCCTCCGCCGGCGGGAGCTACCACCACGCCGCCGAGGGAGAGCTCCCCGACAAGGAACCCCGCCGAAGAGGAGGCCCGCGCAGGTAAACCCTTGGACTTGTCTTCTTTCAAATCTTCTTTTTTGGATATTTGCTTGACTGCTTTTCTTTTCTTTCCTTCTGTCAGACCCGTCCGCCGCAGAGCCAATGGAGACGAAGGTCACCGTCGAGGAGGACGCGCATGGCAACACTGGCGACGCTGCTGCTACCGAAGGGGCGGCCGGTGCTGACGAACCCGCCGCCGACGAGGCAGCCAAGGCCGCTGGCGTGGCAGCTGAGGAGGGGTCCGACAGTCACACTGACGGCCCTAAGGCCGCAGGAGCGTCAGGCGCTGTGCCGGCTGCCGATCCCTCCGCTGCCGCAGCCGAGCCAGGCGCCTATCTGGAGGCCGGCAACGGTGTCTTCATCCAGCTCCCGTGGGCGTCCACGTCCCGGGCGCCAGTCAAGGGAGAGGTCTTCGACGGGGAGGTCCTTGCCTCCGCCGGACTAAAGTTCATCGACGCGCCAAGCAGTAGCAGCGAGCCCGAGGAGGAGCGGCCTCTGCGGAAGCTTCTGTCCCTTTACCGCGCCCGGCAAGCCAAGCTGGAGTCCCGAGAGGCTCTGGCCGCCAAGGCGGGTGCTGACTTGGAGAAGCGCGCAGAAGAGCTTCGAGCCATTAACCAAGCAGCTCTCCGATCCTTGGCGGAGGAGCGGGAGCAGCTTGCCGAGGCGCATCAGGCATTCATTTTGGAGAAGGCTGAAGCGGAGGAGCAGCAACGGCTTGCCGCCGAGGAGCTCTCTAGGCGAGAAGGTGAGCTGACGCAGCGGAAGGTCGACCTCGACAGCCACGAGGACGAGCTTGCCGCGCGCGAGCGATCGCTTGGCGGAGCTTTGCAGGAGGCGAAGGATGCCGCTGCAGCTGCTGAGACCGCCAAGAGAGAATTGGAGATGAGGGTGGCGCAGCTGGAGGCCAACTTGAAGACGAGCGGCGAGGAGGTTGCCGCACTCAAGCTCGAGAGGGAGAAGGACGCACACAGCCACTCCGAGCTGCAGGTCCCTCTCTCCGAGAAGGGCAAGGAGCTCGCCGTCGCCAAGGACTCCATCGCCGATCTGGAGCTGAAGTTATCCACTCTTAACCAGACGTTGGACGGCGCCAGGGAGCGGGAGGCGACCCTGAAAGAGGAGATCAGGGCCGAGAAGGTGTTGCTGGACAGCGCCGCCATCTCCCAGAACAACTTTAGGCAAACCGTCGAGCTCTGGACGGAAGGCCTCGTCAACGCCGCCCTGAACATCGACAAGGAGCTGGCGCAATTGGGGGCGGAGTATCTCGGGTACTCTACCGACGAGAACCTCCACCCCAGCGCCAAGCTGACTCTATTCTTCACGGGTGTGGCGACGGCCCTCCAGCAGCTCCGGGAGAAGATCCCCAAGCAACTGGCGGACGAATCGCGTAGGCTCTGCGCGGGAGCCTTGCAGAAGGTGTTGATGAAGGTGGTCCACCGCAACCCGGGCATCAACCTCACCAATGTCCTCAGGAGCTTGCTGCCGGACGCCGATGTGGAGGCGCTCAAGGCTCTTGTCGCTCCCATCGTGGACAAGGTGGGTGGCATCAAGAGGGTCAAAGGCGACCGTGCGACTAGTCTTGTCCACTTTCTTATTCTCCTTGCCGCTGCCAACCATGTTATGAACAATAGTCTATTAGAATTGCGGCAAGTCATTTTGTAATATAACTTTATCTTAGGTAGTTTATCCAACGTTATTTCCTTTACTTGACTCCCTTCGCTTTGTATGTTTTTACCCTATGCTTTTAGGGAACTTGCCGGCGTAAGCACCCTTGCCGCGAGCGCTGAGTGCGGAACTTCAGCAGCCTGCTGGCGGTGCCGCCGCCGGCAAGACACCTTGTCGCAACCAGTTGCAGCACACTTAGGTTGTTGAGCGGGCTCGGAAACAAAATAAGGGCGCGACACTTGTCGCAACACGCTTAAGCTGTTGAGCAAACTCGAAACAAAATAAGGGCGCAACTGGCTACGAGTTGGTTCCTCCACGCACAGGTTTTCCATACAAAGCGCGGCCGTTCAAGGAAGATAACTTAAAAATTTAAAAATTTGATTGCTCAAACTTTGGCAACTTAGCTTTGGTGTTGTCTGCTTCCCGGCAAGGCAACGCTTTCTTGAACTTGTTTCCCGTCAAGGCCAAACTTCCTTGAACGGGACTTGGTCCATACCACCATCTCCTCCAAAGATGTCGGGGAAACTGATCGCCCACGAACACCAATGGGACCGGAGCCCCCTGCTCCTCTATCCTCTCCGGGGAGTTTCCTCCCCTCCTCAGCGCGTGCGCACTTGTCGGCCAGGGCATAAAGCTCACTGACATCTCGGATCTTGCATATCGCCATCTCCTCCCTCATCCTGCGGTTACGCACGTTCTGGTGGAACGCGCTGATAACCGCGGCAGGGTGGACGTCTGGGATGTTGTGCTGGACACGGCTGAACCTCTGGATATACTTACGTAGGGGCTCTCCTTCCTTCTGGGCGAGTATGTGAAGGTCACTCTCCTGGCCATGGGGCTTGTGGCCACCTGTGAAGGCGCCGACAAACTGATGGCACAGGTCAGCCCAAGAAGAAATGGAGTTCTCCGGCAAGTGCATGAGCCAAGATCTGACGTTTGGCTTGAGCACTAGCGGGAAGTAGTTGGCGAGTATCTTCTCGTCTCGTCCCCCGGCAGCCTGCACCGCGATGGTGTAGATGCTGAGGAACTCCGACGGATGTGTCTTGCCGTCGTACTTCTCCGGTACGTCGGGCTTGAAGTTCTTCATGCTGGGCCACTGGACTTGCCGCAGCTCACGAGTGAACGCAGGGCAACCTGCCGTGTACGGCAGGTCGCCTGGTCCCCCTAGCGTTTGCATGTCAATAGCGGGCCCAGCGCGCAGGTCAGATTGACGTCGCGCTTCTCTCCGGCGCTCGATGCGGGTTTGAGCGTCCTCTTGTTGTCGATCTTCGAGAACTTGGCGCTGATCGCGGCGAGCTCGCGGATCTGATCACGCAGTGGAGTCGTCGTCGATGTTGATCCGGCGAGCCGGCGATCTTGGCCTCCTTGGCGGGGAGTGCACGGTGGTTGCACCCCCGGCAGTCTTGTCGCCATCGGCCCGCGCCTGGCTGACTTGCCGCGGTCGTGACGCGCTCGGCTGCTGCTGGGTGTCGCCGTTGGCGAAGGCGATGAGACTTTGGATGGTGGCCCTCCAGTCGTCGGCCTTGTCTGCCGCTGGAGGGAAATCGAGGAGCAGTTGAGCTCGTGCTAGAGCTTCTGCTAAAGTGGCGGGTAGCGGCGGCGAGCGGTGCGAGGAGCGAGATATGCTCGGACTTCTAACTGCGTTAGAAGGAGCAGCGTCCCGTCCCGGCGACCGTGCCTTGCTCGTGCCAGCATGTTGATGTGTATGCTGGCCTTGAGTGTCCCGAGATCCGCCAGCTTGGCCTTGTCCCAGCAGGCGTATGGTACCTTGAGTACCACGTCGCTGTCGGTCTCGCGCTTCCTGAGATGGGCGCGGTGCGTGTACGGACGCCGAGGCCTTGGAGTGCGCACGGTCGTCCGTCTTGTCCTTGGACTTGGCGGCGCCGTGAGTTTCCTCGCCGATGTCCGTCCTTCCTTCCGCCGGCGTCCGTCCTTCCTTCCGCCGGCGTCCGTCCTTCCGCCGGCGTCTAACCCACCAGCCGTTGGCTCCGGCGGTGGCGGGATCGACGCGGACGGGCCTGCTACCTCCGAAACCTTCTTCTTCAGCGGCATGCTGATGATGATGTTGAAGAATTCGCTCGCGTGAACGCCGGATCAGGTTCACACAACCTCGACGCACCCCCTACCTGGCGCGCCAAAGATGTCGGGGAAACTGATCGCCCACGAACACCTATGGGACCGGAGCCCCTTTATGGTACGGCAAGGGGACGGAGGATGCACAAAGAGCAGATCGAGGCGAGCACGCGAGCAGTTTACCCAGGTTCGGGCCGCATGGATGCGTAAAACCCTACTCCTGCCTTGGTTTGTTATTGAGTTCTTGCTCGGGAAACAGGAGAGCTACAGTATGCTCTAACCGCTGGCAAGACCGAGTGTGAGAGTGATCGAGCATCGGAACCCCCCCTACGTTGCGCATGGGCCTCCTTTTATAGGTCAAAGGGGTCACCGACAGGTGGCAACACAGTTGGGGGTAAAAAAGTAAAAAGAGTGGTAATTGGAACAGTGTTTGTATAGCGCTCTATACCTAACCCTGACGGCAGGGGACAAGGGCATTGAATGCCCGTCGCCGTCGCCCCAAACAGTGCAAAAAGTGGCCGTCAGGGGCGCCACCGTTCGCCACGACGGTAGCCTCGTCATCGCAGCTTGCCATCGTGTTCCCCTGGCTACACAGCCTTCCGCCACGTGCGCCTGGGAGAGTCCCAGGGCGACACGTGGGAGAATGAGCTGGAGCGTGGGTACTGAGTGGAAGCTTGCCGCGGCAAGTGCCTTGCCGCGGTCGCTATCTTGTCGCGCCCGGGATCTTGTCGCTCACCGGGCCTTGCCGGGACGCGTGGCGCGTCGCGGCAAGTTCTCTTGAGGTGCCTTTAGTTGGCCTTCCCAGCAAGCTCCTCTTGCCAGGGTCTTGTATCTTGAGTGGTTTTGCGTCTTGAGTGGCCTTCCCGGTAAGCTCCTCTTGCCGGGGTCTTGTTTCTTTGACTTGAATACTTTGTTCTTGAATGGCCCCAAGGGAACCACGGAGGGTCTTGGCGGTCGCTTGGCTAGCCCTGCCGCGGGACGCTGCAACTGCCCGTGCACAAATTAGGGATACTAAGGTACCCCTACTTTAGTACACCGACATCATCGCTTCCTCATAGTTCGTAGGTTCATCATGGTCTAGCAACATGACTTCCAGAACTGGGTTACCATACCACTCTGGTGCGGAACGTACTCTGGTTGATCTACGACGTTCAGTGGAACCTTGATCTAAAGTTTCATGATCATCATCATTAGCTTCCTCACTAATTGGTGTAGGAATCACTGGAACAAGTTTCTGTGATGTACTACTTTCCAATTCAGTAGAAGGTACAATTACCTCATCAAGTTCTACTTTCCTCCCACTCACTTCTTTCGAGAGAAACTCCTTTTCTAGAAAGGATCCATTTTAGCAACGAATATTTTGCCTTCGGATCTGTGATAGAAGGTGTACCCAACAGTCTCTTTTGGGTATCCTATGAAGACACATTTCTCCGATTTGGGTTCGAGCTTATCAGGTTGAAGCTTTTTCACATAAGCATCGCAGCCCCAAACTTAAAGAAACGACAACTTTGGTTTCTTGCCAAACCATAGTTCATAAGGTGTCATCTCAACGGATTTAGATGGGTGACCTATTTATCGTGAATGCAGCTGTCTCTAAAGCATAACCCCAAAACGATAGTGGTAAATCGGTAAGAGACATCATAGATCGCACCATATCCAATAAAGTATGGTTATGACGTTTGGACACACCATTACACTGTGGTGTTCTCGGTGGCGTGAGTTGTGAAACTATTCCACATTGTTTCAAATGGAGACCAAACTCGTAACTCAAATATTCACCTCCACGATCAGATCGGAGAAACTTTATTTTCTTGTTACGATGATTCTCTACTTCACTCTGAAATTCTTTGAACTTTTCAAATGTTTCAGACTTGTGCTTCATTAAGTAGATATACACATATCTGCTCAAATCATCAGGGAAGGTCGGAAAAATAACGATACCCGCCGCGAGCTTGAACACTCATTGGTCCGCATACTTCAGTATGTATAATTTCCAGCAAATTTGTTGCTCCTCCACAGTTCCGGAGAACGGAGTTTTAGTCATCTTGCCCATGAGGCATGGTTCGCAAGCACCAAGTGATTCATAATCAAGTGATTCCAAAAGTCCATCACTATGGAGTTTCTTCGTGCGCTTTACACCAATATGACCTAAACGGCAGTGCCACAAATAAGTTGCACTATCATTATTAACCTTGCATCTTTTGGCTTCAATATTATGAATATGTGTATTACTAAAATCGAGATCCAACAAGAATAGACCACTCTTCAAGGGTGCATGACCATAAAAGATATTATTCATAAAAATAGAACAACCATTATTCTCTGATTTAAATGAATAACCGTCTCGCAACAAACAAGATCCAGATATAATGTTCATGCTTAACACTAGCACCAAATAACAATTATTCAGGTCGAAAACTAATCCCAAAGGTAGATGTAGAGGTAGCGTGCCGACGGCGATCACATCGACTTTGGAACCATTTCCCACGCGCATCGTCACCTCGTCCTTAGCCAATCTTCGTTTAATCCGTAGTCCCTATTTCGAGTTACAAATATTAGCAACCGAACCGGTATCAAATACCCAGGTACTACTACGAGCATTAGTAAGGTACACATCAATAACATGTATATCATATATACCTTTGTTCACCTTGCCATCCTTCTTATCCGCCAAATACTTGGGGCAGTTCCGCTTCTAGTGTCCAGTCCCCTTGCAGTAGAAGCACTCAGTTTCAGGCTTGGCTCCAGACTTGGGTTTCTTCGTGGGAGTAGAAACTATCTTGCTATTCTTCTTGAAGTTCCCCTTCTTTCCCTTGCCCTTTTTCTTGAAACTAGTGGTCTTGTTAACCATCAACACTTGATGCTCCTTTTTAATTTCTACCTCCGCAGCTTTGAGCATAGCGAAGAGCTCGGGAATTTTCTTCTGCATCCCTTGCATATTATAGTTCATCACGAAGCCTTTATAGCTTGGCGGCAGTGATTGAAGAACTCTATCAATAACACTATCCTCGTCAACTTTGCAACCAAGTTGAGTCATATGATTGTAGTACCCAGACATTCTGAGCAAGTGTTCAGTGATAGGACTATTCTCCTCCATCTTGCAGCTGTAGAACTTATTGGAAATCTTGTATTTCTCAATCCGGGCATTTGCTTGAAATATTAACTTCAACTCCTGGAACATCTCATATGGTCCATGACGTTCAAAACGTCGTTGAAGTCCCGGTTCTAAGTCGTAAAGCATGGCACACTGAACTATCGTGTAATCATCAGACCGCGTCTGCCAGACGTTCAAAGCGTCTACATTAGCGGGAGGGGGCTTGTCACCTAGCGGTGCTTCAAGGACATAATTCTTCTGTGCAGCAATGAGGATAATCCTCAAGTTACGTACCCAGTCCGTGTAATTGTTACCATCATCTTTCAACTTAGCTTTCTCTAGGAATGCATTAAAATTCAAAGGAACGGTAGCACGGGCCATTGATCTACAACAACATAGATATGCAAAAAAAAACTATCAGGACTAAGTTCATGATAAATTAAAGTTCAATTTAATCATATTACTTAAGAACTCCCACTTAGATAGACATCCCTCCGGTCATCTAAATGATCACGTGATCCAAATCAACTAAACCATGTCCGATCATCACGTGAGATGGAGCAGTTTCAATGGTGAACATCTTATGTTGATCATATCTACTATATGATTCACGCTCGACCTTTCGGTCTCTAGTGTTCCGAGGCCATATCTGCATATGCTAGGCTCATCAAGTTTAACCCGAGTATTCTGCGTGTGCAAAACTGGCTTACACTCGTTGTATTTGAACGTAGAGCTTATCATACCCGATCATCACGTGGTGTCTCGGCACGACAAACTTTCGCAACGGTGCATACTCAGGGAGAATACTTATACGTTGAAATTTTGTAAGGGATCATCTTATAATGCTACCATCGTACTAAGCAAAATAAGAAACATAATAAGATAAACATCACATGCAATCAAAATATGTGACATGATATGACCATCATCATCTTGTGCTTTTGATCTCCATCTCCAAAGCACCGTCATGATCACCTTCGTCACCGGCGCGACACCTTGATCTCCATCGTAGCATCGTTGTCGTCTCGCCAACTATTGCTTCCACGACTATCGCTACCGCTTAGTGATAAAGTAAAGCAATTAAATGGGGATTGCATTTCATACAATAAAGCGACAAGCATATGGCTCCTGCCAGTTGCCAATAACTTTACAAAACATGATCATCTCATAGAAAACCGTATAACACATCATGTCTTTACCATATCACATCACAACATGCCCTGCAAAAACAAGTTAGACATCTTCTACTTTGTTGTTGCAAGTTTTACGTGGCTGCTACGGGCTTAGCAAGAACCGTTCTTACCTATGCATAAAAAACCACAACGATGTTTCGTCAAGTATGTGATGTTTTAACCTTCACAAGGACCGGGCGTAGTCACATTTGATTCAGCTAAAGTGAGAGAGACAGACACCCGCCAGTCACCTTTAAGCAACGAATGCTCATAACGGTGAAACCAGTCTCGCATAAGCGTACGCGTAATGTCGGTCCGGGCCGCTTCATCTCACAATACCGCCGAAGCTAAGTATGACATGCTGGTAAGCAGTATGACTAGTATCGTCCACAACTCACTTGTGTTCTACTCGTGCATATCATCTACGCATAAACCTGGCTCTGATACCACTGTTGGGGAACGTAGTATTTTTGAAATTTTCCTACGATCACGCAAGATCTATCTACTAGATGCATAGCAACGAGGGGGAGAGTATGTCTACGTACCCTCGTAGGCCGGGAGCAGAAGCATCTAGTGACGCGGTTGATGTAGTCGAACTTCTTCGCGATCCAACCGATCAAGTACCGAACGTACAACACCTCCGCGTTCAGCACACGTTCAGCTTGATGACGTCCACGAGCTCTTGATCCAGTTGAGCTTCACGGGAGAGTTTCGTCAGCACAACGGCATGGTGACGGATATGATGAAGTTACCGTCGCAGGGCTTCGCCTAAGCGCTGCAACGATATGACCGAGGTGTGTTACTATGGAGGGGGGAACCGCACACGGTTGGGAGAGATCAACTGATCAACTTGTGTGTCCTAGGGTGCCCCCTGCCCCGTATATAAAGGATCAAGGGGGAGGCCGGTCGGCCCCTCTATGGCGCGCCTAGGGTGCAATCCTACTAGGAATAGGATTGCAATCCTATTCCTAGTAGGAATCACCAAGAGGGGAAGGAAAGAGAGGGAGAGAAGGAGAAGGAAAGAGGGGGCCGCACCCCTTTCCCCTAGTCCAATTCGGACTGCCCTTGGGATGGGCCGCGCCACCTCCTGGCTGCTGCCCTCTTTCTCCCTTATGGCCAACTAAGGCCCAACTTTCCCCCGGGGGGTTCCGGTAACACCCCCCCCCCCCCCC
>LR738713.1:645307444-645352523 GCA_902687465.1 Secale cereale | reverse complement strand
AGGGGCTTAGCCGCGAGCCAGTCCTCGCCTAAGTAAAAAAACACTCCGAGCGAGAGCAACCCTCCTACTCATGGGCTTAGCCGCGAGCCAGTCCTCGTCTAATTTAAAAATCCACTCTGAGTGAGAGCAACCCTCCCACTCGGGGGATTAGCCAGGAGCCAGTCCTCGCCTAAGTTAAAAATCCACTCCGAGTGAGACCAACCCTCCCACTTAGGGACTTAGCCGCGAGCCAGTCCTCACCTAAGTTAAAAACTACTTCGCCTAAAGCGCAGCGAGAGTCAACCAAGCAAGCAAATGGAAAGCAAATATTCAGATAAATCCATCAAGTTTAGAAACGAAAGAAAAAGTACTCGGGCGAGGGGCCCGAACGAGTTTAACGATTACAGGATCACTCGGCATTCTGTGGCAAATAAGTTTGGATCATAAAGTTTTCTCACTCAGCAGGAGGACTTGTAGGCTCAACGAAAGTGTCCAGATCAATGCCATCTGTGATCCGAGTGGTTGCATCAATGAAGGTTTCCATGAAACTTTCAAATTGGAGCTTCTTCATGTTTGCCACCTAAAGAGCCTTCAGCTTGTCCTCCTTAGCTTCCTTGAAGTGGACACGAACAAGTGAAAGCGCTACATCGGCTCCACGACGGGCAGTTGACTTCTTCCATGCTTGCACTCAACTTGGAACTTCATTGAGCCGAGTCATCCGTGACTCGAGATCATTCTGAAGCTTATTCTCTGACCATAGCTCTTGGTCTATCCTTGTCAGGGCAACCTTCAGTCGAGCAACATACCCAAGACGCTGGCAAGGCGAGTTTCAAGTTGTAGCACATTCATAGCACCAGCATCACCGACCAGTGACTAGGTGGGTCCAGGCCTGTCTCGATCCGATCTGTTTCCTGCTCGAAGTTCTGGCAGAACTCTGCAGAAAGAAGGAAAATATGAGTCAGCAGCATTGCGTAGAAGTTTTTTGTGTGTTCACTCGGATGAAGAAGGATACCTTCGAGCATGATGTACATCTTCTTTGCAAGGCCCCCAAGTATTCCTCTAGATCATCCCTCTTTTGAGTGAGCTGGTCCACCTTGTCAGTCGAGACAAATTTATCCTCTCTCAGTTGCGTAGCTTCTTTCTTTGCCTCATCAACAGCAGTCTTCGGGGTCGCATTGTCCTCTTTGAGCTTACCGACTGAAACTAGCTTCCCCTTAGCTGCCTTAGTCTTCTCCCTGGCCGTCTTCTGCGCTGCAGCGAGATTGTTGTCTTTCTCCTCCAGTGTCTGCTTCATGGTGTCTAAAGAAACAACAGTCCTCAGTCAAGATTCTATCCGACGGTTTTCACTACGCACATCTGTTTGAGCGAAACTACTAAATTCAAGAAACAGAAAGGAAAAACAATGATCCTCACAATCGAAAGAAATTACCTCCCATGGTCTTCACTTCAGTCTGAGCATGCTCCGGTTTCTTTCTGGTGACTTCCAAGTCCACTTGGAGTTGTATCTTCTCCTTTTCCAAGGCAGCATACCCAACCCCAAGTTCGCAAGATTTCTGAGATCAACAAAAAGATAGCTTACTCGATGTAAAGAAAGCATTTCAAAAGTATTTCCCCTACTTCTGAGTGGAGAAGAGCAAATACAGATTGCTACTACCCCAGATTGCTACTACCAAAAGTGTTCTAAGACCCCCGCCGAATCAAACATCCGACAGTGGTCTCGGGGACTACACCGAGTGGGTGCACTCAGCGTGCCCCCACTGGAAACGTTTCCACTCGGTACGCTCTGCCCGCTCCGAGTGGAAAAAAAGAAGAGGTTTCTCAGACCCCCGCCAAATCAAACATTCGACAGCGGTCTCGGGGACTACACCCAATGGGTGCACTCAGTGTACCCCCACTGGAGATGTTTCCAATCGGTACGGTCTGCCCGCTCCAAGTGGTGACAATCAGATTCAGCCTGACTGGCTCAAGCAACAAGCTGTAACCAAACACATTCAAAGACCCCTGCCGAATCAAACATTCGACGGCAGTCTCGGGGACTACACCTAGTGGGTGCACTCAGCATGCCCCCACTAGATAACTCCCACTCGACATGGCCTGGACATACCGAGTGGTGAGTCTTAGAACAAAAAAACACCCAGTGGGTGTACAGAATCAAGACAGACAAAATCCAATTGGAAACCAACTTACTATTGCACTTACTCGGACATTTGCTTGAAGGGCTGCGCTGGCGTCATAAGCTAGCTTGCTGCTTTCATACACTTCCTTCAGGAGCTGCATCATCAAACCATCCTGGATCATAGCCTCCTTGCTGGCCCCGGCCTGGTCCTCTGGGACATGGTGCAGAGTGAATAGAGTCGACAGGGGGAGCTGATGTCACAGTTGGAAGGATCGGCGCTTGAGTCTGGCTAGCCGGCCTAGAAATTGGAAGAGTTGGTACCAACGGTAGAACAATCGAGGGTGGAGTGGTAGAGATAGCGCCGGTCTGAGATGAACCATCAGGCTCTTGGTGGACTAGTTCAGGCGGCATACGATATACTCGGCCTGAAGGCGTTCTCCTAGCATGGCTTCGTGAAGAAGTCAACCTGCCCCTTCCTCTTGTGCCTCTCGGAGTTTCCTCCTCGTCATTGTCTGGGAGGGTGATGACGTCGGTTGGCGCTGCAGTGATCACTCGGCGGTCAGATCTCAGTCGACCGCCAGAACAAGGCGTGAGTTGATCATACCTGCCCGGGAAGTGGATGCGTCCACTGTCTCTGCGTGTGCACGCTCGTCATCGATCTCCATCAGGGACGTCGCAGAGGTAGCTGCCCTGAGGTTCAGAATTTCACTCGGTCAGCAAAAACATGAAAGTCTGCGAGAATAAGATAGAAAGTGAAACGTTCTGCAACAAAGGCACTTACGTCGAAGCGATTGGCACAACAACCTTGATCATGGGCAAAACCTTCCGAGGTTTAGGTGCAATGATCTTTGCTTGCTTAGCCGTCTTCTTAGATGGGTCTGGGGTTGGCGTCCGAGTGCACTTCTGAGTCCTGGCACTCGACACAATAGCCTTACCCTCGCCAGCCGCAGGATCGTGTGTCTTCTTGGAATGATGTTCGATGCGTGGTGGTGAATCGACTTCTTCACTGTCATCAGAGTCATCGTTGTCGTCTTCATTGTCGTCGGCATATTCAATGTCGGCACTTGCTACTTCTCGAGCTTGCATTGTATTCCCTCGAAGAGGAAACGGTGATGCCGCACAGTAGCGTAAGTATTTCCCTCAGTTTTTGAGAACCAAGGTATAAATCCAGTAGGAGACCACGCGTGAGTCCCTCGCACCTGCACAAACAAATAAGAACTTCACAGCCAACGCGATAAGGGGTTGTCAATCCCTTTACGGTCACTTACGAAAGTGACATCTGATAGAGATGATAGTTTGATATTCTTGGTATTTTTGGATATAAGAACAGAAAGTAAAAGCGGAAAAGTAAAGTAGATTGTAGATTGATATGTTGAGAATAGACCCGGGGGCCATAGTTTTCTCTAGTGGCTTCTCTCATGATAGCGATATTCTACGGCGGGTAAACAAATTACTGTCGAGCAATTGATAGAAGAGCGAATAATTATGAGACTATCTAGGCATGATCATTATATATAGGCATCACGTCCGAAACAAGTAGACCGAAACGATTCTGCATCTACTACTATTACTCCACACATCGACCGCTATCTAGCATGCATCTAGAGTATTAAGTTCATAAGAACAGAGTAATGCCTTAAGCAAGATGACATGATGTAGAGGGATAAACTCAAACATAGTGATATAAACCCCATCTTTTTATCCTCGATGGCAACAATACAATATGTGCCTTGCTGCCCCTACTGTCACTGGGAAAGGACACCGCAAGATTGAACCCAAGGCCAAGCATGTGATAGCCTGGCTTATTAGGGATGATAGACTACTCATATCAATAAGGAATTCCTTCTTTTTCGGGAGCCCATTCGGATAGAACTCCAAAGTTAAGTGTGCTCAGCTTGGAGTAGTTTCAG
Source organism: Secale cereale (assembly GCA_902687465.1). NCBI lineage: Eukaryota > Viridiplantae > Streptophyta > Magnoliopsida > Poales > Poaceae > Secale > Secale cereale. Next base: position 645,348,518 of record LR738713.1, on the reverse strand, counting down.
GATGGGTGACCGACCGGGAAGTTGCTCCCGGGTGTGCACGAGTGAGGACAAAGTGCACAGAAAAGACTAGTATTGATATGTGGGGCCAGTCTAGATCCCGCCAGGAGTAACGACCACCGGCGGGTGTGTCCAGGACGTTACAAGTTGGTATCAGAGCCAACCCTCGCGGTTACACGGATGTTTGCGGACAGGTGCTCGATCATGTTGTTCATGACGTTTGTGACCCGTCGTGGCACCTGGCATGGCACATGTATCGGACTGGATGCACAGACGTTCATGCCAAGAGGGAACGTTCCTGTGCCCCGACGAGGACGTCGGTTCCTCTGAGTGGGGGTGTATGTGATAGCCTGGCTTGTTAGGGATGATAGACTACTCATATCAATAAGGAATTCCTTCTTTTCCGGGAGCCCATTCGGATAGAACTCCAAAGTTAACCGTGCTCAGCTTGGAGTAGTTTCGGGATGGGTGACCGACCGGGAAGTTGCTCTCGGGTGCGCACGAGTGAGGACAAAGTGCGCAGAAAAGACTAGTATTGATATGTGGGGCCAGTCTAGATCCCGTCAGGAGTAACGACCACCGGCGGGTGTGTCCGGGGCGTTACAAAGCACTTCTCCCACTTCAAGAACTATAGATCTAGTAGGCCAAACCAAACCAATAATTCTAAGAGACTTGGAAGGATATTATAATCATACATAAAGAGTTCAGAAAAGAACCAAATATTTCTCATAGATAATCTTGATCAGGCCAGTCTAGATCCCGTCAGGAGTAACGACCACCGGCGGGTGTGTCCGGGGCGTTACAAAGCACTTCTCCCATTACAAGAACTATAGATCTAGTAGGCCAAACCAAACCAATAATTCGAAGAGACTTGCAAGGATATTATAATCATACATAAAGAGTTCAGAAAAGAACCAAATATTTCTCATAGATAATCTTGATCATAAACCCAAAATTCATCGGATCTCGACAAACACACCGCAAAAAGAGATTACATTGAATAGATCTCCTCGAAGATCGAGGAGAACTTGGTATTGAGATCCAAAGAGAGAGAAGAGGCCATCTAGATACTAGCTATGGACCCCAAGGTCTGTGGTAAACTACTCACAACTCATGGTGAGGCGATGATGATGATGTAGAAGCACTCCGTGGTAGATCCCCCCTCCGGCGGAGCTCCGGAACAGGCCCCAAGATGGGATCTCACGGGAACAAAAGGTTGCGGCGGTGGAACTAGGGTTTTCTCTGTTGTTCTGATGGTTTCGGGGTACGTAGGTATAAGGATGGCAATTTTACCCATAGACATGGATATCCATGGATATCCGACCTGTATGGATAGGGTTTGGATATGCTTTTGCACCCATGGGCGGCGCCCAAACCCGACCCGATTACTCGTGGGTAGGGCATGGACATAATCTTGTACCCATGGATATATCCAAACCCGACCTGATAGTATGACTTAATGGCAATATTCTGCTATCCCTACTGCCAAGTCACATGTCCCACTATAATTCCACCCATTATAATCTAAAACATTCAAAGCAAATTGCACAATCCCCACTGTAACTTTTATTAGTTGGCATTCAATTCCCACCTTAATATTACTCCATCCCCCTTTTGATCTTTTATGTTGTTGTTAAATAGCTCATCATTAAGTATCATTCATGTCTCCTCTTCTTACTACTCCTGCATCCCAAGAGATGGTCGACATTGTCAGCCGCTATCTCCATGTATGATGGAGCACTTTAATAGACAGCTGTGATGCCCGAGACCGACGTCCCAGAAGATTCCAGAAGATTCCCGAAGTTTCAGACGTTCCGGGTTGCCCGTGTGGTTCTTTTGTGGTTGTGTTATTTATTTTTCGCATTGCATCATGTCATCATGCCATCATGTCATTTTATTTTTTTGCATCTCAACCTAAATAAATCGTGTGGACCTTCGGTCCATTTAAATCGAGGGAAGGTGACTTCTCTTTATAACATATAAAGTCTCTCAATATTTATGGAGCTATATTAATAATCATTCCATTCCTCGGAATTACTCAAACACACTTGCATAATTCCCCATTGTCTTTTCATTTCGAGTTTCACCTCCAAAACCTTGCCATAATTCTTTTCCGTTATTTTCGAGGCTCCTCCATTTTATCTAGACTCTTTTGAAACTCCTTGAGGCAAACTATTTATTTTAGTTTGCACTCCCCCTTTTGCCGGAACTATTTTGTGGGGTTGGAACTATTCCATAAACCCTTTCAAAAATGTTCCATAATTTTTATACTGTTCATGGCCTCCTTTCTTAATTTTTCTTGACTCTCTCTCTCTTTTCAGTTTTCAGCTAAGAAAATAAATAAGAGCAGAGGCCATCTCCCCGCAGCTTCTAGGCCAGCCGGCCTGCTAGGCCCTATAGGCCAACCGCTTCCACCAGCCCAGCCGGCCCAAGAACCACTCCAGCCTGGCCTCGTCCTAACCCTAACCCGACCGCGAGCTCTCCCTCCGTTTTCCTCCCCGCCGCCGCTTCGCCCGCTTCCCTCTCTCCCATCTACCGCTCGCTCTCCCCCTCGCAGCCCTCGATCCCCGCACTCCTTCAGCCTCGCATCGCTCCTCCTTCCGCTCGTACGCCGCCCCCTCGCACTCCTCGCTCGCGGGCGCCCGTCCCCGAGCGGCTCCCTCCGGCGCGGCTCCCTTCCCGGAGCCCGGCGCCGCCCCGACGCAGGTGCCCCAGCGCCGCTCGCCTCTGGCCCCGAGTCCACGAGCGCCCCGGTGCCCTTCGCCTCCTCCGCGCCGGACCAGGCCGAGGTCTCCCGTCGCCAAGGCAGGGCGCCGCCCCTGCCTCGACTTCCCCAGCGCCGGCGAGGGCCTCCCGCGCCCATCTTCCTCCCTCCGCGGCTTCCAGCGGCCGGCGCCCTCCTTCGTGCTGCCCGAGCGCCCTGCCTCTGTTCCTGCCAGCCAGAGCCACCCCAAGCCGCTCTCCCGCGTCGCCCTCAGGCCTCCTCGCCCGGAGCACCTAACTCCGGCGGCCCCGAGCGCTGCCTCCTCCTCTGGCAGGAGCCGGCCGCCCCGAGGCGCGACCCTCCTGCCTCCTCCGCCCCAAGCGCGGGATCCCTGCCCCGCGAGCGCGTCGTCCAGCCCCGAGCGCGGACTTCTTCCGGCCTCCTCGTCCGCGACCAGCCAGAGGCCGCACCTCCAGCATCGCGGCTCCCCTCTCCAGCAAGCCCCGGGACGAGCACCCGAGTCCAGCGCCGACCCGCACCCTTCTTTTTCCTTTTTTTTTGTTTTTGTTTTTTGTTTTCTTGCTGCTATCTGTTCATCTCAAGTAACCTTGGAGCTGTAAGTGTATCTGTTTTTGGACCTGTACCCCTACCGTCGACGAGACAAGTACCGCTACGCAAGAACCGTGTACGACTACGAGGAGAAACGCAAGTTCCACGACCAAGTACCACTACCGTCGCCGAGACCCCCCCAAGTACCACGACGACCGAACGGCTACGGTGACAAGTACATCTACGAACGTGTACCCCTACGTCGATGACGATCCCGACAAGTACCCCTACACGCGGCATGAACATCTACGATACAAAAACGCCGACACAAGACGATGACAAGTACCCCTTCGGAGAAGTACATCTACGAACTCGACGCCCGAACGTCTACTTCCACTACACCTCGTGAACGTCTACTTCCTCTACGATCCGGCCGTGTACAACTACTACCACTACGTCCCTCGACGAGCTCGAACCGCCTCGAAACGCGCGCTTCGAAGGTATAACCCCGAGACGTGACCCGTGAGATGCTTTCTTGTGTTGTATGAAATGTTTCCCGTGTGCTTCGCGCCGTTCCGACCTTTTGCCTTGTTCCTCGGTTGCCTCGTCACCGACTCGTGGGAACCCGGCAACGGGATCGCCCCACCTCTTTCATCTCGTTTGACTCGCTCATGCCATCTTACCTTTTGCATCGGACTCTCAACGAGATACCGGTACCGATATGTTGCGTGGCATCATTTCGGATCGTTGCCGTGGCACCCTTTCCATCCACCACGGTGACATAAACTTCATATCTCCTTTAAGTCAACCTTTTAATAAAACTTGCATAAAAACTTGATCATGTCATCCGCATCATGATAACAACATTATATGGTTAATTGTTGTTGCTTATAATTATTAAACATGCTCATGGGGATTTTCCGGAGATGTTGTTGTTATTCTTCCGGCCTCATTTAAAATGTCTTAATAGTGTAGTTTCTTTATGCTTCACCTCTTGCCATGCTAAAAACATTTAATCTTGTCTTGTAAATAACGAGAGTCAACTAAATAATGAAATGTGGTGTTTCGTCAATATGCAACTCGTTGCATATTGATCTCCACTTAACTTGTAGTATTGTTTGTGCACTTGCCATGCCATGCATATTTAAACCGGACATGCATCATGCTTGCTTGTGCATCGTATGCCATGTTTATGATTTGTGTGTTTACCGCGTTGTTTGTTTTCTTTCCGGTTGCTTCTCTTGTTAGCTTCGGTTTCGTTCCGGAGTTGTGAGGCTTCTCCGCTCGACTGTTGCTCCATCTTCTTCTTGGATCCGTTCTTCTCCCTTGTGGAATCCCAGGCAAGATGACCGAACCCGGATACCATTACTATTTTTGCCTCTTGCTAGAAGTCTCGATCTATAGTTTTGCCTCGATGCCCATGTCTTCTTGTCAGCCTCCTACTTGTAACCATTGCCATGTTTAACCACCCTACCTACGCAAACCGTTGCTTGGCTAAGTACGCTTCGCTCAGCCCCTCTTATAGCATTGTTAGTTGCAGGTGAAGATTGAAGATGCTTGCTTCATGTTGAAGTTTGGTTGGGTTATATCACACTATATAAATGCTAAATGAAATCATCTATATACTGGCAGGGTGGAAGGCTAAGCCTTTTGCTTGGTGTTTTGTTCCACTCATGCCGTTAGGAACCGTATAAACCGGTGTTATGTTCCTTGATTATGCGTTCCTAACACGGTTGGGGTGTATGGGACCCCCTTGATAAACCGCTAAGTGCTAAGACTTTTCCAGCAAATCCCAACATTGGTACTATTTGCCTAATAACTAATAAAAACTTGCATGTGGACTAGCTATCCCTTTTATTTTAATTCAACCCCCCGGGCCAGTGCTCCACATGAGTGTTGGTCCGAAACGAGCGGACTGCGGGGCCACCTCAAGGAAACTTGAGGTTTGGTAAAAACCCGTAGGATGTCTCATCCGGTCGTGTCCTGAGACCTAGATACGCGCGGCTACTATCAGGGTGTCGACACGCCGGGAGGATTTGCTGGATTAGCCTTACCTTAGTTCGGTTTAACTTGAGCACGGGATTCCGAGAATACTCGGGTCTTCCCACCTTTGGAGTTGCGACTCCGCGGATCGTGGGCTTGTAATGGGTCAAGTTGGAACACCCCTGCAGGGTTTGAACTTTCGAAAGCCGTGCCCGCGGTTATGTGGCAGATGGGAGCTTGTTAATTCCGGTTGTAGATAACTTGACACAATGTTTCAATACACTACCAGCGTGTGTACCGTGACTGTCAATTTCCGAATAGGGATTCGGGAGTTGAACACGGTGGGGTTATGTTTGACCGGCTTTAGCTAGGATCACTTCGTGATCATCTTTCGACCGATGCACTTCTCTTCTCGCTCTCTTTTGCGTAAGTTAGTGCTAGTTGCTGCTGCAGACTCTTGTTTGTTCCTTCACCTCATATTTCTTTCTTCAGCCTTACCCTCACCCAAGGCTTAAATAGTCTTGTTACCCGGGAACGGGATTGCTGAGTCCTCTGTGGCTCACAGTTACTTCACCACACCAGATGCAGGTTCAGCCGAGTTTGAAGCAGGTGGTGGATCAGTGCTTCATCGGGAGCTCGATGAAGAGTGTGGCCGTTTGCTTGTGACGTTTCGATGTTCAGTAGTGGTTTCTACTAGGATTCGATCCTGGCCTGTGGCTTTATGTTGTTTTGGTATCTTTCTTTTGGATCTTACCCGTAGTCGGGCTGTGATGTTCTGAATGATGATTGTTTATGTAATGTATTGTGTGAAGTGGCGAGTGTAAGCCAACTATCTCCTTTTGCTTTTAATCCCTCTTTTACATGAGTCGTGCAAAGATACCAAACTTGAGATCATTCTAGGATGGGCTTATACCTTTAAGTCGTGCCTCGACACGTAGGAGGTATAGTCCCATCCTAGGCATTACAAGTTGGTATCAGAGCCTTCTCCGACCTAGAAGCCCCCACTGATTGATCGAATCGTTGACGGTTGAGTCTAGGCACACACTGAAAACTTTTTGAGTCCTATATTATATCGGAGAGTAGGATTTCTTTGCTTCTCATCCCCTTTCTCTCTGGTGAGGACTCCTGACGATTACTCTTTTCTCTTCTACTTTCAAAAATTGCACCAAATTTTTTTAGGATCCCGCGAGTATTCTGGGATTGTTTCGATGTTCTTGTGACAAGGATATTGTTCTCGATGCCTCCTGTTACCGAGGAGTTGAGCTTCGGGGTATCATTGACACAAGCATATCGCGGCAGTACTAAATACTTAAGACGGCCGACATCGAAAATCTCTCCTATACGGCCAGTGGCAAGATAACCCCGACATCACCCAGTACTGGGGAGGTAGTTCGAGAGTATTGCCATAGCTTGTTATAGTGGATGCGTTTTCGAAGGTCCGAGGTAAACAGTTTCCGAGAAAGACTGGTTATGTGTTGAAGGATGGATACACCTGGATGTAGGTTTAGAGTTGATTGCGCGGTGCTTCCCGTGTATCCCCAACACCTGATTGCATAATTGGAAACTTTCGGAAATCTATAGGTGGGTTCATCTAGTAGTTCTAGGCATTCTTCCAACGGATGCTCGATATGAAGTTTGGGGTTCTGCATTGAGTGAAGTGGTTTTATGGACTTGTTCTGATCGGGAGTTGCATCTTAAAGGGTCCTTGGCTATGCTGATCCGGGGATGACAAAACCTTTTTGTAACACGTTCCATGAGCTTTCAGCACGAAGATGTCGAACGAAACTTCTATCTTGTGTTTGTTCTATCTGTCCCTTGTTCCTTTTTATTTTCATTTTGTTCTCCAAGTGGCTTCTCGACCAGTGATGTACCTACAGAATTCATTCGTTCGATCCTCTGTTCGAATGATATTGTGAAGATTAGGCTGCTACATATCTACCCCTTGTTTTTGTTTTGATTCTGGTATTCGAGTTGCTTCGATGTCAAATGTTGATTCCATACCTTTCTTAATCGGTGTTCTCATATTTCTATGGGAGTGCTACTTCTTCTTGACCATCAAGATCATCATGTTAATCCTTTTCAACCGGTGTGCCTTCTCTTCAAGTTATTCCATACGGACGTCGTTGAGAAATCTGACGATTGTCTGTTTCATTCATCCCAAGTTGTCTTTGTTTTCCCCACCCTCCCTCCCTTTTCTTTATGGAGCTGGATTTCTCAGATGAAGTATCCATTTTATTCATGTGATATTTCTTCATTCTTTTCCTTCAATGTTCTTATCCGGTGATTTATCGTGAAGTTGCTCAAGAGCTTCAAGTTCATCATTCTTTTGTTCTCTAATTCTTCCGGTGGATGTAATTCAAAATTTCGGTGTGGATCTTATCCTTTTCCCTCTTTTCACAATGCTTTCTTATTCCGGTGCACCAATTAATCATTCTCCTCTTGCTATTCATACCCGGAGTGCTGAAGATTCATAATTCCATTCTTATTCTGTTCAAGCTAGTTTGAGCATTGTTATCTTACTCAAGCCATCTAATTCAACCGGTGCAATATCTCTTAAGCAATCTTTTTCAACGGTGATTTCTTTGAGTGGGCCCTAACCCACAGGTCTTTTCCCAGGATCTTACCTGACTCTTCTATTTTCCGGAGAATTCCTTTCAAAGTGTGACGTAAGAATGATCCCCATCAGTCACATGCCTTCTCCAAGTTCGCTTTCAAATTCTTTTTCATCATTGGTTCAACCTTTAATTCTTCATTCCGGAGTGCTCAACAATTCTTATGGCATTTCTCGTCTTCATTCTCAACATTTGGAGACCGGAGAAGTGTTTCTCTTAAATCTTGGCCCGTCTTCTTGAAGATTCGTGTTTCTAGCTTCATGCCATCCTCATTATTGTGTTGATTGTGAGGAATTCTTTTCATACCCATCCGAAGCATTCTTGAATTCTTTTCTTTGTGATCCTCCGAAGGCCATCATTTCAGAATATTTCTTCGTTCTCAGTTTTCAACTTCGTCCTCCAACTATTCTTCATTGATGTCTCTTCGTTCGTCTCCATATTCTTACGGTGGTTCTTTCAAGTTTTCCCTTCCGCTGTTATCGTTTTAATTCATTTGTTCTTTTCACAATCCTACCGGTGCTTCGTTGAAGATTACCCAAGCTTGTGCTAGATCTCTCTTTAATTCTTTCCAACGAGAATAAGTAGTATGCCAAATCCTTGGTTGTCATCAATTAAATTGGTAAAGGAGATGCATAACATAATTCTTATTCTTATCCCTTCTAAGTGTTTAATTCTTTTGTCTGGAGCTTGTTCATCATATCATATCCTTGGTTCTAAGTTGTTCATCTTGTTTTCCGGAGTTCCAAGTTATTTCTATTATATCATTTCAAAGCTCCATCTAATTCATCGCAGGCCTTGAATCTTATTCTTTCCATCTTTCACTTCTCTTGCTTTCATTACCGGAGTTCTCATGATGGTTCATCATGTTTTAATTCATCCGTGAAGTTTTCATCAAGATTTTTTGTTGGAGCTTAAGCATTTTTTTTTTCATCATGCTTCCAATTGCAATCCGTTCTACCTTATCTTTTCAGATGGTGTTATGGCATTCTTGACAATTCCTTCATGTGTCATGATTCACGAGTTATCAAGAATGAGATATTTAAAACCATCATTTTCCTTGTTCAGGAGATCTTTTCTACCCTTCAATTTATTCATTGGAGTTATCTTGGGTTGTATTTCACCTAAAAGCTTTCCCTAAGGATTGTTGTATTGTGGTGCTTATAAATGACCCAAGTTCTTCATTTATCCTCTCCGTGAGATTACCCTTTCGTCTCCTTGTTGATCGCAATCCAATCAATTGTTTAAGTTAGTGGTTGGTTGTCACCTCTTAATTTTGAGATGTTTTCCATAAGCCCACATCGAGCTTATTCTTTCGTTGTTGAATTCCCAACAACTCCGTTCAACCCTTCTTTGTAAGGATGCTCTTCCAAATTCATTTTGAGAGAAGTTGTCATTTTCTTCTCTGTTCAATTCTTTCGTTGATCTATATTCTATTCTGTCATTCCGGAGGCATTGTGATATTGCTCTCTTTTACCATCATCTCGTTTTATCGAGATCATGTTCTTTCCCTTGCTTATCATTTAACCGGAGTGTTGTATTCTTCATTCTAGTTCTCTCATCTTATCAAGTTTTAACTCTCTTTTAACCGGAGTGCTATCTGAATCTTTCTTACCCCCTTGTGCCATTCTTTCAATTGTTTCGGAGGCAGTATGTTGTTGTTTTCATCAAGTATCATCCCAACTTGGCTAGTTCTTGTTAATTCCTTCCATTTTCAGACGGAGTGCTGTCCAAATTCTGTCATTCTTATTCCTTGGCTATACCATTGCGGTTTCTTATTCTTTTGGTCCGTGAGCTCTTGTTTCATGTCTTTCAACCTACAAGGTTCTCATAATGCTCCTTGTTCCTCTTTTCTAACGGAGTGTTTTCATCTTCGTTCATCTCCGTCGTATTCTTCTTTCTTTGTTCAACCTCTCAAGGTTCTTTGGTTTCACTCGTCTGTCAAAGAAGCAACTTTGTTTTACCTCTTCCTCTTCGTTTTTACCCGGTGATATCTCTAGGATCTCGGGTCGAGATCCTCTGTTAGCGTGGGAGAGTTGTGACGCCCGAGACCGACGTCCCAGAAGATTCCAGAAGATTCCCGAAGTTTCAGACGTTCCGGGTTGCCCGTGTGGTTCTTTTGTGGTTGTGTTATTTATTTTTCGCATTGCATCATGTCATCATGCCATCATGTCATTTTATTTTTTTGCATCTCAACCTAAATAAATCGTGTGGACCTTCGGTCCATTTAAATCGAGGGAAGGTGACTTCTCTTTATAACATATAAAGTCTCTCAATATTTATGGAGCTATATTAATAATCATTCCATTCCTCGGAATTACTCAAACACACTTGCATAATTCCCCATTGTCTTTTCATTTCGAGTTTCACCTCCAAAACCTTGCCATAATTCTTTTCCGTTATTTTCGAGGCTCCTCCATTTTATCTAGACTCTTTTGAAACTCCTTGAGGCAAACTATTTATTTTAGTTTGCACTCCCCCTTTTGCCGGAACTATTTTGTGGGGTTGGAACTATTCCATAAACCCTTTCAAAAATGTTCCATAATTTTTATACTGTTCATGGCCTCCTTTCTTAATTTTTCTTGACTCTCTCTCTCTTTTCAGTTTTCAGCTAAGAAAATAAATAAGAGCAGAGGCCATCTCCCCGCAGCTTCTAGGCCAGCCGGCCTGCTAGGCCCTATAGGCCAACCGCTTCCACCAGCCCAGCCGGCCCAAGAACCACTCCAGCCTGGCCTCGTCCTAACCCTAACCCGACCGCGAGCTCTCCCTCCGTTTTCCTCCCCGCCGCCGCTTCGCCCGCTTCCCTCTCTCCCATCTACCGCTCGCTCTCCCCCTCGCAGCCCTCGATCCCCGCACTCCTTCAGCCTCGCATCGCTCCTCCTTCCGCTCGTACGCCGCCCCCTCGCACTCCTCGCTCGCGGGCGCCCGTCCCCGAGCGGCTCCCTCCGGCGCGGCTCCCTTCCCGGAGCCCGGCGCCGCCCCGACGCAGGTGCCCCAGCGCCGCTCGCCTCTGGCCCCGAGTCCACGAGCGCCCCGGTGCCCTTCGCCTCCTCCGCGCCGGACCAGGCCGAGGTCTCCCGTCGCCAAGGCAGGGCGCCGCCCCTGCCTCGACTTCCCCAGCGCCGGCGAGGGCCTCCCGCGCCCATCTTCCTCCCTCCGCGGCTTCCAGCGGCCGGCGCCCTCCTTCGTGCTGCCCGAGCGCCCTGCCTCTGTTCCTGCCAGCCAGAGCCACCCCAAGCCGCTCTCCCGCGTCGCCCTCAGGCCTCCTCGCCCGGAGCACCTAACTCCGGCGGCCCCGAGCGCTGCCTCCTCCTCTGGCAGGAGCCGGCCGCCCCGAGGCGCGACCCTCCTGCCTCCTCCGCCCCAAGCGCGGGATCCCTGCCCCGCGAGCGCATCGTCCAGCCCCGAGCGCGGACTTCTTCCGGCCTCCTCGTCCGCGACCAGCCAGAGGCCGCACCTCCAGCATCGCGGCTCCCCTCTCCAGCAAGCCCCGGGACGAGCACCCGAGTCCAGCGCCGACCCGCACCCTTCTTTTTCCTTTTTTTTGTTTTTGTTTTTTGTTTTCTTGCTGCTATCTGTTCATCTCAAGTAACCTTGGAGCTGTAAGTGTATCTGTTTTTGGACCTGTACCCCTACCGTCGACGAGACAAGTACCGCTACGCAAGAACCGTGTACGACTACGAGGAGAAACGCAAGTTCCACGACCAAGTACCACTACCGTCGCCGAGACCCCCCCAAGTACCACGACGACCGAACGGCTACGGTGACAAGTACATCTACGAACGTGTACCCCTACGTCGATGACGATCCCGACAAGTACCCCTACACGCGGCATGAACATCTACGATACAAAAACGCCGACACAAGACGATGACAAGTACCCCTTCGGAGAAGTACATCTACGAACTCGACGCCCGAACGTCTACTTCCACTACACCCCGTGAACGTCTACTTCCTCTACGATCCGGCCGTGTACAACTACTACCACTACGTCCCTCGACGAGCTCGAACCGCCTCGAAACGCGCGCTTCGAAGGTATAACCCCGAGACGTGACCCGTGAGATGCTTGCTTGTGTTGTATGAAATGTTTCCCGTGTGCTTCGCGCCGTTCCGACCTTTTGCCTTGTTCCTCGGTTGCCTCGTCACCGACTCGTGGGAACCCGGCAACGGGATCGCCCCACCTCTTTCATCTCGTTTGACTCGCTCATGCCATCTTACCTTTTGCATCGGACTCTCAACGAGATACCGGTACCGATATGTTGCGTGGCATCATTTCGGATCGTTGCCGTGGCACCCTTTCCATCCACCACGGTGACATAAACTTCATATCTCCTTTAAGTCAACCTTTTAATAAAACTTGCATAAAAACTTGATCATGTCATCCGCATCATGATAACAACATTATATGGTTAATTGTTGTTGCTTATAATTATTAAACATGCTCATGGGGATTTTCCGGAGATGTTGTTGTTATTCTTCCGGCCTCATTTAAAATGTCTTAATAGTGTAGTTTCTTTATGCTTCACCTCTTGCCATGCTAAAAACATTTAATCTTGTCTTGTAAATAACGAGAGTCAACTAAATAATGAAATGTGGTGTTTCGTCAATATGCAACTCGTTGCATATTGATCTCCACTTAACTTGTAGTATTGTTTGTGCACTTGCCATGCCATGCATATTTAAACCGGACATGCATCATGCTTGCTTGTGCATCGTATGCCATGTTTATGATTTGTGTGTTTACCGCGTTGTTTGTTTTTTTTCCGGTTGCTTCTCTTGTTAGCTTCGGTTTCGTTCCGGAGTTGTGAGGCTTCTCCGCTCGACTGTTGCTCCGTCTTCTTCTTGGATCCGTTCTTCTCCCTTGTGGAATCCCAGGCAAGATGACCGAACCCGGATACCATTACTATTTTTGCCTCTTGCTAGAAGTCTCGATCTATAGTTTTGCCTCGATGCCCATGTCTTCTTGTCAGCCTCCTACTTGTAACCATTGCCATGTTTAACCACCCTACCTACGCAAACCGTTGCTTGGCTAAGTACGCTTCGCTCAGCCCCTCTTATAGCATTGTTAGTTGCAGGTGAAGATTGAAGATGCTTGCTTCATGTTGAAGTTTGGTTGGGTTATATCACACTATATAAATGCTAAATGAAATCATCTATATACTGGCAGGGTGGAAGGCTAAGCCTTTTGCTTGGTGTTTTGTTCCACTCATGCCGTTAGGAACCGTATAAACCGGTGTTATGTTCCTTGATTATGCGTTCCTAACACGGTTGGGGTGTATGGGACCCCCTTGATAAACCGCTAAGTGCTAAGTCTTTTCCAGCAAGTCCCAACATTTGGTACTATTTGCCCATAATAACAACTTAATTAATTAATTAAATTTGCATAGAGGGTCGCTCCCTCGAGGATCCTTTATTTCTACATAGCAGGGGGGGCCAGTGCCGATGGTGTTGGTCCCAAACGGGGAGTCTGCGGGAACCACCACGGGAAAACTCGAGGTTTGGGTCCTGTAGAATCGCCCATCCGGTCGTGTCCTGAGACCTAGATACGCGCGGCTACTATCAGGGTGTCGACACGCCGGGAGGATTTGCTGGATTAGCCTTACCTTAGTTCGGTTTAACTTGAGCACGGGATTCCGAGAATACTCGGGTCTTCCCACCTATGGAGTTGCGACTCCGCGGATCGTGGGCTTGTGATGGGCCAAGTTGGAACACCCCTGCAGGGTTTGAACTTTCGAAAGCCGTGCCCGCGGTTATGTGGCAGATGGGAGCTTGTTAATTCCGGTTGTAGATAACTTGACACAATGTTTCAATACACTACCAGCGTGTGTACCGTGACTGTCAATTTCCGAATAGGGATTCGGGAGTTGAACACGGTGGGGTTATGTTTGACCGGCTGTAGCTAGGATCACTTCGTGATCATCTTTCGACCGATGCTCTTCTCTTCTCGCTCTCTATTACGTAAGTTAGTGCTAGTTGCTGCTGCAGACTCTTGTTTGATCCTTCACCTCTCGTTCTTTCTTCAGCCTTGTCCACACCCAAGGTTTAAATAGTCTTGTTACCCGGGAACGGGATTGCTGAGTCCTCTGTGGCTCACAGTTACTTCACCACACCAGATGCAGGTTCAGCCGAGTTCGATGCAGGAGTTGGACCAGTTCTTCACCCAGGAGCTCGGTGAAGAGTGTGTCCGTTTGCTTGTGACGTTTCGATGTTCAGTAGTGGTTTCTACTAGGATTCGATCCTGACCTGTGGCTTTTGTTGTTTTGGTATCTTTCTTTTGGATCTTACCCTTAGATGGGCTGTGATGTTCTGAATGATGATTGCTTATGTAATGTATTGTGTGAAGTGGCGAGTGTAAGCCAACTATCTCCTTTTGCATTTTAATCCCTCTTTTACATGAGTCGTGCAAAGATACCAAACTTGAGATCATTCTAGGATGGATTTATGCCTTTAAGTCGTGCCTCGACACGTAGGAGGTATAACTCCATCCTGGGCATTACAACAGCACCACTTGCCTATGACAACGCAACTAAGTATCCCCTTGACCACTCCATCTCTGCTTTTTCACATGCGCATTAATGCATGGGTATAACAGCTTATGTGCATGTTGTGTTGTGTCTTATGTATATGTCTTGGGAGGACCCCATGGATATCCAACGGATATGGATATCCATCGGGTTTGGACATTGATACAATTTTTCGCCCATGGTTTTTTTCATGGGTAGACAAAGACTGTCTCCACGGATATGGATATGGATTTGATATTGTACAACCCGATCCAAACCCGAACCATTGCCATCCTTACATAGGTATATATAGGAGGAAGGAGGGCACCGAGGGCCAGACGGGGTTCCCACGAGGTAGGGGGTGTTGGGGAACGTAGTATTTTAAAATTTTCCTACGATCACGCAAGATCTATCTACCAGATGCATAGCAACGAAAGGGGAGAGTGTGTCTACGTACCCTCGTAGACCGAAAGCGGAAGCGTCAGAACAATGCGGTTGATGTAGTCGTACGTCTTCACGGCCCGACCAATCAAGCACCGAAACTACGGCACCTCCGAGTTCTAGCACACGTTCATCTCGATGACGTCCCTCGAACTCCGATCCAGCCAAGTGTCGAGGGAGAGTTCCGTCAGCACGACGGCGTGGTGACGATCTTGATGTTCTACCGTCGCAGGGCTTCGCCTAAGCACCGCTACAATATTATCGAGGAGGACTATGGTGGAGGGGGGCACCGCACATGGCTAAGAGATCAAGAGATCAATTGTTGTGTCTAGAGGTGCTCCCTTGCCCCGTATATAAAGGAGGGAGGGAGAGGCCGGCCCTAGAGGGGACGCGCCAAGTGTGGGGAGTCCTACTAGGACTCCCAAGTCCTAGTAGGATTCCCCTTTCCTTTCCGGAGTAGGAGAGAAGGAAAGAGGGGGAGAGGGAGAAGGAAAAGGGGGCTGCACCCCAGAAGGGGGGCGCGCGCCTCCTTCCTTTTGGCCCTCTCTTCTATTCCCGTAACTCCCCGGTACTCCGAAAATACCCGAATCACTCGGAACATTTCCGATGTCCGAATATAGTCGTACAATATATCGATTTTTACGTCTCGACCATTTCGAGACTCCTCGTCATGTCCCCGATCTCATCCGGGACTCCGAACTCCTTTGGTACATCAAAACTCATAAACTCATAATAAAACTGTCATCGAAACCTTAAGCGTGCGGACCCTACGGGTTCGAGAACTATGTAGACATGACCGAGACACGTCTCCGGTCAATAACCAATAGCGGAACTTGGATGCTCATATTGGCTCCCACATATTCTACGAATATCTTTATCGGTCAAACCGCATAACAACATACGTTGTTCCTTTTGTCATCGGTATGTTACTTGCCCGAGATTCGATCATCGGTATCTCTATACCTAGTTCAATATCGTTACCGGCAAGTCTCTTTACTCGTTTCGTAATACATCATCTTGTGACTAACTCATTAGTCTTTTGCTTGCAAGGCTTATTATGATGTGCATTACCGAGAGGGCCCAGAGATACCTCTCCGACACTCGGAGTGACAAATCCTAGTCTTGATCTATGCCAACACCACGAACACTTTCGGAGACACCTGTAGAGCATCTTTATGATCACCCAGTTACGTTGTGACGTTTGATAGCACACAAGGTGTTCCTACGGTATTCGGGAGTTGCATAATCTCATAGTCATAGGAACATGTATAAGTCATGAAGAAAGCAATAGCAATAAAACTAAACGATCAAGTTGCTAAGCTAACGGATGGGTCTTGTCCATCACATCATTATCCTAATGATGTGATCCCGTTGATCAAATGACAACTCATGTCTATGGTTAGGAAACATAACCATCTTTGATCAATGAGCTAGTCTAGTAGAGGCATACTAGGGACACTCTTTTTGTCTATGTATTCACACATGTACTAAGTTTCCGGTTAATACAATTCTAGCATGAATAATAAACATTTATCATGATATAAGGAAATATAAATAACAACTTTATTATTGCCTATAGGGCATATTTCCTTCAGGGGCACGCCCCCCACCCTCGTGGATGCCACGTCATCCATATTCCGTGGTTCTCAAGTCTCCCGTGCGTATTTTGCTCCAAAAATCTCTCCAGAAGTTTTATTTCGTTTGGACTCCGTTTGATATTCCTTTTCTGCAAAAAAAATAGGCAATCTGGACTGGGCCTTTGGGTTAGTAGGTTAGTCCCAAAAATGATATAAAAGTGTATAACAAAGCCCATTAAACATCCAAAACATCATAAATAATAGCATGGAACAATCAAAAATTATAGATACGTTGGAGACGTATCAGCACTCCCGCCCTCGCTTTCTGCTCCTTCGAGGAGTTGTTCCCCGTTCGGAACGGGCAAGTACATCTTCGTGGATACCTGCAAGACACAGATTCAAAGATCAGTCGAAATCCAATACAATTGCATATTGAAGAACAGAAATGATTCACTCGACATGTTATGTCTCACCTCTCCTGAAGGATGCTCAACGTCGAACGGCAAGATAAGTTTGGGCCCACGAGGATTGTCCTTGTTTCCAGTAATGCTCCGAAGCCACTGCGCCACTGTCTCCTCCTTGACCTCCTCCGGGTGGGTCCGAGCGGTGTCGTCTGCACGTGAGTACAGCCACATGGGGTGGTCGCGAGCTTGCGGGGTTGGATGTGTCGACTGAGAAATACTTCCAACAAGTCCATGCATGTCACTCCGCCCCAGACCAACGCAACGACTGCGTCAACCAAGATGGCCACCTCACCCTTCTCCTCCTCTTCTACGACCAACGAATGAGGGCGCGGAGTCTCTCCAGGGAGAAAGGGGGAAGACCAGTCAACGCCACTGGAGCCGGCATATCTTTGCAGTAAAACCAGGTCGACTGCCACCCCCTAATTGACTCAAGAAAAGTCATGGAGGGGAAAGAGCTTCTACCCCTCATTTGGACGCCCAAACCCCTGCACATTTGGATCACGTGGGTTTTCTCGTCAGTTGGATTGGCTTTCTTAACCAACTGAGGTCGGCAGGTGAAGATATGTTTGAATAACCCCAATGTGGATGGAATCCCGGGAAGTTCTCACACATCGAAACAAAGGCAAGAAGATATGATATGGTGTTCAGGGGAAAGAGATCGATTTGTGCGCCGAAAAAGTTCAGAAAACCGCGGAAGAATGGATGCGGAGGTAGAGAGAGACCTCTTTCCACGTGAGTCGTGAGGAGAACCCGCTCGCCGTCGTGCGGCGCAGGCTCGAACTCTCCTTCCGGCAGCCTCCAAGACCCAGGCGCTATCAGGCCGTCGGCAGTGAGCCCCTCCAGATTTCCTTCGAGGCCGATGAGGGGATCCAATCTCCTTAGATCCAGCCCGGCGGCAGAGCGGATCGCGAGGTCGACCCCTTGGCCGGCTTCTTGCCCTTGATCGTCTTCTTGGCGCGCTCCATTGCCTTTGTCTTGTCCTTTGCCATCCCTGCGGTGGTCGACGGGAGCGAGAGAGGCGGCGCTGTGCTGGAGTAGGCGGAGCAGAGGGACGAGAGGAAAAGGGGAGAAATGGTGGACACTGTTGCGCTCATCTGCCTCGTCGCCCTTTATAACCACGCATCCGAGTGGCTGACCCATGGGCCCGTGCAATCTCATCGCATCCCACAACCAGCGCCAGCCAGATACGTGGCAAAAAAAGGTGGAGCGAGGATCGAGGAGTCCCACCCCACTTTCCCCACTTATCGTGCTCCGTCCGGCCCGCGTGCTTCTCCAAATTTCGAATCTCGCAAGATCCGGGCCAGCAAATCAGTCGATCTCATCAAGGATATCCAAATCCAATCTATTCGATCCTATGCTACTTATTCCACTTGGACATTCAAGAGACCAGAATCGATCAAGGCGACTGACGAAGGATTAAGCTACTAACATTCTTTCGGATCATCAAGAAAATGTCTCCGAGACATTGAGTCGGGTCGAAATCAACTTCAATCCTTCTTCACTCAGTCCTCGGTCCATTCAGGGGCTAATGACGAGGACATGTACCTAGGGTAGGGTCCTGGACCTGATCTATATGCCCTACCCAAGGACACTACACAAGAGGCCGAGGCCTACAAAGATAGAAAGAAGATGCCGACTGGAATCATCGCAGGGCGCAATCCACTCGACAATGATCCACTCGGATACCCCAATTCCACTCGGCGGTCGTTATTCACTCGGAAAACAAGAATACACTCGAAGGACAGAAGACCTAGGGTCACCTCTGAATGGCAACGGTCGGGCATTCACTCCGTAGCCTTAAAGTTCATTAAACACGGGTGTTACTAGTAACGTCCAGGTCATTATTTCTCATTGAACCCTTTGTAACTAAGGACTGCAAGGGGTCGGCGCACTCTATATAAGCCACCCCTCCCCTCGGGCACAAGGGTTCGCACCCCTTGTAACACAACACTCCCATCAAACAAGCATCTGCGGCACCGGGACGTAAAGTTGTTACCTCCTCCTAGAGGGGCCTGAACTCGTAAATCCGAGTGTTCAATCTCGTCGTAGCTAGGCTCTGCCCTCTCCTACGAACCCCCTACTTCTATTGTCATACTTGTTCCCACGACAACCGGTGAGATAACGTGCTACAATCGATGAGGGACGACATGCTACAACCACCAGGCACTACAGGAAAAAAATTATAAGCCGAGTGCCCAAAACACTAGGCTTATGCCGGTTTGCACTCGGTTTATATATAAGCCGAGTGTTTTTCACGGCTTACTGGACACGACTTACTAAGGACCGGCTTATCAAGGATAAGCCGAGAGCCACGGGGAAAACACTCGGTTTATATATAAGCCGAGTACATCTACATAAGCCGAGGGCCAATAAACACACGGTTTATATATAACGACAGCCGGACACTAACGGCTACGCCACGTGTCCGTCTATATAAGCCGAGTGCCAGCGAGCACATGGTTTACATGTAAACCGAGGGCCGAGGCGAGCCACACAGTTTACATGTAAAGCAAGGGCCCTGTTATGCCACACGATTTATATATAAACCAAGGGCCGAGGTGAGTCGCACAGTTTATATGTAAACCGAGGGCTGAGGCAAGCACACGGTATAAATGTAAACCAAGGGCCCCCAACCCGGCTTATATTTAGCGGGGTCATGGCATAATGGCTTATAAGCTGGGTGCCAGGCCCTGGGACACACGGCTTACAGCCCATTGGGGGCATATACATGCCCTATAAGCCGGGTGCTTGCCGCTGGGGCACATGGCTTATAGCGCTAGTAGCATTTTATTTGTGTATGTATGCCACTATATGCTACAAATGGCTTCTGGGAGCGCCAACAATATATATACAGCAAAGTTCACAGCAACAATATACTACAAGTTGACAACCATAACAAATCAACCATGAGTAGTCCACAGATGCATATACATGTTCAAAGAAGGTTCACAAAAACATGTGTACATTCACGGTCAAAAAAAACAAAAACATGTGTACATATGCAACAAGAGTTCACAAACAAAAGGGTCATGAGTTCAAAGTCCAGAGGCGTACATATTCAACAAGGGTTGACCTACAGATGCAACATCAGTCCACAAATGAAATCATGAGTTCCAAGTTCACACCTAGCATGAGTTCAACCTAAAAGGCGCAATCAGCTTCCACCACAGCATGTATGCCCACCATCCACGATGCAAACCTATAAGTTTCAAATTGAAGCCAAGTAAGAATTTCCAAAGTTAAATTGCAGATCAATAAGGCACAAGATTTAACAAGCATCAAAAATAATAATTCAAACTGAAGCTAAGAAGTATGAATAATATAAGGATCAACATTTGTGGGCTCTACCATCAACATTGCACAAGTTACAAGTTGAGAGGCACAACCAACGACAAGACACAAGCATCAATAGTGCACAAGCATAGACAACTACCTCGAGTGATCATTGTGGTGTGGAGGTTGAAGCACCATGAGCCGCAGTGGGTGTCACTGGGCTTGCTTGGGCAAGTGTAGATCCACCTACCACAAAGTTATTGGAGCCTTCTCCCGACCGAGGACACTTCAAGCATGAGACGGTAAGATGGTAAGATGCATGATCTTTAAGCATGATGGTAAGATGCATGATCTAGCATGATGGTAAGATGCATGATTGAAAAGTTGAAGACTTACAAAGCTAAAAGTAGGAAGCGGCGGAACAGGAGGAAGATCCGGCAAAGTAGAACCCTGCATATTAGTACTGAACCAAGCGAACGTCTCATGCAGGGCTGCCTATTGTTTAACCATGAATTCCTGCTGCTGAAATAGGGCTTGCTGCATTTTCATGGCTTGCTCCTGTTGAAGTAGGGCATTGGCATGAGCCTCCTGCCGCAACCTGCTTTCTTCCTCTAGGCGAGCCTACAATATGTCATCACAACAAGTTCACCGTCGTTGCAATGCAAAGAAGAAATCCGAAGGGAGATCAATGAAGCAAAACATACATGGAATTGATGCACCATGTGCGGCCTAGGTTCTGGGCGACGCTCAATAGCAGGACCTGAGCTCGACGTGGTAGCATGGAGGTGGGCAAGCTTTGGAATGTCCTTACAGATGGAACCGTCACCAACATATAACCGCCCACGCTTCTTGCCTTGTCCCGACTTGAGGGAAACCGTAACATCAATGTCCTGTGAGGCTGGATCAGAGTCGGGCCCGTTGCATTCCTTGAACTTCCCACTGTATGCATCAATCCTAAATCCAGCCCCTGGGTTGACCCACCCCCCTTCCGGTTTCTTTGACTTGCGAGAGAGACATAATCCCATGAAGGTATTGAGCGGCTCTTCACCCTCACTTCTCTCCCTATTCTGCAATAGAAGCAATAATATCCATAAGGGCACAAGTTGAGAAGTTCATAAGCCAAATATATCATTACCTTCTTCTACACGTAAGCATGGAGGTTGAGGTTGCCTTGAAGGTGTACCGGACCACCCATCAAGGCACGTCCCTCCGAAGCTGCTCTGTGTGTGGCCCTCCACTCTGGGTATATCCACCTGGATATGATTTGCTGGTAGCAAGGAATCTTGTTGCTGCACCACAGGGGAACCGCCTGAAGTATGTCAAGTACATCCAACTTAGGAATGAAACTAAGTTGTTTTAATCCAGGAAATCACAAGTAATTAAATGGAAACTACCTTCATGTACATGGAACGGGTGAGATGCACTCTCTGGGCTAGCGGCTTTTTGAGAAGCATCTTGCGTTCATGCGTGAAATACTTTACCACGGCATTGATGCGAGCCTCGTAGGGCATGTCTTGGACAATCTTCTTGGCAATCTCCTCCACGGCCTCATTAGCTTCATCCTCCATACCCTCAACACAAGTAAAGAAGTCCTACCAAAGTGCATAAATTCGCATAAGACAGTTATCAATGCAATGTTTTTGAATATTGGCAAAGAAATAACTAAGAAAATTGACAAAGAATTTTACCCAAAAATCGTTGACCACCCGCTCAGCAGCACTGCGGTACTCCTGGTTACTTAATATCCTGGTTACATAGATACTCCATTAACATACTGGTTTACTTAATATCCCGGAAGACACATATCTTGGTTTAAGTAAACTATCAGAGTATCATCAGCTTCTTGGTTTGATAAATATCTTGGATACTAGCAGGTGCCTTCCAGGCAGTTACTTAATTTCCTGGTTATATGTCAAAAGAACACATCTTGGAAGACAAAAATATATCCTCGTTTACTTAATATCCAGCTTCTTGGTTAAATGTAAAAGAGAATATACATATTAGTCGATCCAGAAAGTTTACTTAATATCCTGGAAGACAGAGATCCTCACCTCACGTCGGTGCTAGGTGCTATGTGGGCTGAGGATAATTGGCCATGAGCAATTTAGTTGGAGGCGTCCCTGGGAGTCTTCTTCCTCCAAGCTGATGAAATTGACAAAAACATCGAGTCAGCTCAAATCTTGCTGCCCTGTTATATATATGTGTACTACTCAGAAATAACAGGTTGCAAATAACAAGTTGCAGACTACCCTGAATGCAAGCTTTGACTCATCAAAAGTCTGCAACCTGTTATATATATGTACTCATTAAAAGCTTTTACTCTGAATGCAACTTTTTCTTGCTGCCATGAGTGAAAGCTTTTATTAACTAAAAAGTACTCTGTTATTGTATCTATCACGGCTGCAAATTGGCAGAATTTAATTTACTTCTGAATTTATACAAATTTCTGAAACTCACAAAAAACTGATTATGCGAGACAGTGAATCAAAATACTACTTTGACAGTGTCTAACTACGCATATTTGTATTAGAACATATACAACCGTGATCATGTCTGTTGGTCCGGTAGCTCACTTGACCATGGTAATGCTATAAAGCCTTGTACAGTTTTTATTTTCTGTTGGTACAACATTGTACAGTTTATATTTCTTCAGTCGTATCAGGCCTCGCTTGGTAGCTTTGTTTAGATACGTTTGAGACCCAGCACAACACGAACACAAATGAGGGATAGGAGTTGAGGGGCGCTACCTTGGGCCTCGATGCGTGGTGGCGACCGTCGAGGAAGCAGAAGAGTTGAAGAGGACGGCGGTGCAGGTGGCCGGCAGCGTCGGAGTCTAAGAGGAACGGGGCGGCGACGCCTGAGGAGAAGGTTCTCGGGGCGCCAGTGTCG
The DNA here is from genome assembly GCA_902687465.1 of Secale cereale. Taxonomy (NCBI): domain Eukaryota; kingdom Viridiplantae; phylum Streptophyta; class Magnoliopsida; order Poales; family Poaceae; genus Secale; species Secale cereale. Next base: position 645,325,529 of record LR738713.1, on the reverse strand, counting down.
GTGACCTCGGTCCGGGCGGAGACGTTCCCGGCGTTCTTCTCCTCCTCGCCGAGCACCTTGCCGCCGGAGGAGGCCCGGCGACCTCAACCCTAGCGAACGGGGGACGGGGGTGGCGGCGGCGGCGGCCGGGCATGCTCGGGGGAGGAAAAGCGTGATGTGTGGGGTGGGGGCGGGGGAGATCTGGAGGAGAGGAATGGTGACGGAGGAGGGACGGCGTGGCGGCCGGTGGGTGGGTGGAGACGGCGGGGCGGGCACAGAGGATTTTGGCGGCGCAGGGAATGGGGGGGGAACAGAGTGGGCTTGTGGATTTGGGGAGATTTCACCCGGCGCGCGGAGAGGATTTCAGCTTCGCGCTTGATTTTTGCTAAGTCCCGCGCCTTCGTGAAAATGTAAGCCGAGTGTCAAGTAGTGTTACACGGTTTACATTCTTATTTCATTATAACTATTTTCTTTATTTTACTTTGCTTTTTTTCTTTCATATTTTTTTGGTATTTTCTTTTTTTAATCGGTTGGACTGGTCGGCTTTTTTAAAAGCCGTCAAACCGGTTGATCTCTGTTTTGTCCGCAGACAAACCCTATCGGGCGCCACCACTCCCCTCCACTACCACACTTATCTGGCCGCGCCGCAGCGACGCTGCCCCTCCCTCGCCGCGATCTACATTTCTCTCATATGTTCTTTCGACCCCCCCCCCCTCACACTGTTTTCAGATATGATCCAATCCATAGGGCCCGCGCGATCTACGCCTTTGACCAGAGTCGAGAAGGGTTTCACCAGGGTGAACTCCTCTTGGTTTGTGTTACGGTAGCCCATGGTGACATGCCAGACCAAGTTTGTGCACATACCTACTCAAGATTCCCCATCGGCGATACTAACTGCAACACCTCTATTGGCGCAGAACCTTTCTACGATAATGTCGTGTTTGTGAGGCAAGTGTCGCATCAAAGTGTTGTATTGGGTATTTAGACATCACACCACCCTTTTATAAATATATTTGGGCCACATGCTGGTGGGTGTGCTCTTCTGACCCTTCCTCACATGGTTTTCAGAGATGAGCCGTTTCATAAGGCCCGCGCGATCTACACCTTTGACCGGGGTCAAGAGAGGTTTGACCGGGATGAACTCCTCTTGGTTTGTGTTACGGTAGACCATGGTGACATGCCAGAATAATTTTGAGCGCACGACTTCACAAGATTCCCTCCCGGCGGTGCCAAGTGTGGCATCAACACTGTAGGTGGATAACCTTCCCGTGGGGCTGTCGTGTTTTGTGTGCCAAGTGTTGCAAGAAAGTTGTGTATTGGATATTTAAACATAAAACCACCCTTTAATACATATATTTGGACTACATGCAGGTGGGTGTGTTGTTCCAACCCTCCCTTGCATGATTTCCGGAGATGAACCGATCTGCAAGGCTTGCACGATCTACGCCTTTAACTGGACTCGAGAGGGGTTTGACTAGGGTGAACTCATCGTGGTTTGTGTTATGATAGACCATGGTAACACTGTGGGTGCATATCCTTGCTACAAGATTGTCGTGTTTGTGTGGCAAATGCCACACCAAAGTTGAGTGTTGGATGTTTAAGCATCACACCACCATTTCATGCGTATATTTGGGCCACATACACAGGTGGGTGTGCTCTTACGACCTTCCCTCGCATTGTTTTCAGAGATGAGACAATCTGCAAGGCCCGCGCGATCTACGCCTTTGACCGGACTCGAGAGGGGTTTGACCGGGGTGAACTCTACTTGGTTTGCGTTACATTAGGTCATGGTGATATGCCACACCAAGTTTATGCACATACCTTCTCAAGATTCCTCACCGGTAGTACTAAGTGCAGCACCTCTATAGGTGCAGAACCTTTATGCGGTACTGTCGCATTCGTGAGGCAAGTTTCGCACCAAAGTGTTGTATTGGGTATGTATACATCACACCATATTTTCATACATATATTTGGGACACATGCTGGTGGGTGTGCTCTTCTGACTCTCCCTTGCACGGTTTTCGATGATAAACCGATCTGCAAGGCCTGAGCGATCTACGCCTTGGACCGGACTCGAGAGGGGTTTGACCGGGGTGAACTCCTCGTGGTTTGTGTTACGGTAGACCATGGTGACATGTCGAAATAATAATCAAGGGTAAATGGAGAGAGATGAGAAAATTGAGAGCATGGAAAATAAGGGTCATGAAAACTGTCAGGACATAATGGATGCGAAGGAGAAGAAAGAAATAATATTTAAATGATAAATATATATATATGCAATGAAAATCATTTTAAAACTTATGTTCTTGCAATTTTTTTGCAAAGGATAAGCCGAGTGTATGCAAGAAGCCTATGCAAGAAGCACTCGGCTTATAAGACATGTAAGCCGTGTGCCTGATGAAAGCACTCGGCTTATAAGGCGTATAAGCCGAGAGCCATGACGGGGCACACGGTTTATAGGTTGCTCCGTGACGACGCCGTCAACAACCTCCATTGTAGACACGTGGCAAATATGTTTGCCGAGTGTGCGCTATAAGCCGAGTGTTTTTTTGTATAAATACCGTGTGCATTATGTAAGCCGAGGGCTTTTCGGGGCACTCGGCTTACAAGTCACTATAAGCCGAGTGCTTTTTGTTTTCCGGGTGTTATTTATCCCGTACTCGGTTTAGAGAGAACATAAGCCGAGTACCCGATAAATAGCTCACGGCTTATAGGCTAACACACGGGAAAACAAGATTTTCCTGTAGTGAGGAAAAAATGTTACAAACGATGGCATAAAACGCTGCATTATAGATTGAGACTTTTAAATCTCAGATGACTGATTTTTAGCTGGCCCGTGAACAAAAAGTTCTCTAGTACTCCCTCCGTTCCAAAATAAATGACTCAACTTTGTATTAAGGTTAATACAAAGTTGAGTCATCTATTTTGGAACGGAGGGAGCAGTAGATAGACGCGTCCTTTCAAGTTTTCCTCTGTCGACTAGAGAGGGCGGACCAACGAGCTTCATCGGATAACGACCGGTGGCCACGTACAGTATTATGCTGAATTTAGTAATGGGCTTTAGGCCCATAAGAGAATTTCAGAAAAATCTCCAAGGGCCCATGTAGGTGGTGGGATGACAAGGTGGGAAGTTTAGTCCCACCATGCTAGTGGAGAAGGAGTTGGACTCCTTTATAAGGGTCTCTCTTCTACATGCTATTGGAGAGTGAGAAGAGAAGGAGCCCTCGCGCACTCCTCCTCCGCCGCCCGCCTCGCCACGCCACGCCTCGTCACGACGCGCCGCGGGTTGCGGGAATGAGCCGAGCCGAGCTCATACCTACGCGCTTATTTTTGTCGGTCAGGAACGGAGAATACGTAACGGACACGACACGATCCGAGACGTCGGATCGTGGGACTGTTACCGACTCGGACGTGGGTTCGGCCCACGTCTCTCCGCCCAGCCGCCTATATAAGCAGCGTTAACGCAACCCTAGCCGCCACGAGAATCAGATCACATCTGCCTCCCGCGCCTTTGTTCCTTTGCTGCTGCTGCCGCCGGCGACTCCATCCCGTTCGCCGCGTACACGGTCGACGGGAGAGCAGGCCTCCGAAACCCCGCCTCTCCGGTTCCTGTACGGGGAAGAGGGGCGATTAGGTTTTTGGGGAGCGATCACGCGACTGCTCGCCTCCGTCCGTCTGCTTCGTCTACGTCCGCGTCGTCCTCTTCATCGCCATGGCTTCACCAAGCGAAGCTGACCGTCTCGCCCGCGAGAAGGCCGAATCCGACAAGAAGGCGGCAGAGGATGCTGCCGCCGCCACCGCTGCTGCTGCTACGGCCAACTGGCCGATCGGAGGGTATGTCTCTCTCTTGTTTATGTTTGCACTAGCAGTACTGGTTATACGTGTAGATGTTTCTGCTATATGCGTAGTACTTGCTAGTATACTCCGTGATCAGTATGTCATGTACCCAGTCAATGCCATGTTAGTAATTATTTCCTGGATTAATCTACTCGGAAAATTGCCTATTTATTTAACAATCCAAAAACCTAATGTGTGTAGGAATTTTTCGAGTAATGGTTTTGCTGCTGCACTGAAACCGGATAAATTTACCGGTACTTATTTCAAGCGTTGGCAAACGAGAACCACCTTATGGCTCACTGCTATGAACGTGTTCTGGGTAGCAAGTGTCACTCCTACGGAAACTATCACTCCTGAACAGGAGAAGATGTTTAAGGAGGCCACTGTCCTATTCCTTGGAGCAGTCATTAGCGTGATCGGAGATAAGCTGGTTGATGCATATTTACATATGCATGTTGCCAAGGACTTGTGGGAGGCCCTCGAATCTAAATTCGGGGCCACTGACGCTGGGAGCGAGATGTATGTTATGGAGCAGTTCCATGATTACAAAATGGTTGAGAACCGTTCTGTATTGGAACAGGCTCATGAGATAATATGCATTGCTAAAGAACTTGAGGTTCTGAAGTGCAATTTACCGGGCAAGTTTGTCGCGGGTTGTATAATTGCTAAGCTCCCTGGTTCCTGGAGGAACTTTGCTACTACTCTGAAACATCAGAGGCGTGAATTCTCAGTGGAGGATGTCATTGGCCATCTGAGTGTTGAGCAGAACTCAAGCGCAAAGGACTCGAACGGAAAAGCAGTTGAGGGGACTTCTGTCGCCAACATGGTGAACCAGAGGAACTCCAACTCCCACAAGCCCAAGGGAAAGAACGGTGTCCAACACAATGCCGACTTTAAGAAGAAGGGTAAGAAGACCTTCAAGAAGAACAAGAAGGATGAGGGCTGCTTTACTTGTGGTTCGACTGAACATTGGGCCAACAAGTGCCCAAACAAGTACAAGAAGCCAGGACAGGACTCCAAGTCTGTCAACATGATTGTGGGCAACAATGACAATGGTGCATCTGGGTCACAGGCCACGGGTCCGTATTGATGGGGAATGGCGCGAGTGCTTCTGTTCATGGTGTTGGCACGGTCGATCTGAAGTTTACTTCGGGAAGGATCGTGCAGCTGAAGAACGTGCAGCATGTCCCCGCCATCAAGAAAAACCTCGTTAGTGGCTCCCTTCTATGTAGAGAAGGGTTTAAGTTGGTTTTCGAGTCTAATAAATTAGTTGTTACGAAATATGGACTCTTTGTTGGAAAAGGTTATGAGAGCGGAGGAATGTTCCGCCTTTCCCTTGCAGATTTTTGTAATAAAGTCGTGAACCATATTCATTCGAATGTTAATGAATCAGAAGTTTGGCATTCACGTCTTTGTCACATTAGTTTCGGTGTTATGACGCGGCTAGCCAAGTTGGATTTAATCCCGAGTTTCACTTTAGCCAAAGGTTCTAAGTGCCTTTCATGTGTGCAAGCTAAGCAACCTCGCAAGCCTCACAAGGCCGCGGAGGAGAGACACTTGGCACCATTAGAACTCATACATTCCGATCTTTGTGAGATGAATGGTGTGTTGACTAAAGGTGGAAAGAAATACTTCATGACATTGATAGATGATTCCACTAGATATTGCTATGTTTATCTATTAAACACTAAAGATGAGGCTCTACACTACTTTAAAATCTATAAGGCAGAAGTTGAGAAACAACTTGAAAAACAAATTAAACGAGTTCGGTCAGATCGTGGTGGAGAGTACTTCTCGAGTGAGTTTGACTCCTTTTGTGCGGAACACGGCATTATTCATGAGAGGACGCCTCCCTATTCACCCCAGTCAAACGGGGTTGCCGAGCGGAAAAACCGTACTCTAACTGATTTGGTTAACGCCATGTTAGATACGTCGGGTTTATCCAAGGCATGGTGGGGGGAGGCTATATTGACAGCATGTCATGTCCTGAATAAAGTTCCGACAAAGGACAATGAGATCACTCCCTATGAGAAATGGGCGAAGAGAAGGACAACACTCTCGTACTTGCGTACTTGGGGCTGTTTGGCGAAAGTCAATGTGCCGATCCCCAAAAAGCGCAAGCTCGGACCAAAGACCGTGGACTGCGTTAATTTGGGCTATGCTAAGAATAGCGTTGGCTATAGATTTCTAGTAGTGAAATCTGAGGTACTTGACCAAAAGGTTGGTACAATTATGGAGTCTAAGGATGCTACATTCTTCGAGGATATATTTCCTATGAGAGATAAGCAAAGCACTTCTAGACAGGAATCTGAGGAGACTCCTGAGCCTGCCATTCCTATGGAATACTATGAACGAACACATAATGAAAATCCTGAGGAGGATGACGAGGAAACCCTTGGTAGGGGAAAGAGACAAAGGACTGCAAAGACCTTTGGTGATGATTTCTTCGTGTACCTCGTGGATGATGCTCCCACTTCTATTTCAGAAGCGTATGCCTCTCCAGAATCTGACTACTGGAAGGAAGCGGTCCGTAGCGAGATGGATTCCATCATGGCTAACGGGACATGGGAGATTACTGAGCGTCCCTATGGTTGCAAACCATTGGGATGTAAGTGGGTGTTCAAGAAGAAGCTTAGGCCCGATGGTACGATTGAAAAGTACAAGGCTAGGCTTGTGGCCAAGGGCTATGACCAAAAGAAAGAGGAAGATTTCTTTGATACTTATTCACCTGTGGCCAGACTGACCACCATTCGAGTATTACTCTCGTTGGCGGCCTCGCATGGTCTTCTCGTCCACCAGATGGATGTTAAGACAGCTTTCCTAAATGGAGAGCTAAACGAGGAAATCTACATGCAACAGCCAGATGGCTTTGTGATAGACGGTCAGGAAGGAAAAGTGTGTAGGTTGATAAAATCTTTATATGGCCTGAAGCAAGCACCTAAGCAATGGCATGATAAGTTTAATACAACACTGACATCTGTTGGCTTCGTTGTTAATGAAGCTGACAAATGTGTATACTATCGCCATGGTGGGGGCGAAGGAGTTATAATGTGCTTGTATGTTGATGATATACTGATATTCGGAACCAACCTCAAAGTAATTGAGGAGGTCAAGTCGTTTCTATCTCAGAACTTTGAGATGAAAGACCTTGGTGTGGCTGATGTTATCTTGAACATCAAGCTACTGAGAGATAATGAGGGTGGGATTACACTTTTGCAATCCCATTATGTTGAGAAGGTGTTGAGTCGTTTTGGATACTCGGACTGCACACCATCTCAAACACCATATGATCCTAGCGTGTTGATTCGAAAATCCAAAGGCACGGCTATAGATCAATTGAGATACTCTCAAATCATTGGCTCACTGATGTACCTAGCTAGCGCTACGAGGCCTGACATCGCTTTTGCTGTGAGCAAACTGAGTCGGTTTGTGTCAAAACCGGGTGATGTACATTGGCATGCTATTGAAAGAGTTATGCGTTATCTGAAGGGTACTATGAACTATGGACTTCACTATACCGGATACCCGTCGGTACTTGAAGGGTATAGTGATGCGAATTGGATCTCTGATGCTGATGAGATGAAGGCCACAACTGGGTATATGTTTACTCTTGGAGGTGGCGCTGTTTCCTGGAAGTCTTGCAAGCAAACGATCTTAACGAGATCGACAATGGAAGCAGAATTAACAGCATTAGACACATCTGGTGTTGAAGCGGGATGGCTTCGAGATCTCTTGTTGGACTTGCCATTGGTTGATAAACCGGTTCCGGCTATCCTTATGAACTGTGACAATCAGACCGTCATCACCAAGGTGAAGAGTTCAAAGGACAACATGAAGTCCAACAAACACATAAGAATGAGATTAAAAGCTGTCAGAAAATTGAGAAACTCCGGAGTGATAGCGTTGGAATATGTCCATACGGCTAAGAATCTGGCAGATCCCTTTACAAAAGGGCTATCACGTGTTGTGATAGATAATGCATCGAGGGAGATGGGCATGAGACCCACATGAGTTGCCATGGTGGTAACCCAACCTATGTGATCGGAGATCCCGTGAAGTAGGACCTGGGAAAACAAGCCAGTGGTGAACTGAGGAGAGTAACTATACTAACCCACTCCGCTGGAGATGCAATACTCTCAAAACTGTATGGGAGGATGACTACTGTCTTAATGTGTTCCAAGGCTTATATGTATAAGCAAGATGCTATCCTACAGAGCGATCTTTGGAGGAACACACCTATATGAGCCCGACTGCTGGTCACAGTCTATGAGATTGGGGTGATCTCTAGTAAACTCATGAATAGGCCAGGAGTGTGACTTATATGCTCCACCCGAGGGGTCGGCCTTCGGTAGCCTAGTACTAGTAAGACTTGTTGTGAAGCTTCTTTACGCCAAACTGACAATTCAAGGCATAGTCCATTGTTCAGTTGTAAAGGAGTGTAGCTACTTGTTCTAGGTGAAGCTCAACCTTAACAGGTCTTCACTGAAATGCTGGTATATTAAAACAGTGAATGGAACGAGGGAACACGATGTGCCCTTGAGATCTGGTGGGGGATTGCTGAATTTAGTAATGGGCTTTAGGCCCATAAGAGAATTTCAGAAAAATCTCCAAGGGCCCATGTAGGTGGTGGGATGACAAGGTGGGAAGTTTAGTCCCACCATGCTAGTGGAGAAGGAGTTGGACTCCTTTATAAGGGTCTCTCTTCTACATGCTATTGGAGAGTGAGAAGAGAAGGAGCCCTCGCGCCCTCCTCCTCCGCCGCCCGCCTCGCCACGCCACGCCTCGTCACGACGCGCCGCGGGTTGCGGGAATGAGCCGAGCCGAGCTCATACCTACGCGCTTATTTTTGTCGGTCAGGAACGGAGAATACGTAACGGACACGACACGATCCGAGACGTCGGATCGTGGGACTGTTACCGACTCGGACGTGGGTTCGGCCCACGTCTCTCCGCCCAGCCGCCTATATAAGCAGCGTTAACGCAACCCTAGCCGCCACGAGAATCAGATCACCTCTGCCTCACGCGCCTTTGTTCCTTTGCTGCTGCTGCCGCCGGCGACTCCATCCCGTTCGCCGCGTACACGGTCGACGGGAGAGCAGGCCTCCGAAACCCCGCCTCTCCGGTTCCTGTACGGGGAAGAGGGGCGATTAGGTTTTTGGGGAGCGATCACGCGACTGCTCGCCTCCGTCCGTCTGCTTCGTCTACGTCCGCGTCGTCCTCTTCATCGCCATGGCTTCACCAAGCGAAGCTGACCGTCTCGCCCGCGAGAAGGCCGAATCCGACAAGAAGGCGGCAGAGGATGCTGCCGCCGCCACCGCTGCTGCTGCTACGGCCAACTGGCCGATCGGAGGGTATGTCTCTCTCTTGTTTATGTTTGCACTAGCAGTACTGGTTATACGTGTAGATGTTTCTGCTATATGCGTAGTACTTGCTAGTATACTCCGTGATCAGTATGTCATGTACCCAGTCAATGCCATGTTAGTAATTATTTCCTGGATTAATCTACTCGGAAAATTGCCTATTTATTTAACATATTATGTTCGAGCAGGACTAGGTTTCGTGGCCAAGGATGACTACGCATCCCACCGATGCAGCCCCCCTCCCGCAAACTCGCGGCTCACGTCGACCAGCCGCCGCTACTTGTGCAAGCGCAGGCGCGCCGTGGAATATTTGAGCGGCTGTGGTTGCTCGTTGGACTGGTGGATGAGCACCAACGTGGAGGAGCGAAAAAGATCTCACGCCCCCGCCATCGTCTATAAATACGCTCCCGGACGAGGGGAAGCAAGCACACCACGCTGCCTCGTCCTCCTCCGTCGTCGTCTCCATTGGTCCGTACGTACGTTACGTGGAGGAAGCTGGAAGAACGATCGAACCGAGAGCTCGATCGTGTGGTGCGAGGCGAGCTAGCTAGCATGTGTGCCGGCGACGGCAGGAGGGAGCGCTGCGCATGCGCGCTGTGCGGCGCGGCGGCGGACGTGCACTGCGAGGCCGACGCGGCGTTCCTCTGCGCGCCCTGCGACGCCCAGGTGCACGGCGCCAACTTCCTCGCGTCCCGCCACCGCCGCACGCGCGTGTCGCCGGCGCCTAAGGGCGTGGACGTCATGTCCAGGACTGCTACGACGTCGAGCTCCTGCGTGTCCACGGCCGACTCAGCGTCGACGGCGGCGCTGCACGGCAGGAAGACGACGACGCCGGCCAGGAGGCGCCGCGCGCGGGGCGAGGAGGTGCTTGAGGACTGGGCCAGGCGGATGGGCCTCGAGGCGGGGGCGGCGCACCGGCGTGCAGCGGCTGCCAGCCGCGCGATCCGGGCCCAGGTAGCCGCGGCCATGCCACGCGTGCCGCTGCGCGTCGCGATGGCTGCCGCGCTGTGGTCGGAGGTGGCAGCTCACGGCGTCCACGAGCCCGGCGAAGCGCTCCGGCGCCTGGAGGCCTGCGCGCACGTGCCGGCGAGGCTCCTCGTGGAGGTGGCCGCCCTGTCGACGATGGGGGACGCGCGCGCGAAGAAGAGGACGGCCGCAGTGGACGCCGAGGACGGCTGGGGCAACTGCTCGATCGTGAGCCCACACAAAACACCATCTTCTCCGAGACACGAGCTTCTCTTGTTCGTTTAGCACTGCTACTAGTAGTAAGTTCTACTGTAGCTCAGATGGTCAAATTACAACCAAAGATATACTCGTGACGTTACTGTGTACTCGTTTCTTTTTACTCCGCGTATAAGATTTGGTCAAAGTCAAACTACACAAAGTTTGACCAAATTTATATCGAAAAATATGATCATCGGCAATACTAAAACTATAAAGTATGAAAATACATTTCATGACGCATCTGGTAATATTGAATTCATATTGTGAATGTTGATATTTTTTTAATATAAAATTAGTCAAACTTTGACCAAACTTTATATGCTATTGTGAGGCATATGCATGATGCAAAAAATCATGTCAAATATATCGACTGTGTTTTGTCTAGGTGTCTTTTTTAGTTATGCTATGATTTATGAAGGTACAACCTTAAATACGAAGTAAAACTGAATGGCAGTTTGAATATATTTTTTTTGAAAAGTCCGGGTAAAGCAGCGTGCCTTGAGTTTTGTGCAAAATGTCCATACGGCTTAAGCCCAACCATAGAATCTTCTAGATAGTACACATAGCAGAATCTGATGAAGTAATGAGAAGATCCAACAGTCAGCAACACTTAGATTTGCCACGTCAATATCGTCGGATCGGCTTAATCCGACGGTCAAGGTTATTCGATCGTACACTATATGGTGGTATGGATATAGATGCATATATTAATTGTCTAAATATTATAAGTAAAAGTTGATCTAGTTGATGCCCAAAACTTCATCATAAACCTTACTCAAAATGTAAATTCCCAAAAATCACCAGTACTGAGAGGGTGGCTCCTAATCGATGCACAAAACTTCATCCTTCAAATATTTTGAATTGAATTCTTCCATTCGTGCATTCAAGTGAGAAAATTGCACATCATAATGAACACATGAACAACATTTAAACATAGAGTTTATAATCGAAGATGACTTCCAGCTTCATAATTAGAGATACATAATTAATCTTAGCTCCGACAAAAGTCTAGCCTGCCATAAGCGCAACTAAACATAAATAAGTTTAACTTAAATATCTTACATATAAATAAAACTACCATATACTCCAAGTCTAGTCCTCGTTTCATTGCAAGCCTCCTCCTCCATCGCCACCTTAGTGGCAATGTCCTCATGTAGCTCGTCGTGAGCCCTCCGCCATGCCTCAAAAATAGTACCTGGCCAGAAGTTTGTCCCATTGTTCCTTGGCTCACGACACTAGGAGGGGAGGAGGAATATGATGGAGTTTGGGGGATGTGTTTGGCAAAAACAGTACCTGACCAGAAGTTTGTCCCATTGTTCCACCCTAATTTGGAAAGTAGCACCCAGATATTTTATAAATCCGTCGCAAATTTGTGAGAAGTGATTTCGTGTGGTTGAACACGTAAACTTCATAAAGTTGTCCCAACCTTTCGCCAAATGACACTATTTTTTTCTAAAATATGACGCGGCTAGTCTGTGAGAAGAGTAACATGGGTTGTGGATGTGGAAGAGTGAGTGAGGGGGTCCTCGTACCATCACTCGTTGCTGACTCTTATTTAAGGGTGTTAGGCTACCACTTGTATCTGCCATTTCAGCAAAAAAATACATATGAAAGCTATAGTTATGTTTTAGCTGAAGCTATAGAGATAATAAGACACATTTGTGTCTCATTAAGGTGGAATATTCATTCAATGGGAGAAGACACTCCAATTGATAGCAAGCCTTTTGTAATGACTTTTGTCAATCTACCAGCCGACTCAGTCTCTCGGTGGTGCTCATATGGTAGGGTATGTGTGCATGCGTTTATAAGGGTGAGTGTGTGTGCAAACTTCCGTATCAATGATGTTGCAAAGGTCCTCACAAACCGATGAAAAACGCTAATCCACCAATTGGTCCATGGAGACCATAGTGGTTTCCTCTGACGACGGAGATGTACATCAAAGAACTTGATGACTGCACCTGGTCACAAATCAAACAAACATTGCTTGGAAAATGATAGGCTCAATCAACTAATTGTTGGAACATCGTATAACTTTATTATTTTCAATACTGGTTACCCAAGCACGTATGATATGAATGAGACATATTCACACAATTCGTACATATACCCGAAAAAATCATGTGACATTGGTGCTAACATAGATTCTATCGGTGTATTGGTTTTGCTTCATGTGCATATTATGATGTATCGACATGAGACTGTGTGTGATGGCACTCTATGCATATATCAAACCATTAGGACGAGAGAGGTCGTCCCCTCCATCTTCAGATATAAAAAATCGGCATGCATACAAGACCGCCGAGTTGAACCCCGATGGGTTTTCTATGAACTCAAGATGTCCTCCCTGCATTGGCATTAAAGCGTTAATAAACAATACCAATATAGTAGATCTTAGTCTTAGTCTATATATTGATAGGGAGGAAAACAAACATACATGTGGGACTCTGATGATTTCACAAGGAACTGTCATATCCTCGCGTGCTTGTTGCGCCCCATGGTAATTCATCCAATCATCCTGGCCATATATGAAAGTAGTCGGCACTTTCCAATCTGACGCTCTGTTACATATTATAGAATAGTGAGTAAACATCACAAAATATATTCATCAGCTATGAATTCCGCGCAGTATTGTGTTGATAAGTTATTGCATTAACAAGATTATAAGCTCATGAGTATTAAAAATATGGATGGACATTGATAGTATGATTAATAACTTATACATTAATACTCTCTTGAAGTGTGAATGGAATACTGACACAATCGTATGCATATTAGGATGATCTCTACCACAAAATATTGTATGACCTAATGTGGCTTGTTGAGAGGGCAATTTTTGTCAAGACGGCTGGGAAACATAATGCAATGGAGTAAAAATACAAGCATAGTTAAATTGCATTGTTAGGCACCATCCTTAGCAAGAATGCATCACATGAAGAGTATTTTGAACCTTTGAAACCATAATCTAGTAAGAGAAACAACCTAGGATTGCGGGATCAATGACATTATGAAACTGATATCAGAATCAACGAGAGTATTACAATCAAAAGTTCAACTTACCGTTATAGACTAGCTATGCTCCAATTAGAATATGTTCATGGTAACCATAGACGGTATATCTGAACTTAACATGGATTTTAAGAGAAAAGGAAATTATCAACTACTAGGGAAGAACATGAGAAATATATACTATCCAGTCTAAATGAGATTTGAAAGTCCATAATAAATGAAAAAGGAATTTTTCTTAGCTAGTTGAGCCCAAATAACCATTTCCACCCTTCTAAAGCAAAATGTATTTGAAAGTGTTGATTAGTTGCGGCTATTTAAGTACTTCTGTTCTCTATCATTGCATGCAGAAAAGTAACGAATTGTTGTGCCCTTCACTGGGAATAAGAACTGACATCTCTAAGTAAATAAATAAAGATGTTATCTTAAAATCGAATTATTAATGAGAATAAGAAAATGTATCTTATACTCTTAATTGTTAATCAGAATTCAAAGAATATTTTATCTTAAATATAATGGGAATCATATGTAATGTGCATGTTGTTAAGACATAGCAACGATAAACAGAAAAGTTCGTGCAAACTAAGAACATACAAAGATTAGCTAACCTATGCAGAAGAGGTTTTCTTGCAAATGCCCCCAAAGAAAAAGTGTAATTCAAGCACAACTCTCCACTTGCTTTGGCAACTAAAGTGTGGTAAATATAATCTTCATACATGCGAAAGCAAAGAGTAAGGTTCAGCCACAACCATCATCTTCAAAAATGTAGTTTCTTATTTAATGTAGCAAATAATGTTTACCTGTCAATAAGATAGATTCATGTTTTGTTAGTAATTCACCAGTTGAATATGATCCAAACCGAGTTGTGGTATATCTTCGAACAAAATATGGGCCCCAAGGACCCAATCCTCTGCTTAAAAAATGAGTTAGTTAGTTTTCACCCCGTGGGTTTTGCATAATTTTTGGCTCTCCTCATTTTTACCCCTAAGCATTTCGTGTCACCCAAAATGCTCTTCTATCACCCTGCCATTCGGTAAAAGGCCTTTGATCGTTGTCCTCGATAACCAAAAAAACCTTACTTGCAGCTAGATGGGCTATATGCCCTTACACATGGGACCCGTCCATAAAAAAGCAAAAAAAACCATCTCTCTTCAAGCCAAGACACTTACATGTGGGACCAAAAAGGAAAAGAAAAAAAGCATCTCCCCCCACCTCTCTCTCTATATCTAGCCAACAATAGAAATAGAGCATGCGGGCGCAGCGAAGATACACGGGACGGAGACACATGGCACTAGATGACTAGCTGGGTAGTGCATTCAACCCCGAGGGATGAATTGAGGCGGCGTGCGGACCTAGGGTTGCCGAAAACAATGACGCCATCGAGCAGTGGCGGCAGCTACAGGCGGAGCATGACATGAGTAGGCTAGAAGGCCTGCGAGAGCATGGAGAGTGAGGGAAAATGATTGTGCAGTCAATAGGTGTACACCACGGAGGTAGGGGTCGACCGTGGGGCACCAGAGAGATGTCTCCGTTAACAGCGGCGGCGGCAGAGCATGATCTCGCAGCAAGGTGGGTCTAGGACGAGGGGGTCCGAGTGGAAAACGTGGAAGCTCTGACATGACCTAGGGAAGGTGGGGGTGTTGTCGAGGATGAATGGGGTTTAACAACAAAGGATATCAGGGAGTAGTAGAGCGTCGTCGAAGTCAAGGAAGACAACGGTCATGCCATCGATTACTGATACCCCTCCTTCAATTCCTTCTGCAGGGGTCCATTACAGAACATGGATGACCTCCTAGACAAGGTTACGAGATGACAGTTTACCACGAGGACGATGAAGGTCGACGACCTCGACGTGAACTGGGTGCCAGCAATGCTCATAGTGTACAAAGCTCGAGAGAGTGCACAACTCGGAGGAAGTGGAGGGTGTGGCAAGGTAAGTCGAATGGCGCAAGAAGGGGAGAATGGGTGGTCAATAGAGGAAACAGTTATTGGCACAATGGCAGGCTTCAATTAGGCCGAGGACGGTTTCATCATCTCTGGGGCTCTACGCAAATGAAGGAATGGGACCGTCGAGTCTTGGCAATCACGTTGGTAGAGGATAAATATGACGTGAAGTCAAAACAACGGTGAAAGGATGTGGTGCCCGGTGGAGCTGTGACCACACGCTGGTGCTTCGGCTTGAGGTTGAAGGATGTTGGGCCCAGTGTGATGGGCTAGGCTAGAACGGGTGAGAGAAGAGGTTGTGCCTTGGCTGAGCTACTCTGCTACGTTGTAGCTGGACAAGTTCTAGGATTTTTATCTTGGTGGGTCCCATGTGTAAGAGAGATGGCCCATTTACCGACTACCTGGGGTATTCTGGTCAAATAAAACCCAGTGGCCTTTAACCGCACAGAATCTTGAGGGAAGGGCATTCGAGTGACCTGAAATGCAATATTATGGGCAAAACTAAGGAGAGCCAATAATTAGGGCAAAACCCACAGGTGAGAACCAACTAAGGGCAAGAATGTATTTGTCCCTTACAAGAACCGTCAGGTGATAAAAGTCACATCAGAAGTGCTATTGATTCCGCATTAGATCGGCTCTCTCTACTTAAATATGGACATTAAATGTACTCATCTTCTTTGCTAGATGGACAAATCAAGCCATTCTAACATTTTCACCATGGGTAGAAGAGGTGGATTACTCCCTTTTTCTAACGATGCCTACATTATTTGAATTTAAGATCGAAACTAGGCTTACCTCAAAATTTTCTGAGGAGTAAAATTGGACTCCCCCGAGAAGGTTTACTAGCATGCCTTTCCATGATCCTCTAAACTTGGCTAATCGCTCGGCGCTATCATCTGCTTCTGGCGAAAAGCCAGCAGGACCAACCAAAATCAAGTGTTGCACGTGTTCAGGGTGCTGAAATAGACATAGGTTTTAGTGCAATCATAGCCATCGGTGGCGTAACTTCACTTGCTAAATGTACTATTATAACTATACATGTAAGGCATACTTTGCAGCAACATATCCTCCCAAAGAATGGCCAAGCAATATAAAATTGTTGAGGTTCTTTGCTTTGCGCCATTCTTCAAAAGAATCTATGAAGCAAGCATCCGTTTCTATTTACATAGTTGACCAAAAGATGGAAGGGGAACAAATTACTCGTTGTTCATAAAATGAATGTAGCAAGAGCTAAACACAAAGCAAAGCAAATCTATGTGGGGTTCTCACATAAGTTGCTTACAAAATCACCTAAAACTCAAATAAAGGTTAGCATTTTGAGATGCTTTGCCACAAAATTACATTCCATGGTACGCTAAACAGTATAAATAACATCTACAACCGAGGGTCGCAACTAGCATGATGAAACATCTAACAACTTCTCACAAAGTCGCACAACAAAAAAAGTATTTGTATCTAACCTTCGGTACTTTTACAGATGAAGTCAGGTCTGCTTGATCCACCCCACCTATACAAGGGAAGCAAAATTCAACACTATGCGGTGTGGGGTAACAGAAAGAACAATATAAAGCGTTCATATCATGCATAAAACATTACTCACGTAATAGTTGGCAAACACTTCATGTGTCATCAGTCTAATTTTCAAAATCTTTAGTTTAGATGACGTGGATTTTTCCAATGAATGTCATATAGGGCATACTCTCTATTCTAGGTTCATAGATCACATGAAAGAGGAAACCATTAAAACTAGGGGAAAATGTAAAGAGGCAACTGCTTCTTCCTCCTAATTAACAACATGGTATCATTCAAATTCTGATATAAATCCACATTAATGTATCCTTATTTACATAAATAACTAAAGCAAGCAACGTCAACACCAATAGCTGTCAGCGATCAAAATAATATATGTGACATGGCAACAAGTCAGGAGTCATAACCGTATGGGTAGGTAATAAAATACAATGTGTGCAAGTATTGTAATGCACAGAATTATTCAGATCAATTTCCCTCTTGTACATGTACCGAGGATAATTGCCACAATTAGTCAAGTCATTTTTAATTTTCTTAGAGCTACTTACCCAAGCTGATCAATGGCAATGACCCGGAAATGGCTTGCAAGGGCATCGTAGTTTCGAAAGAAGAGCCCCTGTGAAGCACCATAACCATGGACCATGACAAGGGTGGCAGCATTCTCCTTGCTGCTATCAAATGTCACTGTGTTGATGAACCTTGGCTCTTCACTAGATGATCTAAAGCATCTTGGTTTTGACCCGGGTGGAGCGGAGCCGATGTTAACTTGCTCTTGGACATACCTAGTTCTTTAAAGAAAATAAGTTACAAGATAAACAGAAAGGTCAGAAACAGAGCAATTAAGATATACTACATGGATGCTATATTTTAGCTGACGGATTTCAATTGGCTTTTATTCTAATTCTCTGTCCGTCCGATCTACCTTGTGATTCTTGCTGACATTTCCAATGGAATGAATTTGTTTTGCCTTCTGTTCGATTTCCCAATTTCTAAGTTGGTCTCCTTTTTTTACAATAGTTATATGCAAGTTGACTGAATTTGTAATTTGAATAACTCCATTTTGTCAGAGGATGAACGATTGAAGTGGGAAGAAAGCTGAAGGAAGAAGAAAGAAAGACAGACCGTTAGATCTTAATCTAATGGCCCAAAAAATAGGCTTTCCAGAATAATTTTCCAGACGAATTATGTGTGCCCAGTCTTTTTCTCTTT
>LR738713.1:645294792-645307389 GCA_902687465.1 Secale cereale | reverse complement strand
TGTTTAGGCCTTCTTTTTCCTAACTATCTTTTTTTTTACAAAAAACTTCTGCTTTATTTATCTTCAACCATGACAGTACGACGAACAATAGAAATGATAAAAAAAAAGTCCAGATCCGTAGACCACCTACCGATGACTACAAGCATTGAAGTGAATTTGTGCTTTTTTTTATATGCATTTTTTATATGCTCGGTTATATTATTGGGCGAGCTGCCATACATTTGCATATGAAGGAGTAGATGGACAAAGGTACAAAGTTGTCTTGCATTTGTGAACAAAGGGAGTAATATTTTGAACTAACGGGAGCATGTACTAGCCCGCAAAAAAGGGGGGGAAACCTGGAGCATGTAAAGAAATATAAGAGCATTTAGATCACTAAAATAATGATCTAAACATTTTTATATGTCTTTAACGAGGGAGTACTAGCTAAGATGGACTAAGCGGAGGGGTTTTGGTACAAACTTGACTAGGGAGAGGAGGCGCTTCTCGGCGGCAGCGATGCGGTCGGCGGAGGTGGGGATCCAGCGCAGCGCGGACGGCCACCTGCAACCCGCCACGACCGTGGGCGCATCCTCCGTGTTGGCCATCGCGATCCTGCCAGCTAAGTTTGTGTGGCTTGGAGACGGAATGGAAGGCTGCGCGCGTCGACTTGGTGGTGGTGTAGGTGGCTGGCTGGTTCCGGTCGAGCTTTTATAGGGGCCGCACGCAGCGCACGTTGCCTGTGCTGTGCTGTGCTGTGCTTGCGTCGTTGATTGCGTGCAGGAGGGCTTGGCCTGCCTGCGTTTGCCTGGACTGCGGTGCAAGTAATGAGCGACCAAGAGTAGCAGCGCGACCGTTGACCGTCGACCTCTCATGTTGAATCAATGCTGGGATATACAGCTTGGGACTTTTTTTTACGTGGACGGACACATATGCTCATACATACGCATATACACTCATTTTTTGTGAGAAAAACTTTCAATCTATTCATCAACTGTCAATATAGTATAAAGAACAACATAAGTAAAAATTACATCCAGGTCCGTAGACCACCTAGCGATTACTACAAGCACTGGAGCAAGCCGAAGGCACGCCGTCGTCATCGCCCCTTCCTCTTCGGAGCCGGACAAAACTTATTGTAGTAGACAGTCAGAAAGTCATTGTGCTAAGGCGCACCAGAACAGCAACCGCCGCAGATGAAGAGAAGTGTAGATCGGAAATATCCAACTTGTAGACACACGAACACAGACGAACGAAGACCGGATCCACCGAAGGCAAACCTCCACATGCCCTCCGACGATGCTACAACACCACCGAGACCGACCTTATTCCATCTGCAGAGAGCCGCCTCCGTCTGGCATCTCTGAGTAGAACACTAACCCTAGCAAAACATTTAAAAAAACATCAGAAAACGGAGCCCTCCCGCCGGCAAGGGCCGGGACCCACCGCGTCTCCATGGTCCTAAAATCATAGGAGACGAGATAGACCGGCGACAACGCCGGTGGGAGGCAGAAGAAACCCTAGCACATGGTGTAGGGTAGGAGCGGCGGCCGCCCGCGGCCGTAAGACCGTGCTGCACATGCACTCCTTCTTATGAACGCATCCATGCACACCTTGTTTCTATGCGCACCTTCGAGACACTGAACCGACACATTATCTTGCGATTGACGAAATTGTCACAGACGTCTTCGTAGTTAGCGAGAACATCTCCTCTCACTAAACGCACATCGCCGAAACACCTGAAATAGATCTAGAAAAAATGCGGGCAATGGAGCCAAGTCTATGACTTGAACCCTGGTGGGCTGTGGATATAACTGTCTTCCTAATCATCCAATCACAGATTAATTCGCATAGGACCCTGTTGTCAACGAATGTTTGGCCTTTGCAAACCGTCGTACAGGGCCATAAACAGGTGAGCCATACATCATGGTAATCCTATAATAGTTTAATGGTGCAACAAAAGTACACCAACGCGCCCGCATCCGCAGATTGTTCACGATCACCCCTCAAATTTGCGCCCATAGTCTTGCATATAATCTTCATGCAACAATTAAAAACAGCATATTCATTTGGATCAAGGCGCATAGCATACGGGAGTTATCATACATGTCATCGTACTATCAAAATTGATATGTTCTACTAGCTATGAAATATGGCTCCGCAAAAAACACCCATGGTTGCTCTTGCCCTTGCCATCTTTGTCACCAAAGTATCGGCCGAAGATGCAATATGAAACGAGCCGGATCTGCTCAATCCCAGAGTTGTCGGATGCGTCCCCAGCCTCTCCATCTTCCTCTTTGCGGGGCAGGCCGGCTGAGGGCATGGACTGGACGTGTTTGCTCCGGTGCGTGGGCACACGCCGTTCAGGCTTGCTGCTTCGCCAAGATAATTCGTTGGCCTAGTGTTAGTGTTGCTAATACCATGAGAGAGAATGAGGTCGGAAAAGAAAGTAAAAAACTAACACTCACACGCCTTCAATATCACTCACTTTGTCACGTGTGAACAGATGACATCGGCAGAAATGTTTTTGGTTTTCGGCTTACAAATATTTTCTCCTAATTAAAAATCGAATTAAAAATCTGTTTTCACCATTAAATCCATCTCGACGAGATCTTTAAAACTAGACCCATGTTGATATGTTTTGACAAAAAAAATTGCCCAAAAATTGCCATGATGTTTATACTGTAGTTGCCATAGTGCTTAAACTAAAGTTGCCATGTGACAATTTTAGTTTGTAGAGCATGACAATTTTAGTATTTTGATGATGACAATTACAGTACTTTGACCATAAAAATTATTTTTTGTATGAACCATGGCAATTTTAAGTGCATGTATCATGTCAATTTTAGTTTATGGTTCATGGCAAGTCTAATTTTTTAATTCACCATTTTATAATATATCAAAATTTACTTTTACATATAAAAGAAAATAGCTTAAACCTATCATGGCAACTTCAGTGTAAACATCATGGCAATTCATTTGCAATAGACATGGCAACTTTTAACCCGAAAAAAAATCATCGAAACATATTGATACGAGATCTAGTTCAAAGATCTCGTAATGATGGATTTAATGATGAAAACGGATTTTCAATCGATTTTTCATTTAAGAGATAAAATATTTTAAAAACTGAAAATCCAAAAAGATTCTCACATGCATGCATGCGGTGACGTGACGCGATCTATGTGTTATAGATCGTGTGGACGGATTTCGCTCCCACCACACGTGTGGGCGTTAGTATCTTTTTTTCGAGGGTACGCAAATTGCGTACCATAACTTTATAGAAGAAGAGAAATTTGATACAAGACAACTACCACTCGATGCGAACTACGAGCTTAGCACAACTCCACATATGGCTAGCTCACAAATAGCCACGCACGACAACACAACTACAACGTAACAAAGCCTACCCAAACCGAGAGCCTCGACGCGTCTTAACCGACGTTAGTCACACCGGCGACAATCGTACATTGCGCCAAAGCAAAACGACCAGGGCAACGGCGAACACCAGAGGAGGGCAACATAGGATCATCAAGTCTCCTCGCACGATGCTCCCAACAGAGGGACGATGTCAAAGACACCGCCATCGTGTCGATCCAGCAGAATCAAGACTTTCGCCCGGAGACAGCTGCCAACCCCAAGCAGGCGAGGAGAATGGTGACACACTGATACGTCTAAAACGTATCTATAATTTCTGCTTGCTCCATGCCTCTTTTGGATGATATTGCTATGATATTTATACACTTCCATACACTTTTGATCATATTTGGACTAACCTATTAACTCAGTGCACCCCAGTGCCAGTTTCTGTTTTCTGCTGTTTTTGTATTTCAGGTTTTCCCGTCACGAAAACTGCCAGAAAAATCCCAGAAAAATTATATAAAAAATCAGCGTTCCGGAAGCTTCCACACGGTCGAAGTAGGGCCGGAGGGGGGCCACCAGGGCTCCAGGCGCCCTGGTGGCGCGGCCCCCCTCCTGGCCGCGCCGGGGGGGCGCCTGGGCCCCCCAGGCCTCCGCTGATGCCCCCCTTTGGCATATATTTAACACGCGTCCCGAAACCCTCGAGGACGGAACCCTTTTTTCGCGATCTCATCTCTGTTCCGCCGCCGCCGCGCTTCCAAGATCGGGAGCACCAGGAGAACTCTTCCCGGCACCCTGCCGGAGGGGAGGATCACCACCGGGAGCCTCTCCACCACCATGGACGCCTCCCGGATGAGTTGTGAGTAGTCCCCCTTGGACCATGGGTCCATGACCAGTAGCTATGTGATGTTCTCCTCCCCTTCTTGTGCTTCACTAATTAGACCTCGTGAGCTGCCCTACATGATCGAGGCACATATGTAATCATTATGTTGTTGCTATGTTGAGTTTGTTGGGATCCGATGGATTGTGAGATTATGTTCAGATTGTGTTTGAGTAATATATTTAATTCACCTCTTTTATATTTATGTTCGTAAGTAATTCTTGCATGTTCTCCGTTGTTATTTATTGCTTTGGCCAACTAGTAGGTAGTGACTCCAAGAGAGAACGTTATGCTTGATTGTGGGTTCATGCCCCTCGATGACTAGCTTGAGTGACAGAAACATGAGTCTAGGGGGTGTGTTGTTGCCACAAGGGGGAAAACAACGGTGCTTGTGCCCGCGGGTGCAAGGATTGTTTACTTTACGCAAAGTTCTTTTAATGCAGTTGTCTGTTGCTTTAAGTTTACACTATGGGTGGGACTCGCAACTTAATACCAGTGAGATGTTCTGGATAGATATCTCAAGGTGGATGATTAGTAATAGATGCAGATGGATTTCGGTCTACTTGCCTTGGCGTACAGCCCATGCTTTAAACCTCTACCTTTCTTGCAACATAGTTAGCATTGGTTTGCGCACATAATTCTGTCAATTGCCCAGCTGTAATCCGTTTACCTCACATAGTTGTTTTATCGTCTTTTGGGAGAGAGACATCACTAGTGAACATCATGGGACCCCGGTCCATATTACCATCATTGATCACATCCGCTATTTACTTTCTGCTTTTACTTACTATTTGCAATTATACCTATCACTATTATCACTTGCGTTTGATACTTTGTAAACGACAAGGCCGGAGAGATTGACAACCTCTCTGTACTCGTTGGGAGCAAAGTTATTTGTATCTGTGTGCAGATCCACGTTGATTGCTAATATCTGGCGCCGTTAGCAGTTGACACCTTCTTGTTGAAACTAGGAGTCTCAGGGGAAATCGATCCTTGGTATCTTTGCCAAGGGAAAACTTCCGCTACACTGCATCTCAAACCTTCCACTTGGGGTAACCAACGAGGGGCGAGAAGCCATCAAGCAAAGTTTTCTGGCGCCGTTGCCGGGGACTCCACTCTTCAAGATAGGGGAGTTGCACGCTATCTTTTACCTTTGCTTTTAGTCTTGTTAGTTTACCTTTCAGTTTTGCTTTAGTATCTTTTATCGAAAATCACAAAAATAGTTATCTTGCTTGCTTGCTGCTATGGGTTCCACCGAGAACACCAAGTTGTGTGACTTCACTAGTCATAACAACGATGACTTTATTTGCACGCCTATCACTACACCTGCCACTTCAGCACCTTCGTATGAAATTAAACCTGCTTTACTGAACCTAGTTATGAAAGATCAATTCTCCGGTGCTGGAGATGATGATGCTTTACACTTAAACAATTTTGTTGAACTTTGTGATATGCAAAAGTACCAATAAATAGATGATAATATTGTTAAGCTTAAGCTTTTTCCTTTCTCCTTGAGAGGAGGAGCTAAAATTTGGTTTCAATCTTTGCCTAGAAATAGCATAGATTCATGGGACAAGTGCAAAGATGCTTTTATTGGCAAATACTATCCACCTGCTAAAATTATCCAACTAAGGAGTAACATAATGAATTTCAAACAATTGGATAATGAACACGTTGCCCAAGCTTGGGAACGTATGAAATCTCTTATCAAGAACTGCCCTACTCATGGTTTGACTACTTGGATGGTTATCCAAACTTTTTATGCAGGCTTGAACTTTACCTCGCGGAACTTGTTAGATTCGGCCGCGGGAGGAACCTTTATGTCAACTACACTTGGTGCTGCCACGAAGCTTCTCGATGAGATGATGACCAACTATTCCCAATGGCACACCGAACGCGCTCCAACAGGTAGGAAGGTAAACTCTGTCGAGGAGATTTCCTCCCTAAATGAAAAAGTTGACTTGATCATGTCTCTACTTTCGAAGCAATCTTCTATTGATCCTCGTGATGTTCCTTTAAATTCTTTGATTGCTCAAGAACAAGTAGATGTGAACTTTATCTCTATAAACAATTTTAATAACAATGCTTATAGGAGTAATTTTGGTAGCAATCCTAGACCGTTCCCCTCTAATTCCTATGGGAACAACAATGCTTATCCTAGCACCAAGAACTCCACTACTGAACTAGAGATTATGCTTAAAGATTTCATCACTACCCAAAAAGCTTTTAATAAGAGTGTAGAAGAGAAACTAAAAAAACTAGATGATCTCTCTTCGAAGGTAGACAATTTAGCCCATGAGGTAGAATTGCTTAAAATTAGAACTTCTCCTCTTGAGGAGAGGAAGGTCACTCCTATGAATGCTATTCAAGTACAAATTAATGAAAACATTAGGATGTTGGCTAAACTTACAGAGAGATGGGCTAGAGAAAGGGAGGAAGAAGATAGAATTAAGAACCTTCCTACCCACCACACTGTTGCTACTATCCAAGTTGTTGAGGATATCCAAACTCTTAGCACCCAATGCACTCCTGGTCCCGTTGGACCTATTAATGGTGATGCTATGACTATAGAAACTACCAAACAAGTGAACCTAAAGGACACCACTACCACTTTACTTGATAGTAGTGACCTTGATTTTGATAATTGCACTCTTACCGAAGTTATTGATTTCCTTCACAAGATGTCTAGAGATCCCCGCACTAGCACGCTCAATCTTGCTTTCACCGAGCATATCACTAATGCTCTCATCAAAGCTAGGGAGGAGAAACTTAGAGTAGAAGCCTCCATACCTAGAAAGCTAGAAGATGGTTGGGATCCTATGATTAAAATTAAGTTGAATAACTTCTCTTGCTATGCTTTATGTGATGTTGGAGCTAGTACCTCCATTATGCCCAAAAGAATATATGATATGCTTAAACTAAAACCTTTTGATTCTTGTTCTTTTGGTGTTCGTCTTGTTGATTCTTCCATAAAGAAACCTTTGGGGAGGATCGACGATGTTCTTATCATTGTCAATGACAATTACGTTCCCGTTGATTTTACTATTATGGATATTGAATGTGAACCTTCTTGTCCAATTATTTTGGGACGTCCTTTTCTACGCACCGTTGGTGCTATCATTGACATGAAAGAGGGAAATATAAAATACCAATTTCCTCTCAAGAAAGGGATGGAACACTTCCCTAGAAAGAAGATTAAGTTACCTTTTGAGTCCGTTATACGGGCTAGCTATTCTTTTACTCTTGATAAAACTTGATCTTTTTGCATTATGCCTAGCTTAAAGGCATAAAAGAAAGCGCTTTTGGGAGGCAGCCCACATGAATAAAATTTTATTTTGCTTTTGTTGTGTCTTGATGTTGTTACTACAGTAGCATCATCATTGTATCTTTACTTTTCAATTTTTGTGCCAAGTGTAACCTCTGATTGCAAGAAAGTTCAAAAGTTGTGACGTGCTGTCCAGGAAACAGATTCTGTCCTTGGATAGAAAAATTCGTATAAAATCACCAGATCATCTTTTTGGTCTGAACTTTTCGACAGCGTGCTCTATACAATTGTCTTTCGTGCGTCTGTTCTGAGTTTTTTGATTAGAGTTGCAGAAGTGCCCCGAAAAAATCATTTACTATCTGTTGTTCTGTTTTTCACAGATTCTGTCTTGTTCTGCCTTTCCTTCATTTTGCAAACCTTGAGCTTGCTTTTTCTTTGCAAAAACCTTTTGGCAATCTTGAGAAACAGTAGACCTTCAAGAATATCCTTATTTCCAGCAAGGAACAATTATTTTATTATGGGTACTAACCTCGCTAATCAGATTATGATGAGTTATGTATGAAGGGAGTTTTCAAGTGTGCGAGGGAAGATGATAAAAAGATTCAGGAGTGTCAAGCGCTCAAGCTTGGGGATGCCCCCATGCACCCCCAAGAAATATTCAAGGAGACTCAAGCGTCTAAGCTTGGGGATGCCCCCGTGCATCCCCTTCTCCATCAACATTATCAGTTCGTCTTTCGTTCCACTATATTTTTATCACTTCATGTGTTATGTGCTATGCTTCGAGCGTCTTGCTTTTTAGTTTTCCTTTTTAGTTTTCTTTAGCTTTTCATAACGAGTCGGAACTCAGCTTTCTTTGTGTGGGAGAGAAACACGCTCCACTTCAACCTAGAACATAACATAGAATTTTTCATGTCTATCTTTGTTGTGTGTGTTCTTTGTCTTTCAATAGCTACTATTATGTTCAACTCTTAGTATTCATGCTTATCTTTTTAAAGAGCTTTTGGTTAGTTGGTTGCTTGAACTCTCTTTAGTTATCATGCTTATCTTATTAAGAGAGTTTGCTTCTGTTGCATTGGTCGATATATCTATGATAAAAATGCTACGTGCATAATGGTGCTTAGTAGTTCATGTTTTCTTATGGTTAGTCTCAAATAGCTGGGGGGTTCCCAATGTGTTATTGGAGTACCAACATGGTTTGTTTGCCTATGATGTGGTATGGTTTAGTAATATCTTCCTTCAAGAATTTATTTTGAATTACTTGGCGTATGCTCACGCATATTTAAGACTGTAAAGAAAGTCTGTCAAGCCTTGATGATCTTTTGTTTCTGAGTAGCGATATAACTTCCATGCCTGATTCAATGTTGCTTTGTCGCTTTGCATGATTATGACCGTCATTGCTCTTTTAGTTGGTCGCTCCCAGTCTTTTGCTAACCTCCACCTGTACTAAGCGGACTGACTGCTTGTGCATCCAAATTCCTTTAAATCAGTTATGCCATATGAGTCCACCATACCTTCCTATACATGGTATTTACCTGCCATTCCTAACGAAGACTTTCATGTACCATCTCGAAAACTATTCAAAAAAGCATTCATATTTTGTGCCTCTGTTTTAGTTCATAAGGAAGTAGTAGTTAATTCATGATCTTTTTAAGTTGGACGAGCTTCACCCCGGGATTGCATGTCTAATGTGCAAACCCATAATACGAGAAGGAACTGGCAAAGAGTGCGCCCGGCTCAAAATTAATATAACAAACAAACCCTCCTTCACGCTTTGTTCATGAGAAATCAGAAAACTTTGGCAGTGATAAACAAAGGAGATTAAGAGGATGTGATCGTCCTCATTCGGGAGCCGTTCCTCGAAACTTGTCCAGCTCGAGAAGTAATTGAGTTATCTGCTAGCATTCGTTGACGAAACATGCATATCCAAAAAAAATTATTACCTCTGTTTTTAAAACCAAGAGCTCTGGTACATGCTTTGTCTTTGTTTCCGACCACGGGTTTTCAACCTTGCCAACAAAAGCCACGGTTCGAGAGTCTCCACCTTCTTTTAAAAGCACCAACTATTAAGAGCATGATTGTCATTCTGAGTGTAATGTGCATTGTCCCAAAGTAGCATTGTCTTTTGCATGATTGTGATATCGTTTATTCTGAAATCATTGTATCTAGTCATCACTTAAACCTTGGAGGTGCCCCTGCATTTATGTTTTGCTTCACTAAAGAGGGCAAGCGAGATATCACTTTATCATATTTGCACACCATGCTCATTGCAAATCTATTTGTTGTTTCAGTATCATGTTGTAAAACTTTCAGTTCTTTGTGATCTTCTCATAAGGCAACTTAATTACTACAGATTCATTGTCTCAGTAAGCTTTTGTCATATGACTATGAAAAGTCCTTATATGGTTAATAGCATGTCACCACAGAAATTATGCTTATTATCATTTACCTACTTGAGGACGAGCAGGAATTAAGCTTGGGGATGTTGATACGTCTAAAACGTATCTATAATTTCTGCTTGCTCCATGCCTCTTTTGGGTGATATTGCTATGATATTTATACACTTCCATACACTTTTGATCATATTTGGACTAACCTATTAACTCAGTGCACCCCAGTGCCAGTTTCTGTTTTCTGCTGTTTTTGTATTTCAGGTTTTCCCGTCACGAAAACTGCCAGAAAAATCCCAGAAAAATTATATAAAAAATCAGTGTTTCGGAAGCTTCCACACGGTTGAAGTAGGGCCGGAGGGGGGCCACCAGGGCTCCAGGCGCCCTGGTGGCGCGGCCCCCCTCCTGGCCGCGCCGGGGGGACACCTGGGCCCCCCAGGCCTCCGCTGATGCCCCCCTTTGGCATATATTTAACACGCGTCCCGAAACCCTCGAGGACGGAACCCTTTTTTCGCGATCTCATCTCTGTTCCGCCGCCGCCGCGCTTCCAAGATCGGGAGCACCAGGAGAACTCTTCCCAGCACCCTGCCGGAGGGGAGGATCACCACCGGGAGCCTCTCCACTGTTGGGGAACGTTGCATGGGAAACAAAAAAAATTTCCTACGCTCACCAAGATCAATCTAGGAGATGCATCTACGAGGGGAGAGTTGGATCCACATACCCTTGTAGATCGCTAAGCGGAAGCTTTCAAGAACGCGGTTGATGGAGTCGTACTCGCCGCGATTCAGATCGCTGAAGATCCAAGCACCGAAGCAACGGTGCCTCCGCGTTCTTCACACGTACAGCTCGGGGACGTCTCCTCCTTCTTGATCCAGCAAGGGGGAAGGAGAGGTTGATGGAGACACCGGCAGCACGACGGCGTGGTGGAGGATTCCAGCAGGGCTTCGCCAAGCACCGCGGGAAAACGAAGATGGATGTGGGAGAGGGAGGGCAGCGCCGAGGCACGAACGTGTGTGGCTGCCCTCCCTCTGCCTCTCTTTATATAGGGGGAGTAGAGGGGAGGGGGCGCCCTAGGGTTTACCCCTAGGGGCGGCGGCCAAGTGGAGATGGGGGGGCGGCGGCCAGGGCTGCGCCAGGGTTAGGGCTCCCCCCCTCCCAGGTGCCTTGCCCCCCAAGCTAGGGGGTGCGGCAGCCCTAGGAGGGGCCAGCCCCCCTTGCGCATGAGGAGAGGGCCCAGGGGGGGCGCACAGCCCTATGAGGGCTGTAGTGTCCCCCCTTTGTGGCCCATTAGGCCCGAAACTCCTTCCGGGACCCCGAAACCCCTTTCGGTCATCCGCCGTCTTCCCGATATTCCCCGGAACACTTCCGGACTCCGAAACCTTTCATCCTATATATCAATCTTCGTCCCCGGACCATTCCGGAGACCCTCGTCACGTCCGGGATCTCATCCGGGACTCCGAACAACCTTCGGTAACCATGCACTGTTCTCACTAACAACCCTAGCGTCACCGAACCTTAAGTGTGTAGACCCTGCGGGTTCGGAAACTATGCAGACATGACCGAGACACTCCCAGGTCAATAACCAATAGCGGGATCTGGATACCCATATTGGTTCCCACATGTTCCTCGATGATCTCATCGGATGAACCACGATGTCAAGGATTCAGGCAATCCCGTATACAGTTCCCTTTGTCTCGTCGGTATGTTACTTGCCCGAGATTCGACCGTCGGTATCTCTATACCTAGTTCAATCTCATTACCGGCAAGTCTCTTTACTCGTTACCGTAATACATAATCCCGTGACCAACTACTTAGTCACTTTGAGCTCATTGAGATGACGTATTACCGAGTGGGCCCGGAGATACCTCTCCGTCACACGGAGTGACAAATCCCAGTCTCGATCCATGTCAACTCAACAGACACCTTCGGAGATACCTGTAGAATACCTTTATAGTCACCCAGTTACGTTGCGACGTTTGGCACACACAAAGCACTCCTACGGTGTCAGTGAGTTACATGATCTCATGGTCATAGGAACTTATACTTGACATGCAGAAAACTATAGCGATAACTGATACGATCAAAAGCTATGTTTAATGTTTGGGTCTCGTCCATCACATCATTCTCCTAATGATGTGATCCCGTTATCAAATGACAACTCATGTCTATGACCTGGAAACCGCGATCATCTTTGATCAACGAGCTAGTCCTGTAGAGGCTTACTAGGGACACAAAGTTTGTCTATTTATCCACACATGTATTTGAGTTTCCAATCAATACAGTTATAGCATGGATAATAAACGATTATCATGAACAAGGAAATATAATAATAACTCTTTTATTATTGCCTCTAGGGCATATTTCCAACAGTCTCCCACTTGCACTAGAGTCAATAATCTAGCATTACAAGGTAATGAATCTAACACCCATAGAGTTTTGGTGTTGATCATGCTTAGCCCGTGGAAGAGGCTTAGTCAACGGATCTGCAACATTCAAATCCGTGTGTACTTTGCAAATGCTTATGTCCTCCTCCTTGACTGAATCGCGGATGGAATTGAAGCGTCGTTTTATGTGTCTGGTCCTCTTGTGAAACCTTGGTTCCTTGGCTAGAGCAATGGCACCAGTGTTGTCACAAAACAGAGTCATTGGATTCAATGCACTAGGCACAACTCCAAGATCTGTCATGAACTCCTTCATCCAGACACCTTCCTTTGCCGCCTCCGAGG
>LR738713.1:645268669-645285281 GCA_902687465.1 Secale cereale | reverse complement strand
TGTTTGTTCCCTGAATGTTCATATCAACTTCACTCTAGCGCCTCCACCTATTTTTTTCCTGCAGTGTCTGTAACAACAACGTTCGAATACTGTGTAAATAACTAAATATACAAATCATGATGCTGAAAAAATTACTATGTAGCAAAAAAAAAACTGCAACCTGACAGAAATTTCTTCGATGAAAAAGTTGAACGCATCAAGCAAACCAAGTTCACACTACACATGCATCAAATTCATGATACAGCAGGAACTGTAAAATCGGTCTTCACATCCACCCTCCTATGTGAAATTGGTAAGAGAACCCAATAATAACAATTAATCATACGAGGAGAACTGGGTTTAACCAAGGATCATTGCTTACATTAGCATCCATATATATACTTACAAATCAGCAACTGCAGAGAACCATCTTGAATAGGTAACTGGAATTGATCACAATGGAAGAAGCTGGTTGCAAAGAACAACGCTGCCGGTCGCAGTCCCATAATTACAAAAATCAGACAGAATACAGTCACTTTCACGAGCAAACAAGCCGCCAGTTTTCAACAAAAAGAGCAGGAAAAAAAATACATGGCAATATTCGAGGATGACAAGAGGACCGGCCTTATTTCTGAACAAAACAGAGCCAGAAAAAAACAGGACAGAAAGGTGGGTGAGTTTCCAAACAGACTTCGCCTTGATATTTAATCAGCGGTGCACTCCAGCATCATGTGTTGGTTGAGGAGCCATGCCGCTGTGATTCATGACGATGGATCATTATCGTCCGTGTCGGCGGACTTAGTGTCATCAGTTGCCCCGTCCAATTTGCTGGAGTTTGTGCCTCTGTTCCGGGTAGCAGAGGAGGTTTGGTCTTCCAGTTTCTCGGAGGTCTCTGACTGAGATGGACTAGTGATACCCTTCTTGCTTGGTGGAAGATCGCTTCCTTCAGGATGCCCGGTTTCAGAGGCTGGCGACATGATTTCGCCACCTCGAGTTTTGTTGCCTTCCGTCTGTGCTTGTTGCCTGGGTTCTTCAGGAGTTCTCGAGCTGCTCTGAGGCTTATTGTCTGCCTGGATGATACTTGGAGCATCTTTAGTTGGTTCATAGCTATTGTTTGTGTCATTGCTCTGCCGCTGAGCCCTCCGGACATTTTCTCCCAGTTCTTGTTCCAAAGCAGCCCTTTGAGATGCTCTATTCGTGTCTTCAGGATAGTTAGTTGAAGTGTCTTGTGCCTCAGTTTCTTCAATTTGCTTTCTGTTGTCCTGTCTTGGTTGAAACAAATCTTGGTCAGCCTGTTGTTGGTTTCTGAATCCCTCAGCTGCCCCAATGTTTTCCTTCATAGGTGACGGTTGGTTGAGAGGTGATGGTTGTATATCTCCAGATGTTGTTAAGATGTTCGGGCTTGCAGTTTCACTGGCTTCTATGCTGTCATCTTTAGATGATCTGCTACTGGATTGGCGCTGCTGCTTCGGTTTTTCTTCAGGTGATGTCCTTTTGAGGTTCTTTTGAGGAAATGGTGATACCGAATCATCGGAGGGTGGTCCTTTAACTGCACTATTTTCAGATTGGCTAACTGCTTGGCTGGCTGAGAGACTGACATTTGATATTGTGTTGGCCTGGTCACCTTTGATCATAGCGGGCTTCCCACCGCTGGACAAATCAACCGAAGCTTCATGTGGAGGCTGAACTGGATATGTACCTATAATTTTAGGACAAGGGGTTTCATAACCGTTCATTGTGTAAGTAGAGTTTTGTCATAACATTATGCACGAGTTACGAAGATACAATAGCACTATATGGTTTATTTCTGAACTGGCATAAGTTCAATGATCATGGATAACTCGCTTCGAGTCTGAACTAGTGAATTCCTACAATTTCACTTGGTATTGTTCATCCTAATTTCTCAAGAGTTTTTTATCAGCAATTTTGTGAGTTACTCCCTCCGTTCCAAAATATAAGGTGTATTAGTTTTTTCAGAAATCAAACATGTGCATGTTTGACCAAGTTTTTTTATCATTAGTTCCATCAAGAAAAGTATTTTATATTTTATTTACTTTGTATCGTAGATGTTGATATTTTATTCTATAATCTTGGTCAAACATACACAAGTTTGACTTGCATGAAAATCGGTACACCTTATATTCTGGAACAGAGATAGTAAAACAAAAGTCTGTATAATGAATAAATATGCGGTAACTGTTCTACCTGTCATAGGAAGAAGTGGTTTCGCTAACTTGGTAAGAGAAGCATCAGGGCTAAATTCTTGTATTTTCTCTGAAGGAGGCGTAGCAACTGAACTTGCATTCTCTCTCAAGCTTGCTGGTGATACATCGGTTTGATCAGTGTTAGCAATATCTCTCCTTGATAAAACAGGAGGCAACTGAGGAGACTGAGTTGAATCTTCATCTGCAAATTACATCAATGAGTAGTGTTAACACTTAACAGTGAAACAATGGTTAATTAATGGTGTGCAAAAATTGCTTGATCAATAATGGTCCAGCAAAAAGGTGCATACATTGCCCATACAAAAAAGACTGATTATTTAGTGGAGTAAATTTACGTTTAGCAGTGGGTGCTGCACATGTTATGATACCTTGCGGCGCATCTGGAGCTGATGCTGGGCTAACCAGAGGTGTCACAAGTTCTTGATCAGTGAAGGGTGGTCTTGGTAAAGAACTTGTGGCTGGCCCATCACCACTTGTACGATGAGCATCACCACTGGTTGGTGCTGAATCAGGCCTAATCACTTCAGGCTTGTCAAATGCAGTGTCTCGTGACTCAGTTTCTTCAGTTTGTGTTTTGCTATCCTGTGTCGATTGAAAGACAGCTTGGTCAGCCTGTTGTTGGTTTTTAGATCCTTCAACTGCCTGCATTCTTTCCTTGAGTGGTGAAGGTTGCATATCTCCAGGTGTTATTGAGGTGTTAGGGTTTTTAGTTTCACTGGCTTCGATATTGTTATCTTTAGATGATCTAGTGCTGGATTGGTCTGTTTGCTGCTGCTGGTTCCGTTTTTCTTCAGGTGATGTTGTTTCGAGCTTCTTCTGAGGAAATGATGATACTAACTCTGCAGAGAGTGGTCCTTTAACTGCACTATTTTCAGATTGACCAACTTCTTCGCTGGCTGAGGGACTGACATCTGATATTGCGCTGGCTTGATTAATAGTGGGCTTTACACCGCTCGATAAATCAAAGGAAGCTTCATGTGGAGGCCGAACTGGATCTGTACATATGATTTGCCGTTAGTTGTGTAAGTACACACGTTTGTCCTAACATTAAAAATGAAGGAGCAAATGCATTTTACATGGTTTATGCCTGAATTGTTACAGGTTCAATGAGCAGGGATCACTCATTAATAGTCTAGCAAGTCCCGACATTGTCCTTAGTGTTGTTCAGCATGATCTCGTAAAAGATTTTAGATTCAACATCACGGGCTAAAACAAAATTCTGTATACTGAATAAGTCTAGGGCATTACTGTTTTACCTTTCATAGGAAGTGGTTTCTCTGACTTGGTGAAATAAGCATCGGGGCTAGATTCTTGTATTTCCTCTGAAGGAAGTTTAGCATCTGAACTCGGGGGCTCTCGCAGGCCTGCTTGTGATACATTGGTTTGATCAGCATTAGCAACATCTTTCCTTGATACAACAGAGGGAGAAAACTGTGAAGAACGGTTTGAATCTTGATCTGCAATGCATCAATGATCAGTGTTAACAGTGTAAAGATGATTAATTTCTATAGAACAAAAAATGCCTGATGTAAAATTGACGAGTAAAAGATGCACCAAAAGAACAGATTATCTAGGGGAGTGAATATAATAATTTGAGTTTAGCAATGGTTGCTTCATGCAGTGCGGTACCTTGCGGAGCATCTGGAGCTGGTGCTGGACTAGCCATAGGTTCTTGATCAGTGGAGGGTGGTCTTGCTGATTTGGTCTTTTCCAAGAAACCAGCAGGTACATTCTGAGTTTCTGCAGGAGGCCGTGCCTGTGAATCACGTACAGAGCTTGTGGCTGGTTCATCACCACTGGTACGATGAACATCGCCACCAATTGGTTCTGAATCAGGCCTGATGTCTGAGTTTTGTGCTTGGCTAGATGGAAGTGACATCTTTTCATCAACAGCACGACGCAGATCAGGAATTCTTTGTTTGTCTGGAGTAGGAGTTATTCCTCGTTGACCACTTATAGGCCGTGCCTCGTTAGTTTGATCGGATGCAGCAATAATACCATCTTTTGTTGGCTCAACAAAGAAAGGCCTTTGTGCAGAATGAGCTATATCTTGAGCTGAAATGCATGGGACAGCCTTATTACTGTCAGAACAGGTATTTAATCAACTTTTAAAAGAATCATGTTGAACACAATCAAATATAGCTTTGCTAGAATTACTATTGTTTGTCCACACTCATCAGAGTAAAGAGCTTGATTACCTGACAAAGGGGAGTTTTGCCCATCATGAGTTATTTCATCGGATACTTTACCAAATTGAGTGTCTGGTGCTGACGCTGGCACATCTTTAGGTGACATGACATCTTGATCACCAGATGGTAGTTTGAAGGACTTAGGGGCATCTTGGTTAGATTTAGAGTAGGCTGGAGCCTCAAAAGGTGGTGGTTGCTTAGTTGCTGCAGGTAGTTGCGCCTGTACCTCTTGATCACGTCGAAGTCTTGTAGTTGAATGTTCATCACTGCTAGGACCAACATCAACACTCGATGGTAGAATTTGTGCTTGACTAGAAGGTGGAGCTGTTTTTTCGTCAACATCAACACTCAATGGTAGCACATCACGTTTTGCATCTGGACGTTGTGCTTGACTAGAAGAGGGAGCTGTCTTTCTGTCGACGAAGGTGCCATGCACATCAGGAGGTGGTCCTTCACGTGGCTCAGAAGCACGTTGATATTGTTCTTCCGTCAAAACATTATCAAGCACTGGTTCTGAAATGTCCGGTACATGCTTAATGTCTGGCTGAGCGATGACTGGTCGAGACACTTTGCTTTCTTCAGCTTCAGCAACAGTAAATTCTTCATTTCTTTCAACAACAGAAAGTGGTTCTGCAAAACAGAAAGAAGAACTGAGTACCGCCGAGAAATGGCATAATTGTGGTGAGACTGCTAGTTTTGAGGAAAGCTCTTGTTCAATAGTAGGTGTGCTGGAAGGTACACTATTTCTCCAGACTAAAGAAAGGATAATTGCCTGATGGAGCTATGCTTTGATCAGCGGGGGTTACTACTTCACTAGTTGCTTGTGACGCCTTGGATTGATTAGGTGCAGCAACAGTGGACTGTTCTTTTTGTGGCTAAATGGAGGAAGACTTATGTGTAGAGTTAGCTGAATCTTGATCTGAAATTCCGAAAGGGAATTTATTTATTTTTGTCGGAGCTGTAGGTTTTTTATGAAGCTTTATTATGTTAAATCAGCTACAAATTTGCTAAAAGGTGCACTATTTCGCACAGTAAGACCATTCCCTTTCAAGGGTAATTTCTGTCCTGGCCGAGCTACTTCCCCTGATGCACTACCAAGATGAGTGTCAGGAGTTGATGCTGAACCTGTAGCTTGTTGATTAATAGAGGATGGTTTTAGTGACTTGGCTTTGTCTAAGGTGTCAGAAGTTACATCTTGGGTGGATTCGGAGTCATATGGAACCACAAGAGTCGGTGGTGGTTGGGTTTCTGCATGTTGTTTTGCTACTTGATTGGGTAAAGATCTTGTGGAAGGCTCATCCCCACGGTTTTGGGTGGGATCAGGTTTTGAGTCTGAACTATGTGCTTGGCTAGATGGAGGTTTCATAGTCTTTTCACCTATGACACTACGTGAATAAGGGACTGGGCCTTCAGATAGCTCAAAATCAGGTTCGGAGCGGTAAACTTGTCCTTCGCCTGGAATTGATACAACAATATGGTGATCATCAGGAGCAACTTCCTGAAATTTCCCTGAAGTATGGTGGGTACCTGAGGATGGATATTCTGATGTTCCTGGTGCAGGCGCTTGTTGACCAATAGTAGGTTGTGAGTCCTTTGTCTGGTTAGGTGTGGCAGACGAAAGTGGTTTTGCAGAACTTGGATAATTAAGCTCTTTATCCATAGGCTCAGCAGAGGATCTTGATTGCGTAGAACGAGCTGAATCCCGATCTGAAACACAAGTGGCAGTATTAGTAGTAGCAAGAAAATTATACAAGGGTAACTTTGTAATTTCAGTAAGTTTTTCTGCATGTAATCATCTATAGGCCTGCATAGTCACACTGAGATAACTAACCTGAGGGTCCGGATTTCTGTTCTGGAAGGGCTACTTCATCAGATCTACCACTTTGAATATCAGCACGTTTATCTCCCCTGGGCTCGTAATCCAAGGTTGGAGCGCCTCTCATACCTTGTGTGTCTTTACCGACAATTGTTGTCAATGTCGGTTCAGCTGCAGCAACGATAGTCTCTTCTTTCTTGGTCTCAGCTGGGGAAGGTTGTTTTGCAGACTGAATTGAATCTTGATCTAAAATGCAAGAAGCAATGTCAGTAAGTAGCAGGATATTTAGTTTTGAGAAAGGTAGCTTGAGGATGCTAGAAGGTGTGCTGTTTTCCAACTTGAAAGAGAATCCGGTTACCTGATGGGGCAGATTTCTTTACAGCAGGAAATACTTCGCTACCACTGATGGGACCAACATAACTATCAGCTGGTGTTGAATCATGCCTATATTCTAAGACTGGTGCTTGCCTAGATGGATGTTTAGTTATGTCCTTGGCATCTGCAGCACCATAAGCATCAGGGGATGATCCTTCATGTGGTTCAGTAGAGGATCCAGCATAGGAACCTGGCTTTTCACTTGAGGCAGATGGCACTGTTAACCCATCAGTGCGATAATTGTCAGGCATGGTTTCCTGGACTTTTTCTGAAGAAATTTGGGTATTTGAGGCCGGAGAGTCCTTTGTGCCTGGTGCAGGTGCCATGTCTTTTTTACTAGGGAATGCTGGTGCATGAGAAACTTCATCAGTGGGAACATTATCAAGGGTGACTTGCTGGATTTTCCTAGTATCATCATGATGGGCATCTGAGGATGGAACTTGCTTTGTGATTGGCGCAGATGGTCTCGCTTCTTGACGAAAAATTGTCTGTGGTTTCTCAGGTTTTTTATCTGAAATTCATGAAGCAAACAATTAGCTTTGACGTAATCCTCCCTTGGTCTGTTAGAAGGTTCATGTTTTAGCCAATGCTTGAGAGTACTAGTCACCTGATGGAGCAAATTTCTCTTCAGAAATTTGAGCCTTCAAAGTTGGCGCTGGTCCAGCTATAGGTGCCATGCCTTCAGTTGAAGTTGGTCGTGTGGCACGAGTAATTTTTTTATCTGAAATTTATGAAACAAACAATTAGCTTTAACGATATTTTCATGTTCCTAATCCTCCCTCGGTGACCTAGAAGATTCACATTTTAGTGAATACTTAAGAGAAACTGGTCACCTGATGGAGCAAATTTCTCTTCAGCAAGCTGGGCCTTCGAAGTTGGCGCTGGTGCCTTGCCTTCGGTTGAAGTTGGTTTGGCAACATTGGTTTTGTCCAAGGCGTAACTAGGTACATCTTGGGTTGATACCGAGTCACGTGGAGCTTCAAAAGGTGATTGTGCTTGAGTTGATTCAGGTGGTTGTGTCCCTTGATCATGCAGAGTTGGTGCTTGCATTTGTACTGGTTCTCCGTCTCTCTCAGCTGTGTCCACTGCTGAGAATGATGATGGAGCACTCAGAACATCGGGTGTTGGTGCTCCTGGTCGTGCAGGTGGTGCCATTCTTTGCTCTTTTTCTACCATCTCACTGGCACCCCGAGCACTGGGTATTGATTGTTGACTAATTGGTGTTGGCTTTTGATCAATGGTAGACCCACCCAGCACATCATCACCAGAATTGGGAGTTATACCTTGTAACGGCACAGATGTGCGCTGCCATTGACCAATGGTGGAAGGTTTGCTGGACATATCTCCATCGGGAGCTGCTTCCTGTGATAGTTCACTGGCATGTTGGACTTCGGAAGTTGGTTCTTGGCCCAATAGAGGTGGTGCGCCTTTTTGGTCATCAACAGTGTCTCCATTAAAAGGCTCTTCAGTAGGATGATCGTCACGAACTCGTGCTCTGGGTGGAGCTGGAGGAGTACTTGATTTCTCTTTAGGATCCTGTTGACGCTTTGGTGTAGAATCATCTACTCTGCCACCAGTTGGGAGGGTTTGAGGTTGCTCATGGCTTTCTTGGGCAACCAGATGGTCCTCCTGATAAGCAGAAGGTGTTCTCTCTGCCTTGATAGGGCGCCGAGAACCTTCTGTGTCTTTACCGACGGTAGTTGGCAATATCGGTCCAGCTGCAGCACTGATAGTCTCTTCTTTCCTAGTCTCAGCTGGAGAAGGTTGTTGTGCAGACTGAATTGAATCTTGATCTGAAATGCAAGAAGCGATATCAGTAACTAGCAGGATATTTAGTTTTGAGAAAGGTAGCTTGAGGATGCTAGAAGGTGTGCTGTTTTCCAACTTGAAAGAGAATCTGCTTACCTAATGGGGCAGATTTCTTTACAGCAGGAAATACTTCGTTACCACTGATGGGACCAACATAACTATCAGCTGGTGTTGAATCAGGCCTATATTCTAAAACTGGTGCTTGCCTAGATGGATATTTAGTTATGTCCTTGTCACCTGCGGCACCATCAGCATCAGGAGATGATCCTTCATGTAGTTCAGTAGAAGATCCAGCATAGGAACCTGGCTTTTCACTTGAGACAGATGGCACTGTTAACTCATCAGTGTGATAATTGTCGGGCATAGTTTCTTGGACTTCTGCTGAAGGAATTTGGGTATTTGAGGCGGGAGAGTCCTTTGTGCCTGGTGCAGGTGCCCTGTCATTTTTACTAGGGAATGCTTGTGGTGCATGAGAAACTTGTTCATGACTTGGAAAAGGTGGTATTGATGAATCATCAGTGGGAACATTATCAAGGTTGACTTGCTGGATTTTCCTAGTATCATGATGGGAATCTGAGGATGGAACTTGTTTTGTGATTGGCGCAGATGGTCTCGCTTCATGACGAAAAGTTGTCTGTGGTTTCTCAGGTTTTTTATCTGAAATTCATGAAGCAAACAATTAGCTTTGACGATCTTTCATGTTTCTAATCGCCCCCTGTTCTGTTATAAGGTTTATATATTTTAGCCAATGCTTGAGAGTAACTAGTCACCTGATGGAGCAAATTTCTGTTCAGGAAGTTGAGCCTTCGAAGTTGGCGCTGGTGCAGCTGTAGGTGTCATGCCTTCAGTTGACGTTGGTCGTGTGGCCCGAGCTAATTTTTTATCTGAAATTCATGAAACAAACAATTAGCTTTAACGATCTTTTCATGTTCCTAATCCTCCCTCGGTGACCTAGAAGGTTCACACTTTAGTCAATACTTAAGAGAAACTGGTCACCTGATGGAGCAAATTTCTCTTCAGCAAGCTGGGCCTTCGAAGTTGGCGCTGGTGCCTTGCCTTCAGTTAAAGTTGGTTTGGCAACATTGGTTTTGTCCAAGGCATCATTAGGTACATCTTGGGTTGATACCGAGTCACGTGGAGCATCAAAAGGTGATTGCACTTGAGTTGATTCAGGTGGTTGTACCCCTTGATCATGCAGAGTTGGTGCTTGCATTTGTACTGGTTCGCCATCTCTCTCAGCTGTGTCAGCTGCTGAGAATGATGATGGAGAACTCAGAACATCGTGTGTCCGTCCTGCTGGTCGTGCAGGTGGTGCCATTCTTTGCTCTTTTTCTACCATCTCACTGGCACCCCGAGCACTGGGTATTGATTGTTGACTCATTGGTGTTGGCTTTTGCTCAATGGTAGACCCACCCAGCACATCATCACCAGAACTGGGAGTTATATCTTGTAAAGGCACAGATGTGCGCCGCCATTGATCAATGGTGGAAGGATTGATGGACATATCTCCATCAGGAGCTGCTTCCTGTGATAGTTCAGTGGCATGTTGGACTTGGGAAGTTGATTCTTGGCCCAATAGAGGTGGTGCTCCTTTTTGGTGATCAACAGTGTCTGCATTGAAAGGCTCTTCAGTAGGATGATCGTCACGAACTCGTGCTCTGGGTGGTGCTGGAGGAGTACTTGATTTCTCTTTAGGATCCTGTTGACGCTTTGGTGTAGAATCGGCTCCTCTGCCACCAGTTGGGAGGGTTTGAGGTAGCTCATGGCTGTCTTGGGCAACCAGATGGTCCTCCTGATAAGCAGAAGGTGTTCTCTCCGCCTTGATAGGGCGCCGAGAACCTTGTGTGTCTTTACCGACGGTAGTTGGCAATGTCGGTCCAGCTGCAGCAACGATAGTCTCTTCTTTCCTAGTCTCAGCTGGAGAAGGTTGTTGTGCAGACTGAATTGAATCTTGATCTGAAATGCAAGAAGCGATGTCAGTAAGTAGCAGGATATTAAGTTTTGAGGAAGGTAGCTTGAGGATGCTAGAAGGTGTGCTGTTTTCCAACTTGAAAGAGAATCTGGTTACCTGATGGGGCAGATTTCTTTACAGCAGGAGATACTTCGCTACCGCTGATGGGACCAACATAACTATCAGCTGGTGTTGAATCAGGCCTATATTGTAAAACTGGTGCTTGCCTAGATGGATATTTAGTTACGTCCTTGTCATCTGCGGCACCATAAGCATCAGGAGATGATCCTTCATGTGGTTCAGTAGAAGATCCAGCATAGGAACCTGGCTTTTCACTTGAGACAGATGGAACTGTTAACTCATCAGTCCGATAATTGTCAGGCATAGTTTCTTGGACTTTTGCTGAAGAAATTTGGGTATTTGAGACTGGAGAGTCCTTTATGCCTGGTGCAGGTGCCCTATCTTTTTTACTAGGGAATG
Source organism: Secale cereale (assembly GCA_902687465.1). Classification (NCBI taxonomy): domain Eukaryota; kingdom Viridiplantae; phylum Streptophyta; class Magnoliopsida; order Poales; family Poaceae; genus Secale; species Secale cereale. The sequence continues at coordinate 645,274,457 of LR738713.1, read as the reverse complement.
CTTGTGGTGCATGGGAAACTTGTTCATGACTTGGAAAAGGTGGTATTGATGAATCATCAGTGGGAACATTATCAAGGGTGACTTGCTGGATTTTCCTAGTATTGTGATGGGCATCTGAGGATGGAACTTGTTTTGTGATTGGCGCAGATGGTCTCACTTCTTGACGAAAAATTGTCTGTGGTTTCTCAGGTTTTTTATCTGAAATTCATGAAGCAAACAATTAGCTTTGACGATCTTTCATGTTTCTAATCATCCCTTGGTCTGTTATAAGGTTTATATATTTTAGCCAATGCTTGAGAGTAACTAGTCACCTGATGGAGCAAATTTCTGTTCAGGAAGTTGGGCCTTCGAAGTTGGAGCTGGTCCAGCTGTAGGTGTCATGCCTTCAGTTGAAGTTGGTCGTGTGGCACGAGCTAATTTTTTATCTGAAATTCATGAAGCAAACAATTAGCATTAACGATCTGTACATGTTCCTAATCCTCCCACGTTGACCTAGAAGGTTCACATTTTAGTCAATACTTAAGAGAAAGTGGTCACCTGATGGAGCAAATTTCTCTTCAGCAAGCTGGGCCTTCGAAGTTGGCGCTGGTGCCTTGCCTTCAGTTGAAGTTGGTTTGGCAACATTGGTTTTGTCCAAGGCATCACTAGGTACATCTTGGCTTGATACCGAGTCACGTGGAGCGTCAAAAGGTGATTGTGCTTGAGTTGATTCAGGTGGTTGTGCCCCTTGATCATGCAGAGTTGGTGCTTGCATTTGTACTGGTTCTCCATCTCTCTCTGCTGTGTTAGTTGCTGAGAATGATGACGGTGTGCTCAGAACATCAGGTGTTCGTGCTCCTGGTCGTGCAGGTGCTGCCATTCTTTGCTCTTTTTTTACCATCTCACTGGCACCCCGAGCACTGGGTATTGATTGTTGACTCACTGGTGTTGGCTTTTGATCAATGGTAGACCCACCCAGCACATCAGCACGAGAACTGGGAGTTATATCTTGTAACGGCACAGATGTGCGCCGCCATTGATCAATGGTGGAAGGATTGCTGGACATATCTCCATCAGGAGCTGCTTCCTGTGATAGTTCAGTGGCACGTTCGACTTGGGAAGTTGGTTCTTGGCCCAATAGAGGTGGTGCTCCTTTTTGGTCATCAACAGTGTCTCCTTTAAAAGGCTCTTCAGTAGGATGATCGTCACGAACTCTTGCTCTGAGTGGAGCTGGAGGAGTACTTGATTTATCTTTAGGATCTTGTTGACGCTTTGGTGTAGAATCAGCTGCTCTGCCACCAGTTGGGAAGGTTTGAGGTTGCTCATGGCTGTCTTGGGCAACAGGATGGTCCTCCTGGTAAGCAGAAGTTCGCTCCGCCTTGATAGGGCGCCGAGAACCTTGTGTGTCTTTACCGATGGTTGTGGGCAGTGTCGGTCCAGCTGCAGCAACGGTAGTCTCTTCTTTCCTAGTCTCAGCTGATGAAGATTGTTGTGCAGACTGAATTGAATCTTGATCTAAAAAGCAAGAAGAGATGTCAGTACATAGCAGGATTGAAAGAGAATCTGGTTACCTGATGAAGATTGTTTTAAGAAAGGTAGCTTTAGGATGCTAGAAGGTGCACTGTTTTTCAACTTGAAAGAGAATCTGGTTACCTGATGGGGCAGATTTCTTTACAGCAGGAAATACATCGCTACCACTAGTGGGACGAACATAACTATCAGATGGATATTTAGTTATGTCCTTGTCATCTGCAGCACCATGAGCATCAGGAGATAATCCTTCATGTGGTTCAGTAAAAGGTCCAGCATAGGAACCTTGTTTTCCACTCGAGACAAATGGCACTGTTAACTCATCAGTGCGACAATTGTCAGGAATGGCTTCCTGAACATTTTCCGAAGCAATTTGGGTATCTGAGGCTAGAGAGTCCTTTGTGCCTGGTGCAGGTGCCATGTCTTTTTTATTAGGGAATGTTTGTGGTGCATGGGGAACTTGCTCACGACTTGGAAAAGGTGGTATTGGTGAAACATCAGGGGGGGAATTATCAAGGGTGACATGCTGGATTTTCCTGGTATCATGGTGGGCATCTGAGGATGGAACTTGTTTTCTGATTGGCGCAGAAGGTCTCACTTCTTGACGAAAAATTGTCCGTGGTTTCTCAGGTGAAGAATAATTAGTACCTTCTTTACTTGATTCAGGCACAGTACGAGCTACTTTTTTATCTGAAATTCATGAAGCGAACAATTAGCTTTGACAATATTTTCATGTTCCTAATCCTCCCTTGGTCAGTTAGAAGGTTTGTATTTTAATCAATACTTAAGAATAACTAGTCACCTGATGGAGCAAATTTCTGTTCAGCAAGTTGGGCCTTGAAAGTTGGCTGTGGTCCAGCTGTAGGTGTCATGCCTTCAATTGAAGTTGGTTGTGCAGCACGAGCTAATTTTTGATCTGAAATTCATGAAGCAAACAATTAACTTTGACGATCTTTTCATGTTTCTAATCCTTGCTTGGTCAGTTAGAAGGTTCATATTTTAGTCAATATACTTAAGAGTCACCTGATGGGGCAAATTTCTGTTCAGCAAGTTGGGCCTTCGAAGCTGGCGCTGGTCCAGCTGTAGATGTCATGCCTTCAGTTGAAGTTGGTTTGGCAGATTTGGTTTTGCCCAAGGTGTCATGAGGTACATCTTGGGTTGATACAAAGTCATGTGGAGCATCACTAGCAGGCAATGCTGTCTTGTTGTCAACAGTAGCATCATGAGTTGACAGACTGTCATCCCCAACATCTTCACTGGTCATGGCTACATCATGCTTAGCTTTCAAGGCATTCCATCTTTGGGCATCAGATTTGTTCGCAAACTCTTGATCACTAGTGTCACGAGCATCAGGAGTTGCTCTTCTGGTAGGCACTGAAGTAGGACGAGCATGCTGAGTAGGTGCTTGCATTTGTACTGGCTCTCCATCTCTTTCAGCCATGTCAGCTCTTGAGAATGATGATGGAGCACGCTGAACATCGGGTGTTTGTGCTCCTGTTTGTGCAGGTGGTACCATTCTTTGCTCTTTTTTGACTATCTCATTGGCACGCCGAGCACTGGGTATTGATTGCTCACTCATTGGTGTTGGCTTTTGATCAATGGTAGACCCACCCAGCACATCATCACCTTGTAATGGCACAGATGTGCGCCGCCATTGATCAATGGTGGACAGTTCACCATCAGGAGCTGCTTTCTGTGACAGTTCTGTGGCACGTTGGACTTGGGAAGTTGGTTCTTGGCCCAATAGAGGTGGTGCTCCTTTTCGGTCATCAACAATGTCTCCTTTAAATGGCTTTTCAGTAGGATGATCATCATGAACTCTTGCTCTTGGTGGAGCTGGAGGAGTACTTGATTTCTCTTCAGAAATATATGGAACCACAGGATCTTGTTGATGCTTTGGTGTAGAGCCATCTGCTCTCCCACCAGTTGGGAGAGTTTGAGGTTGCTTATGGCTATCTTGGCCAACGAGATGGTCCTCCTCATAAACAGAACGTGGTCTCTCCACCTTGATAGGGCTCCGAGCATCTGCAGGTTGTGCTTTGGATGGTGTGGGTGAGGTGGATGTAGAATGGGGAGTCCTTCTTTCTCCATATGTGTCATGAGCATCTCTGGACACCATTTTCTTTGGTGCAGGAATAGTTTCTCTACCTTCTCTGTATTTATCCTGGGCATCTTCTTCCTCTTCTGCTAGCTGTGACAGAGGACGTGCAGTTGCTCTGACAGATGGTGCAGAATCAGCAACCTTTTTTTCTTCAGTGATGTCTTCAGTGTCTTCATCTCCAATCTGCCTTGGCCCAAAATCAGTGTCTGCAGCTTGCCTAGTGCTATCTTCAACATAAGGACGAGTCTTGTCAAATGCTGAAGTTTTGCTACGAGAATCTTTAACCTCTTGTCTTGATCTCAAAGGCTGCTCCCTAGATGACATGGAATCATCAGGCTTTGAATCTTGAAATGTCACATTAGCATCATGAGAAGTTGTCCGCCTAGGTGCTGGAGCAGTGCCCCTGGGTTGCTTGATGGTGTCTTCATCACTTGGAGACCTTCTTTTAGATGGTGGAGTCACACTGCGACCACCTTCAGTTGCTATTTTCTCTCTTGGAGTGGGTGCAGCTTGCCAGGTATCTGAAGGTTGTTCTCTATACGACACAGGATCACTGGGCTTTGTTTCTTTGTAGGTGCCTTGAGCATCTTGACCAACAATTTGCCTTGGCTTAAAACCATTATCCCTAGATTGTTTGGTGGTGTCTTCAACATCGGAGTGTCTCTTTTTGACTGGTGCAGTTGAACGAGGATCTTCAGTTGCTTCTTTCTTCCATGATGGAGCTTCAGCTCTCTGAAAATGCAAAGGTTGCCCTCGTGATGGAGCATCAGCAGCTTCTTTCTTCCATGATGGAGCATCAGCTCTCTGAGAATCCAAAGGTTGCCCTCGTGATGGTGCAGAATCAGAATTTTTTGTTTCTTCAAAGGTAACTTTTGATTTCTTGGCGACATCTTTGGCATCAGGGTATCTCTTTTGCAATGGTGTGGAATCAGCAACCTTTGACTCTCTAAAGACATCCCTAGCATCTTGAGCTGCTATATGTGTTGGTATAGAAGCAGGGGCTCTAGGTTGTTTGCTGGTTTCTTCAGCTCTTGGATATCTTGTTGGGGATGTTCGAGCTGTCCTTTCTGGTCCTTGCACCAGTTGTCCATCCATGCCTGCTGGTTCTTGTGCAAGAGGCCGAGTGTTTGCTTGTTCTGCATCTTGTGATGAGAAATGTTGCACATCTTTGCTAGGTTTTTCTTGTTGAGTAGGAGGCATAAAATCATCAGTTTCTCCCTTTAGGTTACTCAAACCAGTTGTAGCAGCATGCCACTGCTCAGACTGCAGTTTCTGATGAGCATGCTTAGCTTGTTTGGCCGTATCTTCATCATCAGAATATCTTTTCTTGGATGGTGAAGCAATAGTTTGAGGATCTTCAGTTGGCCGTTGCTTTTGTGAAGGAGCATCAGCTTGCCGATGATCTGATGTTTGTGCTTCATCATCAGAATATCTTTTCTTGGATGGTGAAGCAATAGTTTGAGGATCTTCAGTTGGCCGTTGCTTTTGTGAAGGAGCATCAGCTTGCCGATGATCTGATGTTTGTGCTTCAAATGGTGCAGAATCAGTCATCTTCGTTTCTTCAAAGGCATCTTGAGACATCATCCGCTTTGGAGCAGCAGCGCCTCTATCTCGCTTCTCATTATATGGATCATCTGTATCTCCTGTTTGCAATGGTGTAATTGCACCATAACCATCTTCATCCAAAAATTGCTTAGGTGGACGAATATCAGCCAGATGAGAATCCAATGGATGTGCTTTGGATGATGATTCCACAGTCTCTTCTTCAGTGCTGCCTTGGGCATCATGAGGCACTATTGGCCTTGATGCAGGAATTTTCCTACCCTGCTGGAAGACCTCTTGAGCAGCTAGGTATGGTGCGGTTGCACGTCGAGAGCCTTCAGATGCTGCTTGCTTGGGTGGAGGAACAGCATCATGTGGAGCATTGACAGGATGTGGTCTAGATGATGAAGAGTGGTAAGTTCCTATTCCTTCAGAGGTATCATATGGATCTTGAGCCCTTGTTCGCCTTGGTGCAGATGCAGTTTCTCTGGCTTCCTGATTGGTATCATGATCATCTCCATATAATGGAATAGCTTGAGTGTCATCTCGTACAGGCTTTGGGAGAGGAGCATTTTTTCTGCGGTCAACAGGGAACCTTCTTGCTTCTACAACATCCTTTCGTGCATAAGGGCCTTC
>LR738713.1:645226981-645268325 GCA_902687465.1 Secale cereale | reverse complement strand
GCATTGACAGGTTGTGATCTAGATGATGTTCCTTCAGAGGTATCATATGGATCTTGAGCTCTTGCTCGCCTTGGTGCAGATACAGGTTCTCTGGTTTCCTGGCTGGTATCATCATCATCATCTTGTACACGCTTCGGGAGAGGAGCATCTTTTCTGCGGTCAACACGGAACCTTCTTGCTTCCACAACATCCTTTCGTGCATAAGGGCCTTCAGATGTTGCTTGCTTGGGCGGAGGAACAGCATCATGTGGAGCACTGACAGGTTGTGATCTAAATGATGTTCCTTCAGAGGTATCATATGGATCTTGAGCTCTTGTTCGCCTTGGTGCAGATGCAGTTTCTCTGGCTTCCTGGTTGGTATCATCATCATATAATGGAATAGCTTGAGTGTCATCTCGTGCACCCTTAGGGAGAGAAGCATCTTTTCTGCGGTCAGCAGGGAACCTTGCTTCCGCAGCATCCTTCCGTGCATAAAGGGGCCTTACAGCACCTCTGGATGATGCTCCGTCCTCCTTAGCAATTCCTTGAACATCAGCAGCTTGTTGCCAAGGCATAGAAGAAACATCTCTTCTCTGAGCACTGTAGTGTGTCCGAGTTGTCCTTTTCGGTCCTTGAGCCAGTTGCTCATCCATGCTCGCCGGTTCTTGTGCGAGAGGACGAGCGTTGGCTTGTTCTGAATCTTGTGATGAGACATCTTCCACATCTTTGCTAGGTTTTGCTTGTTGAGTAGGAGGCATTAAAGCATCAGTTTCTCCCTTTAGATTCCTCAACCCAGCTGCAGCAGCATGCCACTGCTCAGACTGCAGTTTCTGATGAGCCTCAGTTGAATGGGGCTTCTCAGGAGAAGTATATGCAACTCTCTGGTCAGTAGCTCTGCTAGAAATATTTCCAACAGGTCTTTGTGAAGTATGCTCAGTGTATCGAACCGATTTCTTATCCTGAGTATCATCATTGGGGGCTGTGTTCTCAGTCCAGAAACCTGACGCCCTGAGTCGGTCAGAATCTTCTTTAGCTGATCTTGGACTGGTTTCGGCATGATCAATGGCGTTGCTGGGCCCATCAGTTTCAGATATCTCGTCCAGCATTTCTGAAGGTTTTGGTGAGGTGGATTCAGTATAAGGTTCTGCTTCATCAGTATGTCTGCTTGCCTCATAGAAATCATGAAGGATATCAGATGCTCTTTTGGATGAACTTGGCTTGGATTTAGTAGGGAGGTCTATTTCAGTGGCTTCAGAAGGAAGTGAGGCATCTCCAATTCTGGGCTTATCAGCGCCAGTTCTTGAGGGCTTCTCAGTAGTGGTAGGAGAGGTAGCTGGGGTAAAAAAGTTGATTCGTCTTTCGACAGGAATAGGAGATTTTTTAGGAATTCTAGGAGTACTTTGGACATAGGCTGGTGGAGTTTCTTCATGTGTAGTAGAAATGGTAGTATGTTTGCTTTGGATATCTGAAGGTTTATGAGTAGTAGGGATGCTTAGGCTTGAGGAGACTGGTGTTTCATAAGGAGAAGTTCCTGTAGGATGAGGCTCCTCTGCTTGAGGAGTTGTGGGAGATGCTGCGATGATACTAACAGGGGGAGGAACCAATATCGTGTTAGGTTTTGTGCTGGGTTGCTCCCGTGAGTGTAGAAGAAACTGGGGTCTGCTGGTTGGAGGATGCTGTCTCCGCCACTGACGCCGCTGCTGCTTCTCAAGTTCTTCCTGTTCGCGCTGCTGCTGCTTGTCAAGTTCCTCTTGTTTGTTCTGCCGCTCCACCTCATGCATAACCTTCAGCACCTTCTGCCAAGAACCCCGGCTAGAAATATCATGCCACCACCTCTGCACATTCTTTCTTGAATCATATAGGTACAGAAACTTTTCAGAATTTGTGATGTGGTAGGAGTTTGGCAGGTGTACTAGGTCGGCAAGAGTGAACTTGTTGCCAGCAAGGAATTCACTGTCACCAAGCCTTTGCTCATAAACTTCCAGAACATCTTCTAGCTTTCTCGTCTGCAAGTCTATATCATCATCTTCTTCAGCAACGGGAAAGGCCAGGTGGCAGAACAAGGATCTGCTCGGAGGGTTGAAATTATGCTCTTCATGGTGGAGCCATTCCTCGATGGAAGCCCTCTCAAGGGAATCCTTCCCAAGGAGAAATGGGTATCCCTGATCTTCATAAGTCTCTGCTATATGGCGGCAGATTTCTCTTGATTCTGGAATTAAAGACAAAAATAAATTTTGAATAAGCATAAACCAATAATCATTTTCATGAAGACTTCTTTTCAATAGCAGTGAAAAAGTGCCAGAAGAGTGGAATACAAGAAAATCTAGGATAAAGCATGAACGCCGAGAGCAGTTGAAATTTCATTATATATTTCAATATTAATGATAAAATTTCCTTGTTACTGGCAAAATAGACATCAGTAGTACTTTATGTGCCACCTACTATGAGAAATAAGTATGAGGAGCAGTTCATCTTGGATCATGTTGCATCCCCTCTCTTAATGGAAAGTATGTGCTCTCAGGAACTGCCAGGCTCCTTGGGTCACAACATGATCTTCTGGAGTGTCAAAGTATACTGGTTTTATATTCAGCCCACTAAAGTCCTATAACTATTAGCACGCCAAAAATTAACGCCTAGTGCTAATAAGAAAGATAGTATGACAATTATTACATCAACTGTCGAAAGAAACTATATTATAGCAAATTTCAGCTTATATCTTACATAATTATATCTCTGTATTTTTGTTATATACTTATATGCTGGTACATAATTTAAAATGTATTGCTTGAATGCCTTAAACTGTATCTAGGACAAGAGAATTGTTGTTGTGATAAAAAAACACAACATGAGAAAAATTATGTGTTCATTTGGATAAAACCAGCTCACTGTCCTTGGCATGGCAGCATGTACTAAAGCCAAAATTCTTCAGGCACAATTCAGCATATATATTTTCACAGTCGGCAAGTTTAAAGAAAGCAATTTCCCATCTTGACTGAAATGCTAACAGTTTACAGCTTAATCAGACAAAAGGACATCATAGCTTAATCATAAATGGACAACATAGCTTAATCAAACATCATTGTCTATACAACTTAAATAATCATATGATTAAGTCCATCTACACATGAAGAAACATCATTGTGTTTACACATTACTTAAACTTACCTAACACAAAGAAAAAAAAAACTGAAATTCCACCAATAAGCATTACTGTCCACTGTAAAAAGCCATTTTAGAAAAGCTTGCATGATTGCAGTTTCATAATGAGCTCCTGACAAGCACTGAAATATACAGACTGGAACATTTGCATGATTTATGATGTGCCTTTAGTTTGTTATAGTATGTTTTGGAAGGAAGCTCTTACCCAGCCCCACATAACATGGCTTTCATCTAAGTTCTTGATGAGATTTTTCAGTGTGGGCTCAGCCAATATATGGGAGAGCTTACATGGTGTTCTAATGCTCAATTTTGTTATTTATTAACACACAACAGATATAGCAGTGATAATATTCATTCTACAGATCTTATTTATGAATTACAGGATTGTTTTCCCATACAATCAACACATAACCATGGCAAACCTAGGATTTATCTTCCATGGAAGAATTTGTCATTGGATAATATTAGTCATACAAAATGTAAAAACAACAACATGATCGATCATCTAGCTTTCTAAGAACAAATTACACGAAAATAAAATACTAGTGTTTAGCTGATGGAATAAATTACATCAAAAGAAAGTAACAGTGTTTAGCTGATTCACCGTCCCCAAGTAACGTGAATTTCTCTGATCTATTCTTTTTATGGTATCTATATTTCTGGAGTCTGCTTTTATGGCAAGTTAATCATGATTGTAGTTATTTCAGCGTGGTGTAAGTCCGTAAAATTCACAATGCTGTTTTGGAACAAACTATTTGGGAGTCTTTAGGGACAAGCAGGAAGTACTAACTACATTGATTAACTACCATTGCAAAATGAAGGAGATATGGTACGGTGAGTGACTGAAAATGGAGCCTGCATATGCCAAAAGGCTCAAGAATAAAATTTGACAAGAAACACTAGTGTGTTTTAGCAGATAATACAAAGTTTTGCCAGACTCTCTAGATTTTTCACTTGTTTCTGATACAGATTCCTAGTTAAGGCCCAATAAATGTCCTTGTAGCAGGCTAACTAGCAAGATCATTAAACTGTAGAAAAGAAGGATAAGCATCCAGACATGTAGGACTAAAGTGAAATGGTAATTGAACTTCACAAATCTGAAACCTTACCTTCTAGGAATTTATTAGGTCCATCATAGAATGGAACTGGAACATGGCTCGATGCCTGTAGAGTGCACACAAACAAAAACGTAATGATGGTATTGAACTGTTTTGCTAGAAACTGATGTTAGACTGCTTATGGTCTTGAACAGCTAATTCCGTGCAGAGTTGAGAACTAGAGACACCACGTACCTGAAATCTGAGTAGGCTCTTGTAAGAGGAGAATGTCTCTCTCTCAAAGTTGATTTCCTTCTCATACAGGCATGCAAGCACCCTTGACACATCCGGTAAGATTATAGATTTCTCATGATACACCTTCACGATTGGTGCTCCAAAACCAAGCCCTGCCATGGTGGCCAGAACCTAGGTTACCAGTGCTGAAATGAGGTGAAGTATATGTATTAACTCATCCACTGGGCAATATGATAGGTTCCATGACTCTCTGATCAAGCAAAGACAAGATGCTTAAAGTGGGAAAGCAGAGAAGGGAATCGATTCATCAGTAGGACAACAGATCAAAATGAGAAAATAGTGAGGAGGGGCAAGAAGGAAACAAAGGGGAAAAGAAAAGGCAAAAGGCAGGCCATGGATCTAGCCCTGTAATCATGTTTCACAACAAATTCACCATACAGAAGCTTTTCGCACTTCACATTTTAGGAATTGCTGTGACATCCTAAAACTAGAAAAGTAGTTCCTTGTGGAAATCCAACAGGAAGCAGATCTTGTCTGTCCCTTTGGTCGACATGGAATTTGTGCAGACAATGCAGTCAGGGACTGCAAACAACACATCATGCCACCATTAGTTTTTTTTTTTTTACATGGCCACCAGAAGTTATTGTTTGTAAAAGGAAGCAAACGATCAGTTTTAAGATAATAGTACGACCATAACACAAATGGTTATATTGATCGAAACCGACGGCGTAAAACAGGCGCGTTTCATTCGTGGAGTACTAGGTAAAAACAGTGGCTCCACAGGCGAAGAGTAAAAGCTAAGCGTTGTCGCCTGCTGCAACACCACTTTATTCATTTCTTGGCCCTTTCATCCAAGGGGAGCAGGAAAGTAAGCTGGTGATGCAAGTTTAGCATCACAAGGAACAAGAATCTTGGCACGAATGAGCAGCCAACTCCCACTCATCTTTGTTCAGAGGAGAGTTGGGCATGCATGTGCCTTCGCCATTTCACACAAGACAATAACACGCCACGCACTGATAAGAACATCAGGATGGTATCATGCCGAGAAAGAAATTTTGTTGGGGTAAAAACAGCCATGCAAGAACATTCAAGCTGACAGCAGGATGTAAAGAGATAATTCGCAAGTGAAAGAATCACAGCACGCCCTAAGCTAGGCTTATTATTTCATGTGCAAGTTACAGCCTGTTAGAGGAAATCAGATTAAATAATGTACAGTCCACAAGCACTCTCTCCCTATGTTACATGTAATAGAACCCGGAAGTAAATAACCAGACCCCAAAAAGAAACTATTGGCTGTAGGCGATGAGTGGAACTATAACTGAAAAGTTGCCATCCGGCCCCGTTCACTGCAGCAGGCATCCATCTCAATGTACTGGCACTGGGTATGCTGACAAACAGGCGCTGATCTTCGCTCAGGCCCGTCCAAATGGATTGCAAACCATGTACATCTGCGCCACCTTAGTGTCCTCGCCCCCTCAGAGACGAAAAGAATCCCCCCAGGCTTTTGTCCTTGTGCTTCCCGTCGTGCTCATCTCCAACCTGCACCATCGCTTTGGTAAGAACATAAACCTCGAAGCATTGAATTAAGCCGGTATGAAGTCTCAGTCACACACCTCCTCTGCTATTTTCTTAAGAGCTTCTAATATTTCAGAGAAATCTGGCCTTTCAGCAGGGTCCTGCTGCCAACACTTCTGAAGGAGCTCCGTGAGCTTTCCATGAGCATTTTTTGGTATTGTAGGCCGCAGTCCCTGAAAAGCAAAGCTTGACATGTTATTAAGACTGGATTATGCAATTATATCTTTGCGTTTGTCTTTCCATTTGGGTACATAAGGTTATCTGCAGTCACAGAGTTCATAAACATGACTAGATGGATGTTACTGTTTCGCTATAATGCCTTTGATCAGGCAAAATGGCAAACATTTTCCTAAGAGTACGTTATAACACTGACCATATCTTGGAATCCCATGATATCATGGAACAAAAGAAACTCAAAACAGGTTATGTTATCTGTGTGCAGGTAGTCCAAAACATATACAATCATTATCATGGTAATGTGGTGGATGTGATAAGTTGAGTAACAATCCATGCCTGAACATAACAGGAACAAAGTAAGTGCAGTAATCCAAAACACATATGATCAGTATCGTGGCACCGTGTGGTGGACATGATACGTTTTAAGAATCCATGTCTGAACATAACGAGAACAAAGAAGACTATGGCCATGGAAAAGTGACAACCAATTGTACCTTCTGAACCACACCTACAGCTGCTTGTAATGGTGTCAGGTACTCGTAAGGAATCTGCAAGCAATAGGTGTATAAACAAATTAATAACTCATTTCAAAACAATGCAGTTATAACATAGTGAACTAGCAGTGGCAGAAGAGTAATGCAAGTACCTTCCCAGTGAGCAGTTCCCACAACAGAATTCCAAAACTAAAAACATCGGCCTTGTGGTCATAGGGCTTGTGTTCTATAACCTATAACAGATTAAATTCTGTAAGGTGATATATCACTAAAAAATATTATTACACTGATGACCTCTATTTCTTGAATTCACCACACTGCACTATTGAGATGCAGAAAATGGTAGATAAATGTATTGTGTCAGAAAGAAAACAATCAGAGGATGCAAGACCGTAAAATATTTTATTCTCCAATAACAGCGGTTCGCACACTATCTCTGCCGATCGATAATAATTTGCTTGCTGAAGATTAAATGGAAGGCTTTTTGTTGTTGTGGGGAATTAAATACAGGTTTAAAATTGGAACTTCCCCTTAAGTTTCAAAAACAATAAAGAAACAAGATGATCTCCTTGCTTCTATCAAGTATATGGAGCAACACAATGTTGTCCACATGTCAAGCATGGCCCCCGAAATGAACTCAGAGCAGTGCCTCATCTCATTCGTGAGGCAATTCAGAATGTTTGGTCTGCGCTTTCCCGAATCAATGGCCAAATGATGGATCGCTGATACTAAAATTGAAGATGCAAATGTGATTACAACTGCATTATGGTTAACCTAAAAAATGAGGAATGATTTAAATTTTTAGCAAAATATCATGTACTGGTTTATTGATGTTTTCGCGGTGCTTACAGGAGCTTCTCAAGACATAGACGCCGATATGCCGAATTTCTGAAACCGAATCAACTAGAGAGGAGCAATGGGAAACTGTGAGGCCAAGTGAGAGAGCGACCCTGAATAGCATTGTACTGAAGAAAAGAAAGCTTCAGGAGTTGGAGATGAAGACCATGAGAAAAAATGTAACTGCTGCTACACTGCCACACACTACTGTCTGATGGGTGAATATCCGAGGAAGATTGCATCTAGCAGCCTTGCATAGGTCTGGTAGCAATTTTTTTTTAGAGGATAGCAGTTCTATTTTGGTTTCACAAGTAGCCATCCTTGGGGTGGTGCGATGGCGCTGTATTCCCAGGGCTATAACTAAAACATTGGTAGCCATCCTTTGGATCACAAGTTCACAACTGTTGAAGCCTGTGGTTACTTCTTTTTCAATGATTAGTTGGTGGTCAGGTGTTTCCTACCCTGTTAATCTGAACTCGGAGCTTGGGTATTCAGCCTCGCAACCTCTAATGGATGTACTGTATCTGCTATTTACAGATTGTACTTAACATTGGTATTACTCCCTCTGCTCCTTTATACTATAAGACATTTTGGCAGTTCAATTCGAACTGCCAAAACGTCTTATATTTAGAAATGGAGGTAGTACATAACAACCAAGTTGGGATGACGGTGGCCTAGTAATGATAGAGAAATCACCTCTGGGGCCATCCAACGGTATGTCCCGGTTTCTGCAGTCATTACTCCAGACTGAACTTTAACACGTGCAACGCCAAAATCAGCAACCTTAACCATCTGTAGAAGGAAACAATCAGTTAGAACAATTTAGACAATTCTTCTTACTAAATCATGCACTAACGGAACAACGGTTTGCAGTAGTACATTCATCACATGCACTCCCAACCAGGAAGAAGGTTCAAGATTGCCAGTGGCCAGCCACTCATCAATCACAAACAAGATTTGGCTAGGTACATAAAAAATATAGATAAACATTGTGTTATAAGAGAACCCTATTCTTTTTGTGATGAACTTTTTGTGAGAGGGGGGGGGGGGTACTTAACACCTGTTATTCTTGTAAAGAACATCTGAAAAGGCATGTCTAGGAGTTTGGGCTAAGATTTGTGGAACATCGTTTCCCAGGATGCATGAATAATTGAAACTAGACAATACGTACCCCGTTTTCATCCATAAGAAGATTGGCGGTTTTCAAATCCCGATGAATAATGTTATTTTGGTGCAAGTAGCTCATGCCTTTTGACACATCCATTGCAACTCCAACTAAGGCCGGGAGCTTGAAGATGCCTTTATGTTTATGGAGATAATCATATACACTCCCACCAGACATAAATTCTGGACAAAGTGAAGAAAATGCAGGTTCAGTCGTTGCTATTACTGCCACAACAGGAAAATAGAAACCTGGAAGGAAAGGCCTTTGTTTAATCATACCTGTGACTATGCATAGCCTTGGGGGTTTAGTGCATGCACCAATAAATTGCACAACATTCTTGTGACGAACCTTCCTGAATTCCAATGTATACTTCATAAACTTAGAAGGTAAATGGAAAAACACAGAGAAGCACTACTGGAAGAAACTGATCCATAAGGGTGATACTTCTAACATGTAGCTGTAGTTAATAAGCAAGCTAAGAAGTGAGAGAATAAGCTGTTGACCGGCAGATGGCAGCACGAGATCTTTATCATCTTAGCATCCTAAAAGTAAATATTTTAGCAGAGAAAACATGAAGACCAGAGCATCTGAGAGATTGAGACTTAAAAAATTTAAGAATGATATACATTGCATAGGACAAAATGAGATGATGTAAATACAAAGAGGGGGAAACACAGGTTTATGTGCAAAAGCCTTAAAGGTATATTGGGAAAACAGAGCATAAGATGTAACAAACCTCATAATATAAACTTCCTGCGCAAATTCACGCTGCATGTCCACATTTACCCTCTCAGGTTTGAGCACTTTAATAGCTACATCTTGACTACAATATGTGCCCCGGAAGCTGGCAAGAGAACTAGTTAGTTACGTGACTGCACGAAAACTCAAAATGAATTTTCATGATAGCCAGGAGTGAACACTCACAGATCACCATATGATCCGGATGCTACTTTATTCCCGAAATTGAGTAGTTTTATATCAATTTCCCATTCACTGGCACCATCTGTAGGAATAGCAACATGATCGGCTGTTGAGTTCTCCACGATCTGCATATTTTCAACTGGAGAAGACCATGAATGAGATGTAGACCATGCTTGTGTCTGCCCAATTCAAGCCAAAGCAAAATATGAGCATGAAGAAAACAAGCATGTGAAACTAACTAAATTGCAATAAAGTATGTGTCTCTGGTTCACCTCCTCAATCTTGCTGATTTCTTTTTTTAATTCTTCTATTAAATCCTCTGTTTCCTAAATAAATGAACAAGATCATTAAATGTTAAACAGTGACAAAACACAAAATCATACGTACAAAGACAAAATGAGGTACCGACATACCTCAGCATGCCAACCAACAACAACAAACACATCGAGTGAGTAGCCATCATTTGTCGAAAACGCGTGTGCTTCTTGAATGTTGAGACCAATTTCACCAAGCAGACATGTCAACTGGGGGAATAAGAAAACATGGCATCACTAAACAAATAGATGAAACACACATATTCAGCAAACCGGTATTTATTCAAGTTTGATAACATGAATTATATTGTTAAAAAATCTAGGAACATCCCGAATAAAATCCGCAAATGAACATAGATCTCTGTTTACCTCGCTGAGAAGCTTTGGTTTGTCAATGGTAGAGAAGGTGATTTCATGCATGGGTCTGTATGGCATAGAAATACAATCATATTAGTGTCCTCGGCAGAGAAAAAAGCACTTACAAAACAAGAAAATGCAATAATTATATACCTATAATATGTTAATTATCAAGTGCCATAATGATTTAATAATAATAAGAAAAATATTGTATGAGGATATTGCTCAAAAATACTGTATGAGGATAAAATAGAATCAAAGGTAACTTGTTAAGTCTTACCTGTAGAGAGATCGAACATTATCTGAGGTGCTATCCTGATCTTGGCCTTGCGACTTACTAGCTTCAAGCGCAAGGGCCTCAAGGTTTGTAGATGAACCAAAGGCAGGAGGAGGGTGCATGCTGAACATAGTTGTACATATTAGAAATGAAGGAAAATTGGACCACCGAGTATTTTGCAATGCATGGCAATAAGATAAATACTAGTCATTTTCCAATCAGCAAAAATATTCAACAACAGGTGAAAAAGTGCAGGTACCTTTGTTGCCTGTTCAACAGCCTTGACGCAACTTCCTCCCCTGCAGTGTGTGAATCAGCATCAGTCTGATTCCCATCAAGAATTGGAGATACCTAATGAATCAAGACTCAAATAAGGATAATGAACAGAAATAGTAGGTTTGACATATGACTGCAAGTCAGCTACTACTTTTACAGTTACAAAAAGAAATACACAACTTGGAAATAAAAGAAAGCATCAGCACTGCCAGCTAATGGGAGAGCTTAAACTTCCACTCAGTAAGTAAGTGGTTAAAATCAATCAAAATATGCTACACTCAGAGGGGACGTTAAGGCTTTTTTCTCTCTCATTTTAAAAATGCTCTAGGACCCCACCCTACATCTACTCTTTGAACATCATCAAATTTATAATACAGCAGATTTTAACAGTTTGATTCTCCATCAGTCAAGTAAATAACGAAACAGTGTTACGATTTAGACCATTCAGAACCCCTAACGTGGCAATTCTCAGATCTCAAATACAGATGTGATGGGACACCCATAGCATAAGGCTTCTTCTTAGT
This sequence comes from Secale cereale, assembly GCA_902687465.1. NCBI lineage: Eukaryota > Viridiplantae > Streptophyta > Magnoliopsida > Poales > Poaceae > Secale > Secale cereale. The sequence continues at coordinate 645,256,978 of LR738713.1, read as the reverse complement.
TGGTGCTGCTGGCAGTATAAACAACTCTTTGTTGGACCAGCAAGCTGTTGTATCCGGAAGTGGTAATACCAAGTGCCAATTAATGCAATTCCTTGATAGAATACCAATCCAGATTAAGAGAATTATTAAATGTCCTCGTTTTTCTGGATGATGGAAAGACGTGTTGCCACCGAGAATGAGTGTCATTGACTAAGACTACCCATAGTGGGAGTAACATAGGTAGTAACATCACACATATCTAGATAAAAAAGATGATGTGGCAAGCAATAAATGAAGAAAGAGAGGTATGTGGTAACATAGCTAGTTACTACTAGTATGAGTAACATCACACATATCAAGGTAAGATGAGTCTATGGCCTAATAAATGAAGTCTTCCATGTTACCACACATATGTTACTTCCCACTATAGAGGTAGTAACATAGAGTAGTAACATGGGCTGTTACTACTCTATGGGCGTGTTTGGTTCCATGGGTGCATCTGGGATGCATTGCATGAAGGAGCATGGCTGGGGCTAGCCTGGTTGAGCTAATGCAAAAAAGAGTTGAGATGCGTGTTTGGTGTACTGCATGATATAGGCCAGACTGAGCTTAGATTTTGTTTGGTATGTTGCATCTGAAATTGTATGAGAGAGGCACTGTACATCTTAGAGTTCACATATTAGATAGAGCTACAAATACATATTGCCCATATTAGTCCATTACACTCCAAGAAAGGAACATAAGAATGGTGCTGCACCTATTTACATAAAAAAATCTGCAGACATTTTTCATGAAGCGACAGATGACACAAGTCTCAGCCTAAATACCAATCGCCAGCAATGTACGTATAATCCTATGGAAAATGAGGCTGGGGACAGATCTCTGTCCAATTCATGCCAATCAATAGCCACGTTTATATATAATAAACAACCCAACCATCTCTAATCGACAGAGGAAAATGAGGTTTGGGTCAGATCTAAGATTAAATAAAAAGGAAGAGGGGAGGAGATAGGATAAGCACGCATCGGTCAGATGAGCCCCCGCTCCTTCCTGAACCTCCAGCCCCGCCTTGACTTCGTTCCCATTCACGGATGGATGAGGCTGCCGATCCATTCCGCTCACGCATCCGTCACGAGCAACGCCAAGGACAGCGCGAGCGGCAGAGAGTTGGAGATGGGAGGGAGGATAGATGGATGCAGGCAGATGGGAAAGGGAATGGAGGACGAGAGTACTCCCTCCGCCGGAGATGAGGATGCGCTCGGCGATGCGGCAAAGGCGACGGGGCTGCGAGATGTGAGTCGCGGGAGAGAAGAGAAAAGCGAGGAGAGGCGCGAGTCGCAGGAGAGAAGAGGATGCGAGAGAAGACCCCCTTTGCTCGAGTGGGTGCATGCGCGGATGCAGGCTCGGGGAAACGGCGGAAACTTGCGTTTTCCCTCAGCCTGGCTGGAAGCCTCGTTTTGCATCTATCGGGCCAGGTCCAGTTGGACATACAGGGTACCAAACATCTAGAAAATTGCATGGTGGGTGCGAGCCAGGTGCAACCCAAGGAACCAAACACGCCCTATGTTACTACCCATTATGGCTAGTCTAAACTCCAGTGCTGATGGGATGGGATGTTGACGATACTAGAAAAAGGAAATCCCAATTGGAGAAAACTGAACCCCAGACCCACCGAGGCCAACCAGGGACGATCAGCACATAAGACACACCATATAATACAACTCCGGACAATCGAATTTCAAGTCATCTAGAGCGGTCGATCACATCAGTGGCGCTCCGAATTGCATTCCTAAACTAGCACTAGCACGCGCACAAGGGGAAGAAACCGTCGCGAGGAGGAGCGAACGGCTCACCTGCACGGCCCGGACGGCGAAGGCGGGGCGCTGCGCCGGATCCTTGGCCAGCTCGAGGAGGCGCTTGTGCGTGAGCACGTCCTCCGCCCTCTCCACGTTCACATCCATGGCGTAGCTGCAACCCAACCCGAAGCGCCAAAATCGAAAACCATCAGTCGAGGACCTCCGCGTCGCAGCCGTCAGGAGGGGCAGGGGCGGGGGGCGGGGGGCGCGTTACCGTGCGGGGAGGCGGTTGAAGTGGCTCCAGAGCTCGTCGTCGAAGCCGGGGGCGCGCTCCTCGGCGGCGTGGAGGCGCGCCAGCACCTCGGTGTAGACCTCCAGCTTGTGGTGGTGCTGCTGCTGCTGCTTCCTCGACTGCGCGCCCGCCCCTCCCGGCGGCGACGAGGACCCCGCCTTCCCGCCCCCGCCCCCGCCCCCGCCCCCGCCGCCTCCTCCGCCGCCGCCGCCCGCCGCGGCCGCGTGGCTGCCGCAGCTCTCGGCCACCTCCTCCACCGCCATTACCGCCGGCCCGGCCTCGCCGCGATCTCGGCCGCTCGCGAAATCAGGAAGGGAGGGGAACTAAATCGCGCGCGATCGATCCCCTCGGGGGAGGGAGGGGGGAGAAAAGGGGGAGGAAAATGGAAAGAGGGAGAGGGATTTCGAGAGAGAGAGAGAGAATTTTGTGGATGCTGGTGGCCACAGTGGTTTTATATACGTGCCCGCCAGCGTCCGAGTTTATCTGCTGCCCCGCGAGTGTGCGACCCCTTTTCTTTTCTTTTCTTTTCTTTTCTTTACTTACTTATGAAAAAAGAAAAAAGAAAAAAGAAATGGGGTCAAATTCATCTGGTCGGTCGGTCGGTCCTTCAGAAAAAACGGGGCTGTGGGCTGTGGCCAATTCGGCTTTGGTCTGGGGGTTTGCTTGCCTGGTGCGCTGCATCGGGCACTTCGGCCGTTGTGGCGCACACTGTGGTAGCAGTAGGATATTGTTATTTTGGGGGCTATTTTAATCGCTGTGCCTGCCGTGGGCGTCGAGTGGCACAAGCGGAATTGGGTTATTCGTCGGATCTTGGACGAATATCTGCAAACTTGGAGTAGGCTCTAGTGGTGGTACGTTGGATGGTCGGTTTGAATTTTGATTATTGTGTTGTTCGTTGCTTAGGCGTGAGGCAACCGGCCGGACGGCCTACTCAGCATTCTTAATTTTGGGGTACTTATTATGTCGCTTCTAAATTACGTATATAGCCAAACGCCGAAATAAAATGTGGAATGAAACGCTTAGAGCATCTTCAATAAAACATGTAAATTTGGAGGTGTAAACTTTTACATCTTCAAAAAGTGATTTTTGCATCTCCAAAAAGGGGCCAACTCTAACAGACGATACAAAATGGAGATGTAAAACAGCCACTTCAATAGAAGATACAAATTTGAAGAGGTAAAATAGGAGATGTAAAAATTTACTATCTCCAAAATGTGAATTTGCATCTCCAAAAAAGAACCAACTCCAAATGACGATGCAAAACGGAGATGTAAAACATCCACTTCAATAGAAGATGCAAATTTGAAGAGGTAAAATAGGAGATGTAAAAATTTACCATCTCCAAAATGTGATTTTGCATCTCCAAAAAAGAACCAACTCCAAATGACGATGCAAAACGGAGATGTAAAACAGCTACTCTAATAGAAGATGCAAATTTGGAGATACAAAAACTATATTTCAACTAGTACTTCATTTGAGGGGGCGGCCAGGTCGGAGCGGCAGCGGCCAGGTTGGAGCGGCAGCGGCGAGGTCGGAGCGGCAGCGACGAGGCCGATGGCGCAGGGGCGGCGAGGTTGGAGCGGGGGCAACGGGGCGGACAACGCAGGGGCGATGAGGTTGTTGGGCGAGGTCGAGCGACGGCGAGGGGCGGAGAGGTTGTTGGGCGAGGTCGGGCCGGGGGGGCACAGGCGAGGTCGGAGCGGCGGCGGCGGGTGGGGACGAGGCGACTCGAGCGACAACTGGGGGTTGGCGAAGGGGAGGCGACGGCCGGGGGCTGGATCAGGCAGCGACGGGCGGCGAGAATTAGTGTCGGCCTTCGGCAGAGGAACTTCGGAGCCGACGGAAATTAGTGGTTGCACGAACGGATAAACAGGGGATCAAAACGGACACTCTCGGTCACTCACCTGACGCGTCCGCGGGCGTTTAAGGGATCATATTTACTATGTCCAGCTGTAAATGCTCTTAGAGTATTTACAAACATAGTACCTCAACCCGTCTGAATGCCCATGCATACCCGGTCAGTGCTTGGACGAAATTTAGCCACCCAGCCGACCTTCTTAGACCCAACCAAAATGCCCTTGCAGTCCGGCAACCCCATATCCGGTATGGGAGGCCATGACGTGCCCGAACGCCACTGCCACGTCCCTCCGGCCCAGCATGTCCCACGCCGGCCCACCATCCTCCCCACAGAAAGTAAACCCGATCGAAACCCTAGACCCAAACTGCACTCCGCTCACTTCTCTCGCTCTCTCTGCCCCTTCAATTTTGATATCCGACTACTCTATTTCATACAAATGCCATGTCTCATCGTATTTGCTATGATCGACCTAGTTGCATGCATTTGTACTCCCTCCGTTTTTTTTAGTCTGCATATAAGATTTAGTCAAAGTCAAACTTTGTAAAGTTTGACCAACTTTGTAAAGTTTTCTAAACTTGGTCTGCTATTGGCTAACATTTGGCAGTGACCGTGACGCACAAATCCAGCGTCGGTGATTATGCCCGACACGTCCCTGGTCTTTGCGGAAACGGGCACGAAATGAAGTGTTAGTTCCCGGCTTATCCGGACCTCGTTGGCCAGACGAGCAGGCACAGGTGGTGGTGTGTTGAGGTTGTTCCCACGTTCGTTCACCTGTGTTGGCCTGGTGAACCGCACGTGACCACCCTTGTGTGAAACAGGCCAGGCCACAGACAGGTCGGGCCCGCGCCGCGTCACCTAGGTAGGAATCCTCCCTCCTCGTGCGAGCGGGAGGTGGGAGCCCGGGATCGGGATCGAGGGTCGGGCGCGACGGGCCGACGGAGTCACACTTGTTAAACAAAGCGAGGAGCGCAGGAGGATCGCTCCGATGAGGCGTGGGAATATGCTCCCAGCGGGCAGTGGTGGCGCCGACGCGCGGCAGCCGGTAGCCGCGCTCCCATCGTGCCGCTTTTGGATTTGGCAGCAACGCGGATAAGACGGATCCGTCAGCCCCTGCTCACCCCAACCCCACCCCAACCCAGCCAGGAAAAAAAAGAATAATAAAAAGCGCCAGCACTAAGTACTCTAGTAGCAAGAGTAGGCGATATTTTATCAGTGGACCTCGGTAGCAATGGTTTTTCAACTAGTGCTATGCTACTAGTAGTACCGACTGCCCGGTCTTCCCTCCCATGATGGTGGATTTCCGGATATGCTTTCTGGCCTCGACGAGTTCAGCTCTCGGCGGGGGATATGCTTTTGAGTTAGGCTGAGGCAGAGGCACTCCAGAACAGAACAGTGCCTCCGCATTCCGGAAGGGATGCCACAAGTTACAAGTGGGTGTCGAGGGGTTTCAGTTTCAGTGGGTTTGGCTGGTTCGCGCCGCACGTCGTACGTGCTGTTTAGCTCCACGATCGAACCGGAGGCGGAGGACCGCGCCGCCAACCAACCAGCCAACAGTGCATCGGGCGATCGATCTGCTCGGGCTGAAACAAGGCTGCCATTGGAGGAGGAGTTGACGCTACCCTAAATCAAAACAAACAAAGACCTGCTGCACTCGACGACGACGACTCCGGCCAATCCTAATCCTAGCCGGCCCGCTGCTGTGGCGGCGAGCGACGCGCCAAGATTCCCGGCTCATGGCCTCCTTCACCCATCACACCGTCGCGCGCGGTCTCTCAGCCACGCAACCGGGGAGGGGCCGGCGTAACCACCTGCTACTGTTACTGTCAGAAGCAGTGATATATGCTATGCTCACGTGAGGCCATGATCTGCGCCCGTGCCGACGGGCCCATCGATGGCCCATCCCCATCGTGCGATGGCGTCCGGGGACCCCATCGCTTTGCCGGAAACCACCACCGCGCGGCGGGGGATCGCCCATGGAAGAAGGGATTCGCATCACGAAAGGGGGGAGGGAAACACGAGGCCTCTGACGCGGCGACACCTCGGCGCCGTGGAAAAGCGATCGCGATGCGGGCGGGTGGACGGGCAGACCGCTCCGCCGCATCTCCCGTGAACCGTGCCGGGTTTATCTGATTTCCTGAATGAATCCCTGCCCTTTTCTGTATTCTGTGTGGTACTAGCGCACTCGATCGGATCCCGTACGTCCCATGTCGGGCGGATATATGCCCCTGGGACCAGCGTGCATGCGTTGTCACCACGAGCGTGTAACTTGCACCGAGCGAGCGCCCGCTCCATAGAGAAGAGATACCAGCTGACAGGTACGTGCACTGTGAGAACCGAGATTGGCCGTCTGTTGCGACTTTGACTTGCGAGGTTGAAAATATTGGACCAGATATGGCTAGCTCCATCGATCTCGTCCTGTAAAACTGGACAAATGTGTGGAACATGCGCTGCAATCATCACCGCCCAGGTCTCATAGTGCAAGGATCCGATAATACATCAGGGGCGAGCTTGAAGGCCAGACCAGGATGACGCTGCCGTTTGAAAAGCAGGCAAATTTCGTTTCAAATTGTATAATCCACATTAGCAGTGGCGAACCTAAAGCTTGACCATGGGTATCACTCACCGTTGAAATGCGTATAATCATAAAAATGCGTATAGGATTGGACTAACTACTACTCCCTCTATAACAAAATGCAGGACCTTTTTTTAGCCAACTACACCAAAAAAGATTTATACCTCGTTGCATCTCTGCATGCGATGCCATGCAAGGTTTCTGCACGCTGGGATGAGGCATGCGCTTTTAAATTGGACGCTAGTTGCTTCTTCAGCTGCTGGAGCTCCCACCATCCATCCTCGCTTCCAGAGAAGAAGACGATGTTTCATCCGTCCATGATCCATCCATCCATCCATCCTCGCTTCCAGAGAAGAAGACGATGTTTCATCCGTCCATGATCCATCCATCGTACGCATCGCCACACATCACGTCCAGCTTGCATTGCAGTAGAACTGACTTCCCCGAGAAGAAGAAGAGGTGGCTCTTGGCGGCCGCCAAGGGGTGCATGCATGCATCGCGGGCGCCACGTCGCACGACAACGCTTCATCTTATCCACGTGCTTCGTACGGCCGGACGCTGCGTCGCCCCACCGTCACCGTGGACGGTGGACGGGCTTAACAAGGCCATCCTCCTCTATCCACGTCGCTCTCGCTCGCTCCTCGCCCCGCAGGAGCCCGGAGACGCTACCCAACCTAATCTTTCATGTAATCTTCCACATCTCCGGCCTAATCTCCTCTTCATTAGATTACGACCGGCACTATAACTATTATAGTCCCGCTGGGGGTACGTAGTACGTACTGGATGATAAAGAACCATGCATGTGGTTTCCGTGGAGGAAGAAATTACTCTAGATGCAACTAGTTCCAACTTCCAAGCCATGCTTTCTATCTTGGCGAGTCGTCCCGTTCCTACTACTACTACTAGCTTATCTAGTGCCTTTGATTGATGGCGAAAGCAGTGGGAGGTTAGATTAAGGCCGGCATTGGGCCATGTGTTTTCTGCGGGGGAGAGAAACCACTCCTGTTGCGACTTGCGAGCCACGATTTCCCGTCGATCGCACTCGCCTGTTATTGGAATCTAACCGACGCCTATTTCTGGAATCACACACGTGGAACAGTTTGCTGCACTCGCCCTGTCTCCAAACCCGATTGCCATTTTCCGTTTAAATGGTTCTTCAGGCCCGGAAGTAGGTTTGCATTCAGGCCCAGTAACTGATTCGTGTCTGGCGGCCCATTCACGCTCGCAAAAATAACCAAGACCCCGCGGATAAAATCAGTGGGTTTTCCGATGATGCTCTGAACCCGCTTTCCCCTTTATAGTCTTCTGCTTAAAACAGCTGGTTTCAGACTGGTAAATGTATTTCCGTTATACTAAATAATGGAAAGGGGTTATGCCCGATTTAAAAAATAATTATCAAGAAATGCCTCCAGGATTTTCACAGTCGACTTTTATTCCTTGCCACTCTCCGAATCTTATACTGAATGTATTTCATATGATCAAATTTGAACAAGCTGGACGGACCCCAGCGATTCCAAAAGCACTTCAACCGTGCAAAACAACATGTGGGAACCAAAGATCGTCGTACGCGGTATGTCTTGGGACACATCGCCTTGCAAGGCAAGTCATCAAAGTGATTATTTGTCATCATACCTTGAAGAGAGAAAAACATTAAAGCACAAAAATCAGGGCTGCTTTGATTGTTGGCCAACTTTGCCACACTATTTTTGGCAAGCTTGGCTAATACTCCGTATTAGGTGTTCAAATTCTTAGCCAACACTTTGGCTTGCCCAATGACACATTGCCATATATTTTTGTGTCTATGACACGTGGGACTTTCTCACAAAGACATTATTCCCTTAGGGGTGACTAGAAACAAAGAGGGTGTTTGGATTCAGGCCTATCGGGAAGCTCTTGACTCAGGCGGAGATCTCAGCCTCGGACCTAAAAAATTGGATGCCTGAGATTCGTGCCTGACTCAGGCTGGTTTTGTGGAAGCGATCCAAACAACCCCAAACACCTGTCTAACTTGATCAAACTTGCCTAACTTGAGTTGTGGTGAAGTGCAACTAAGAACCAAACATTCCATTGTAGGAATCACTAACCGAACCAAACCGCACACAAGTATCGACGCCAACAACGCCGAAAAAGGTTGAACCACCAAGGTAGGTAGAATTGTCGGACGACAATGCGAAACTTAGAGCCGGCGATCTGCAGAAGAAAAGGCATCACATGCTTCTTGGTGTTGGATATGTTAACCACGCCACGTCAAGGAAAAGATAGAGCCGTGGGATTTTATTCCATGCATGCCACATCCATCATTAGTTGAGACATTGTCACCAAATATATACAAAACCAACATAGAAAAAACTGCAATCTGTACATTGATCCGAGGGTTCCTTCGCCTCTAGTTGCCCGATGAACTACCGAATATGAGGGGAACTAAAGGAAACAACGGCCGAAGAAATGGCTTCTCCAGTCAGGTAATATGTTTTGATTTAGATACAATTGGCTTGCACGTTATCTTTTTAGAGAAGATGTTCTAAGATATTTTATACATTACTGAGGTTCGTTGATAGACTTTCCACAGACACACAAACCATTTATACCTTTTGATTTACCAATATATGGCTGATGGTGGTGTGAAATATATATCTTATCCCAAGCCACCTCAAGGCTGGACTGCCCTCTCAATAGCGGGCACATTTGTGGATGAATCAGTGGAGGCGAGTGCTGATATGATACTAAGGAACCCCGACGGATCAGTTATTTTCTCAGTATATAGATATCTATTCTATTGCAAAGATGTCGTAGAAGTTGAAATAAGTGCAATCTTAGAAGGACTGTCTTTGAGTTTAGAACGTTCTGATTTACCAATCGTGATCCATTCCGAGAATCCGATTGTGGTTGCTGCCCTAACAGATGACTCACTCGACCGTTGTGCTTATGGACACTTGATGACGGAGATCAAGAAGCTCTTGGAGCTGCGTGGGTTTATTTCGTTGAAAATTATTCGTAACCAAAATAGAGTTGCTCTTAGTCTAGCTAATATAGGGAGATCTAGAGGTAGCATCGCGTGTTGATTGCACCGAGTTCCATACAGTGTTCAAACTTTTGTATTAACGGACTGTAACACTATTTCAGAAAAATAAAATACACGCTGTTTTCTGCACACAAATTTTTTTTGAGGGATGCCCGGTCAATACCCGCAGATGAGGAGCTGGATTTACCAAGTGCGGTTGTAGATGCTCTTAGGTTTCGCAGATTTCCTCCGTTGTCTCACCTTAGTCACCTATGGCTAGCATTCCGCAGAGAACAAATTTCGCTTCGGTTATCAGAAACGGGCACGATAAGAAGAGCTAATTCCCGGCTTATATGGAACTCGTTTGCCGGAGGAACAAGGGTGTGGAGACACGCAGGAGTGGCGGCGTTTCAAGCTCGCGTCACGTTCAGCCATTCGCGTGGCCTGGCAGGTAAACCGTGCGTAACTGCCAGTTTGCCACGCTTCCACGTCCATTTCGCTTTTTTTCTTTCTGTTTCTTGATGGTTTTGGTTTCTGCGGAGGAGCTGTGTGCGATTTGGCAGGCCACCGACAGGTCGTGCCCGCGCCGCGACACTCCTCGGGACGGCAGTTGAGCGGGGATCGGGGTCGGGCGCGACGGGCCGACGGAGAGAGCGGAAACTCGTAAACAAAGGCGGGAGCGGAGGGGGAGGGTCAAGCGTGGGAATATGCTCCCAGTCCCAGCGACGCGCGGCAGCCGGTAGCCGCTCCGCGTCGTGCCGCTTTTTGGATTCGATCGGCAGCGCGGATAAGATGGATCCGTCAGCGCCTGGTCACTCACCCCCAACCCGCCCCACTACCGCTGGACGGGGTCATCATCGTCGTCACCACAAAGCTAATCACCCCACCCACACCCATCTAGTAGTACAACGAAGTAGAGTAGTACGTAATATTTTATCAGTGGACCTTGTTAGCAGCTGTTTTTCTAATAACTAGCGTAGGCATAGCACTGCGCTCGGTCTCGTTTCGTCGGTAGTATAGTCCTGCCATCGTTTCAAAAGAAAAGATTCACATTCAGGAATATTGTGACGAATTTGCAGGATATGCTCTAGTCGGGGGCTGGGCAGCCACGCACTCCGGAACAGTGCCTCCGCAGTCCGCACTCCGCTGCGCATGCAGGCCTCTTCTCTTCTCTCTTTTTTTTTTCGAACCATTCTCTTCCCTTCTCTTGAGGCGACGGGAGGCGTATGTGGGTGTATTCTCACAATCTACTGTTCGAGAGGTTTCAAGTGGGTTTGGCTGGTTTGGTTCGCTGCTACCGCTAGCTCCACGATCCAACAGGATGGAGGATGACTGGACCGCGCCAACCAACAGTGCATCCGAGGGGATATTCGGATCGCTCCGTTCCGGTCAGCGGATATCCTTCCGTCGGTTCCTCCTCGTTTACCTTTTTTTTCTTTTCTTGGACAAAGGACATTTCGTTTCCAAGTGATGTGGCCGTGCCGTAGGGATGGCCGGCGGCTGCATGCCTGCATAGCACGATGCAGTTCCTTCCCTAGCTTTATAGCTAAGCTAATAAACTCCTACAACAAAGTTCCTGGTGCGCCCATTGGAGGAGGAGCGGAGGAGTTGACGCTATCCGAAGCAAAGACCCACGCGCGCAGCTCAACCATACGTACACACGATGAGATGGGACTGATAGAGTCGAGTCGAGCTGATCCTAGTCGGCTGGCTAGTCCCTTGACTCCCTCCCTCTTCCTGCCTAGCCTTAAAAACAAATGTGACAACGACGCGCCAGCCATCGCCAAGATTCCCGGCTCATGGCGCACGCTACGCCGCCGGCCTCCTTCACCCATCACACTGCTGCGCGCAGTCTCACAGCCACGCAACCAGCCAGGGGCCGGAGCGGGCACCTGCTGCTGTTACTGTCAGCAGCAATGTGCCGCCGCCGCTGCTGCTAGTGCACGCTATATGCTCACGTGAGGCCACGATCGATCTGCCCGTGGGCTGTGGGCTATGGCGACGGGTCCATCGATGGCGCCATGCCATGGCATCTCGATCGTGCGTGCGTATGGCGTCCGGGGATCGGTGGCTTTGCCCTCCGCGGAGGTGGGGTGGAACGGATGATGGAAGAAGGGATCGCATCGGGAAAGAAAGGGAGGAAGGAAACACGAGGCCTCTGACGCCGCGACAACTCGGCGCCATGGAAAGGCGATAGCGATCAGATGCGCGAGGGTGGAGAACCAACGAGCGCTCCGCCGCATCTCCCGTGAACCGTGCCGGGTTTATTTGATTCCTCGAGTGAATCACCAACCTTATCTGTATTCTCTCTAGTGCTAGCGCTCTCGGTCGGATCCAGTCCCATGACGGGAAGATTATATATGCCATGGGACCAACGTGCATGCGTGCGCTCCCGAGTCCCGAAGGAAGAGATACCAGCTGACGGTAGTATGTGCACTGTGGGCGTATTTGGTTGCAAGTAGTGAATAGTAGCTGCATTGTACACACATCTCAACCCAGCTTGATTGAGCAAAAACAACCTCAAATGCGTTATCTGCAAGTTGTTTGATTGCATGCATCTAGGGTCCCTATATTAAGTAATTTGCAAAGTGCACTTTGTTTGGTTGCCTGCATTGGCCCAAGCGGCATGTGAACACGTTGTTTGGTTGCACGCATGAGGTATGATTAAGAGCTAGCACTTGCACTTAGCACCAGTGGCGGAGCTACGGTAAAATTATTGGGCGGGCCAAACAGGCTAGATTAAAGCTGACCTTAATAACGTTCATATTAAGGGCCTCTCAATCTTCACTAATTAGAGCTACCCTGGGCGGGCCATGGCCGGGTTTTGCCCCAACGTAGCTCCGCCCCTGCTTAGCACACAGGGTTAAGAACTAGCAGAGGGAGGGGGAGAAGAAATGCAGTGTGCGTCGGACAATGCCGACTGCCGTGGATAGTGGATGTGGCGTCGTGTTCGACATGACGAGCATGGAGTCGTGGACGAGCGATCCTGTCGGCGGCACGGCGAGCGACACCGTCGGCGAACTAGTTGCGGTGCTCGCGCAAAGACAGTCGACAGAGCAGGAAAATCCAGTGCTCGCGCCATGGTATTGTCAGTGCAGTGGACGAGAGAGAAGGCCGACATGATCGACGCCGACAAGGAGATCAGTGTAGTGTAGTAGGACGTGGGCAAGGAGATCAAGGGGAAGGGCATCAGCGTCGAGAGGGACGAATAGGAGGGCACTAAGCAGGGAGCTCGTCATGGCGGCGGCAGTGCATTAGGCTTCTGTTCAAAGAGAGATGAATCTATGATCGACGAAACCAAAAATTTACAACACGAATGCTGTGCGAAACTGCGCGATTAGGCTGCTGGTCAAAGGAAATTTCAAACGATCGATCGTGCGCGACGAATCTAACAAATTTTGTCCATAATAGCTTCAAACGGGAAGACGGAATTAAGAACTTACGGCCGACGAAACTACGGACCGATCGCCTGAATGAAACCGTAGCATCGAGGTGCATCTTTCTCGTGTAGAGCTTACCTCGAATCGAAGCACCATTATGTAAATTAGAAGGGGCTAGGAAGAACAGAATTAGATAGAAGGTTACTCGAGGTAGTAGAAGATAAACACGCAAAGGATGCATACGAGCTCGTATCCCTCTCATCTCCCCTCGTGCAAGTGGCCCACCATGTGCGCTCGCCTCGGCCTGGCTCGCTAGAAACCGCCGATCTGAGCATTTCCTGCGAGCCAAGCTCTGGGCTGCTTTAATTAGCGTGCGATGAAGACCCAACAGTGAAACCAGTCTACCAAACTGACTCAAGATGGCAACGGGGACGAAAACCATCGGGTTTTGCCTTCCCAAGCCCATCCCCACGAAAAAAATCGTAAACCCGTCCCCATTCCCATCAGCGTGCGCGGGGCTAGTTTTCCGCCCGTCCCCTAACCCATCGGGTTTGGGGGAACCCACAAGAAAATCAAATATATTTATATAAACATAGTGACGACAAAGAATAACATGTCAGCAACAAAACAAGCACATTTCAAGGGCATAACTTGAGCAAATTTCAACAAAAAAACTATAGTAGATGGTTAAACAGCTATATAGATGATCAGATTTCAGCAACAAAGATGATACCACATGATAACGGTAGCGAGTAGCATGATACCACATTTCAACAACAAAAATGATCAGATTTCAGCAACAAAGTTGATGAGGTTTCAGCCATACATGGTTCAACAAGATGTGCAAATCTTCCTATGCCAAATCAAAGTGCCAAGACCTAGGGAAGATCAAAATTCGCTCAAGCTAAAATGAAACATGAAAAAACATGCAGATTGGTATATGAAATTTGTAATTACTTGTACTTCACTTGCATTCCCTCTTGAATGTCTTGAAGAGAACTTCAAAAGCTTTGTCCTTGTTCATAGTCGGCATCTATGAGAATCAAATAAGTAGTAATGAACATCTTATGAAACATTGCCGCAAGATAATTATAAACTTTATGATGATATGATAAACATTGCAGCAAAAAATGTAATTTCGCGGGTCCTCTTTCTTCCCGCACGGGTTTGGTTGGGCTCGACGTGGGGCAACCAAACACGTCCCGTGAGAATCGCGATTGCACTGCTGACAGGTCGAATGTGTGAAACATGCGTTGCAAACGTCGCCGGCCAGATCTCGTCCCAGGATCCGCTACATCAGACGAGCCTGACTCGACCAGGGTGACAGTGCCGCGTCTCTGCATCTGCATGCCATGTCATGGCAAAGGTTTCCTGCATGCTTCTTCCGTAAGCTGATCTCCATTGGGCCTCCCTCGCGTCAAGAAAAGGGAAGCTTCATCCATCCATCCATCGTCGTACGCATCGCTACCCAGCACGTGCAGCTTGCAGTAAGAACGGGACTTCCCGGAGAAGAAGAAGTGGCTCTTGGCGCCAGCCAAGGGGTGCTTGCATCGCGGGCGCCACGTCACACGACAACGCTTCATCTTATCCACGTGCTCCGTACGGCTGCCGCGGCCGGACGCTCCGTCGCGGCGTCGCCCCACCGTGGACGGTGGACAGAATTATTTAACAAGGTTATCCTACCTATCCACAGCCTGACAATCATGATCCACGTCGCTTTCCCTCGCCCCTCCTCTCCCCGCAGGAGCCCGGAGACGCTACGTACCACTACCGGTTCGTCGATGTAATCTTCCACAGCTCCGGCCTAATCTCCTCCTCATTAGATTACGACTACCGCCGGAGCACGCGCTCAAGAAGGATAATGAACCATGTGCTTTCCGTGGAGGAAGAAATTGGGTGTAGGTAGTTCCAACTTAGGGCATCCACAATGTCTAGAGGCAGCATCGCCTCTGTGCTGGGTTCCACAGGTTGCCTCTAAGTTTTAGAGAAAAGCACGTAATGTATAGAGGCTGTGGTCGTCTCTTAGATGGACCCTATCAACAGGTTTAGAAAACAAGTTTCTCAACATATTTTATTCTACCACAACCACTCCCTAAGAACTGACATATGGGGTCACTCAATTTCTTTATTTCTTAGAGGCTGCCTCCATGCTAAGAGGCGATGCTAACAATTTTGGACTAGAGGCTGGGGTTTGCAATGTATGGAGGCTGCCTCTAAAAGGAGAGAGAAGGCTTAGAGGCAGCAAAAACCATACATTGTGGATGCTCTTACAAGCCACTCATGTTTCCTATCTATCTTCTCGACCCGTCTCGTTCGTACTACTAGCTAGTGGTATGGTAGCTTTGGTTGACGGCGAAAGCAGCGGGAGGTTATATTAGGGCCAGCATTGGGCCATGTGGTTTCTGCGGCGGGAGAGAAACCACTCCTCCTGTTGCGACTTGCGAGCAACGGTTTCCCATCGATCGCACTCACCTGTTTATGGCATCAAGCCGACAGCTATTTTTGGGAAGCACATCAAGCATACGTGGACCAGTTTGTCCTTCCCTAAGCTGCTTTGGCTCTCAACCATCGTTATGTCTCTCTGTGTGACCCTGCCGCACTTGTAATGTGAGCCACGAGTGCCTGCGTAAAATTGCCATTTTTCGAGCGCTAATTTCGTCGTGGTCCTTTATTTTTTTATTTTTTTTGAGGGGTCGTCGTGGTCGTTTAAACGGTTCTTCAGGCCCGGAGTAGGTTTGTATTCAGGCTCACCAACTAATTCGTGCCTCGCGGCCCATTCACGCGACCACAGGTAACCAAGACCTCTCCCCTAAATTTTTTTAGCCGCGCAGCACTTTGAATTTTGAAATATTTGAGAAAGATTTTGGAAAAAGTTGATTGGTTCTGAAAAATATCGATAAAAGTAGTTCACAAATCTTGAGAAAATTTTTTAAGGGTTTGAAAAAAAAGTTCATCAAATTTTGAAAAGGTTCATCAATTGTGAAAACAATTCACCAATTTAAAAAATTCACGACTTGGAAAAAAGTTAATCGATTTGAAAAAACTCATCAAAATTGACAAAAAGTTCATAAAATTTGAGAAAAAGTTCATCAATTTTAAAAAACATCCAAGTATTTGCGAAATCAATTCATCGAACCAAAGAAGAAGAAAAAAGAAACAAAAATAGAAAGCAATTTTTAAAAGATAAACGGAAAAAATGAAAAACAAAAATGAATGATTAAAAGAAAAAAAAGGTTAAATGTAACCAGATCATGCTGGGTGTTCGGGTGGTTACACTAGCGTGACCACCCGGCGTAACTCGATGAGGTAGGTCGTTGGTTTGATTCCCAAACACAGTGCTTGTTTGCGGATTAAGACAAAGAAAAAACACATTAGATGGGCCGGCCTAGGCTCCGCGCTTCAAGCGACCGTTTGCAAAAGGCACTTGCTAGTAACGGGCGTCTGAAGCGCCAAATAGGGTTCACCGATAAAATCAAGAGATACCTCCAAAACAGTCTAAAAAAGAGGTATCTCCAAGATTTTCAGACTCGACTTTGTTCGTTTCCTGCCACTCTCCGAGTCTTATAGTGAATGAATTTCATATATGACCAAATCTGAACAATGCTGGATAGACCCCAACAATTCGTAGAGCACTTGAACCGCGCAAACCAACGTGTGAGAACCAAAGATCGTCATACACAATATGTCTTCTGATACATCGCCTTGCAAGGCAAGCCATCAAACTAACGATTTTTCGTCATACTTTGAAGAGAAAAAAAAATAACACCCAAAAATGAGGGCTTATTTGATTGCTGGCTAACTTTGACATAGTTTGCCACACTATTTTTTTTGGCAAACTAGGTTATGAAGGAAATATGTCCTAGAGGCAATAATAAAGTTGTTATTTTATATTTCCTTATATCATGATAAATGTCTTTTATTCATGCTAGAATTGTATTAACCGGAAACTTAGTACATGTGTGAATACATAGACAAAACAGAGTGTCCCTAGTATGCCTCTACTAGACTAGCTCATTGATCAAAGATGGTTATGTTTCCTAACCATAGACATGAGTTGTCATTTGATCAATGGGATCACATCATTAGGAGAATGATGTGATGGACAAGACCCATCCGTTAGCTTAGCAACTTGATCGTTTAGTATGTTGCTATTGCTTTCTTCATGACTTATACATGTTCCTATGACTATGATATTATGCAACTCCCGTTTACCGGAGGAACACTTTGTGTGCTACCAAACGTCACAACGTAACTGGGTGATTATAAAGGTGCTCTACAGGTGTCTCCGAAGGTACTTGTTGGGTTGGCGTATTTCGAGATTAGGATTTGTCACTCCGATTGTCGGAGAGGTATCTCTGGGCCCTCTCGGTAATGCACATCATAATAAGCCTTGCAAGCAAATGACTAATGAGTTAGTCACGAGATGATGTATTACGGAACGAGTAAAGAGACTTGCCGGTAACGAGATTGAACTAGGTATGATGATACCGACGATCGAATCTCGGGCAAGTAACATACCGATGACAAAGGGAATAACGTATGTTGTTATGCGGTTCGACCGATAAATATCTTCGTAGAATATGTAGGAGCCAATATGGGCATCCAGGTTCCGCTATTGGTTATTGACCGGAGAAGTGTCTCGGTCACGTCTACATAGTTCTCGAACCCGTAGGGTCCGCACGCTTAACGTTTCGTTGACGATATAGTATTGAATGAGTTATGTATGTTGGTGACCGAATGTTGTTCGGAGTCCCGGATGAGATCACGGACATGACGAGGAACTCCGGAATGGTCCGGAGATAAAGATTAATATATGGGATAATAGTGTTTGACCTCCGGAAGGGTTCCGGAATTAACCGGAAGGGGTTCCGGATGTTTCCCGAAGTGTTTGGGTACGAGAACACTTTATTTGGACCAAAAGGGAAAGCACACAAGGTTTTTGGAAGGCGCAAAAGGAAGTTTTGCGGAGTCCAGGGGCCAGACGCCAGGGTCCCTGGCGTATGGGTCCAGACGCCGGGAACCCTGGCGTCTGGCCCTGGAGTCCGAGAAGGACTCTTGCCTTTCGGGTGAAACCGACTTTGTGAAGGTTTTTACTCCAAGTTTCGACCCCAAGGCTCAACATATAAATAGAGGGGTAGGGCTAGCACCCAAGACACATCAAGATACAGCAAGCCGTGTGCCGGCTACCCCGACCCTCTAGTTTATCCTTCGTCTAGTTTCTGTAGTGCTTGGCGAAGCCCTGCAGAGATTGTTCTTCATCAACAACCGTCACCACGCCGTCGTGCTGCCGGAACTCATCTACTACTTCGCCCGTCTTGCTGGATCAAGAAGGCGAGGACGTCATCGAGCTGAACGTGTGCTGAACGCGGAGGTGCCGTACGTTCGGTACTAGATCGGGACGGATCGTGAAGGTGCACGACTACATCAACCGCGTTGATAAACGCTTCCGCTTTCAGTCTACGAGGGTACGTAGACACACTCTCCCCTCTCGTTGCTATGCATCTAGTAGATATATCTTGCGTGATCGTAGGAAATTTTTGAAAATACTACGTTCCCCAACAGTGGCATCATGAGCCAGGTCTATGCGTAGATGATATGCACGAGTAGAACACAATGAGTTGTGGGCGATACTAGTCATACTGCTTACCAGCATGTCATACTTTGCTTCGGCGGTATTGTGAGATGAAGCGGCCCGGACCGACATTACGCGTACGCTTACGCGAGACTGGTTTCATCGTTACGAGCACTCGTTGCTTAAAGGTGACTGGCGGGTGTCTGTCTCTCTCACTTTAGCTGAATCAAGTGTGGCTACGCCCGGTCCTTGTGAAGGTTAAAACAGCACATACTTGACGAAACATCGTTGTGGTTTGGTATGCGTAGGTAAGAACGGTTCTTGCTAAGGCCGTAGCAGTCACGTAAAACTTGCAACAACAAAGTAGAGGACGTCTAACTTGTTTTTGCAGGGCATGTTGTGATGTGATATGGTCAAGACATGATGAGTTATATGGTGTTGTATGAGATGATCATGTTTTGTAATGTTATCGGCAACTGGCAGGAGCCATATGGTTGTCGCTTTATTGTATGAAATGCAATCACCATGTAATTGCTTTACTTTATCACTAAGCGGTAGCGATAGTCGTAGAAGCAATAGTTGGCGAGACGACAACGATGCTACGATGGAGATCAAGGTGTCGCGCCGGTGACGAAGGTGATCATGACGGTGCTTTGGAGATGGAGATCAAAAGCACAAGATGATGATGGCCATATCATGTCACATATTTTGATTGCATGTGATGTTTATCTTATTATGCTTCTTATTTTGCTTAGAACGACGGTAGCATTATAAGATGATCCCTCACTAAATTTCAAGGTATAAGTGTTCTCCCTGAGTATGCACCGTTGCGAAAGTTCGTCGTGCCGAGACACCACGTGATGATCGGGTGTGATAAGCTCTACGTTCAAATACAACGGGTGTAAGCCAGTTTTGCACACGCAGAATACTCGGGTTAAACTTGACGAGCCTAGCATATGCAGATATGGCCTCGGAATACTGGAGACCGAAAGGTCGAGCGTGAATCATATAGTAGATATGATCAACATAAGATGTTCACCATTGAAACTACTCCATCCCACGTGATGATCGGACATGGTTTAGTTGATTTGGATCACGTGATCATTTAGATGACTAGAGGGATGTCTATCTAAGTGGGAGTTCTTAAGTAATATGATTAAATTGAACTTTAATTTATCATGAACTTAGTCCTGGTAGTATTAGCATATCTATGTTGTAGATCAATAGCTCGCGATGTTACTCCACGCTTATTTTTTATATGTTCCTAGAGAAAACTAAGTTGAAAGATGTTAGTAGCAATGATGCAAAATTGTTCCGTGATCTGAGGGTTATCCTCATTGCTGCATAGAAGAATTATGTCCTTATGCACCGCTAGGTGACAGACCTATTGCAGGAGCAGATGTAGACGTTATGAACGTTTTGACAAAAGCTCAGTATGATGACTACTTGATAGTTTAAAGTGCACCATGCTTTAAGGCTTAGAACCGGGACTTCAAAAACGTTTTGAACGCCACGGAGCATATAAGATGTTCCAAGAGTTGAAATTAGTATTTCATACTCATGCCCGTGTCGAGAGGTATGAGACCTCTGACAGTACTTTGCCTACAAGATGGAGGAGAATAGCTCAACCAGTGAGCATGTGCTCAGATTGTCTGGGTACTACAATTATTTGAATCAAGTGGGAGTTATTCTTCCAGATAAGATAGTAATTGACAAAGTTCTCTAGTCACTATCACCAAGTTAGTAAAACTTCGTGATGAACTATAATATGCAAGGGATGACGAAGGTAATTCCCGAGCTCTTCGCGATCCTGAAATCGGCAAAGGTAGAAATCAAGAAAGAGCATCAAGTGTTGATGGTTAACAAGACCACTTGTTTCAAGTAAAGGGCAAGGGGATAGAAGGGGAACTTCAAGAAGAATGACAAGCAAGTTGTCACTCTCATGAAGAAACCCAAAGCTAAACTCAAGCCTGAAACTAAGTGCTTCTACTGCAAAGGAAATGGTCACTGGAAGTGGAACTGCCCTAGATATTTGGCGGATAAGAAGGATGGCAAAGTGAACAAAGGTATATTTGATATACAGATTATTGATGTGTATTTTACTAGTGTTCATAGCAACCCCTCAGTATTTGATACTGGTTCAGTTGCTAAAGAGTAGTAACTCGAAATCAGAGTTGCATAATGAACAGAAACTAGTTAAAGGTGAAGTGACGATGTGTGTTGGAAGTGGTTCCAAGATTGATATGATCATCATCGCACACTCCCTATACTTTCGGGATTAGTGTTGAACCTAAATAAGTGTTATTTGGTGTTTGTGTTGAGCATGAATATGATTTGATCATGTTTATTGCAATACGGTTATTCATGTAAGTTAGAGAATAATTGTTGTTCTGTTTACATGAATAAAACCTTCTATGGTCATACACCCAATGAAAATGGTTTGTTGGATCTCGATCTGTGATACACATATTCATAATATTGAAGCCAAAAGATGCAAGGTTAATAATGATAGTGCAACTTATTTGTGGCACTGCCGTTTAGGTCATATTGGTGTAAAGCCCATAAAGAAACTCCATAGTGATGGACTTTTGAAATCAGTTGATTATGAATCACTTGGTGCTTGCGAACCATGCCTCATGGGCAAGATGACTAAAACTCCGTTCTCCGGAACAATGGAGCGAGCAACAGATTTGTTGAAAATCATACATAGTAATGTATGCGGACCAATGATTGTTGAAGCTCGCGGCATGTATCGTTATTTTCTGACCTTCACTGATGATTTGAGCAGATATGGGTATATCTACTTAATGAAGCACAAGTCTGAAACATTTGAAAAGTTCAAAGAATTTCAAAGTGAAGTGGAGAATCATCGTAACAAGAAAATAAGAGTTTCTACGATATGATCGTAGAGGTAAAATATTTGAGTTAGCGAGTTTGGCCTTCAGTAAAAACAATGTGAAATAGTTTCACTACTCACGCCACCTGGAACACCACAGTGTAATGGTGTGTCCGAACGTCATAACCGTACTTTATTAGATATGGTGCGATCGATGATGTCTCTTACCAATCTATCACTATCGCTTTTGGGGTTATGCATTAGAGACAACTACATTCACGTTAAATAGGGCACCATCTAAATCCGTGGAGATGACACCGTATGAACTGTGGTTTGACGAGAAACCTAAGCTGTCATTTCTTTAAGTTTGGGACTGCAATGCTTATGTGAAAAAGTTTCAACATGATAAGCTCGAACCCAAATCGGAGAAGTAAATCTTCATAAGATACCCAAAAGAAACTGTTGGGTACACCTTCTATCACAGATCCGAAGGCAAGGTCTTTGTTGCTAAGAGTGGATCCTTTCTAGAGAAGGAGTTTCTCTCGAAAGAAGTGAGTGGGAGGAAAGTAGAACTTGATGAGGTAATTGTACCTTCTCCCGAATTGGAAAGTGGAACATCACAGAAACTAGTTCTAGTGATTCCTACACCAATTAGTGAGGAAGCTAATGATGATGATCATGAAACTTCAGATCAAGTTTCTGCTGAACTTTGTAAATCAACTAGAGTTCGTTCCGCACCAGAGTGGTGCGGCAACCCGGTTCTGGAAGTCATGTTACTGGACCATGATGAACCTACGAACTATGAGGAAGCGATGATGAGCCCAGATTCCGCTAAATGGCTTGAGCCATGAAATCTGAGATGGGATCCATCTATGAGAACAAAGTATGGACTTTGGTTGACTTGCCCGATGGTCGGCAAGCCATTGAAAATAAATGGATCTTTAAGAGGAAGACTGACGCCGATGGTGATGTTACTGTCTACAAAGCTCGACTTGTTGCGAAAGGTTTTCGACAAGTTCAAGGTGTTGACTACGATGAGATTTTCTCACCCGTAGCGATGCTTAAGTCTGTCCGAATCATGTTAGCAATTGCCACATTTTATGAAATCTGGCAAATGGATAACGAAACTGCGTTCTTTAATGGATTTATTAAAGAAGCCTTGTATATGATGCAACCAGAAGGTTTTGTCAATCCTAAAGGTGCTAACAAAATGTGCAAGCTCCAGCGATTCATCTATGGACTGGTGCAAGCATCTCGGAGTTGGAATATACGCTTTGATAAGTTGATCAAAGCATATAGATTTATACAGACTTGCGGTGAAGCCTGTATTTACAAGAAGTGAGTGGGAGCACTACAACCTTTCTGATAAGTATATGTGAATGACATATTGTCGATCAGAAATGATGTAGAATTTTCTGGAAAGCATGAAGGAGTGTTTGAAAGGAGTTTTTCAAAGAAAGACCTTGGTGAAGCTGCTTACATATTGGGCATCAAGATCTATAGAGATAGATCAAGACGCTTGATAAGACTTTCGATGAGTACATACCTTGATAAGATTTTGAAGTAGTTCAAAATGGATCAGTCAAAGAAGGAGTTCTTCCCTGACTTGTAAGGTGTGAAGTTGAGTAAGACTCAAAGCCAGACCACGTCAAAAAAATATAGAGAGAATGAAAGTCATTCCCTATGCCTCAGCCATAGGTTCTATAAAGTATGCCATGCTGTGTACCAAACATGTTGTGTACCTTGCCATGAGTTTGTCAAGGGGGTACAATAGTGATCCAGGAGTAGATCACTGTACAACGGTCAAAATTATCCTTAGTAACTGGATGACTAAGGAAATGTTTCTCGATTATGGAGGTGATAAAGAGTTCGTCGTAAAGGGTTACGCCGATGCAAGCTTTGACACTAAATCCAGATGACTCTAAGTATCAATCTGGATGCGTATTGAAAGTGGGAGCAATTAGCTAGAGTAGCTCTATGCAGAGCATTGTAGACATAGAAATTTGCGAAATACATACGGATCTGAATGTGACAGACCCGTTGACTAAACTTCTCTCATGAAGCAAAACATGATCACACCTTAGTACTCTTTGGGTGTTAATCACATAGAGATGTGAACTAGATTATTGACTCTAGTAAACCCTTTGGGTGTTGGTCACATGGCGATGTGAACTATGGGTGTTAATCACATGACGATGTGAACTATCGGTGTTAAATCACATGGCGATGTGAACTAGATTATTGACTCTAGTGCAAGTGGGAGACTGAAGGAAATATGCCCTAGAGGCAATAATAAAGTTGTTATTTTATATTTCCTTATATCATGATAAATGTCTTTTATTCATGCTAGAATTGTATTAACCGGAAACTTAGTACATGTGTGAATACATAGACAAAACAGAGTGTCCCTAGTATGCCTCTACTAGACTAGCTCATTGATCAAAGATGGTTATGTTTCCTAACCATAGACATGAGTTGTCATTTGATCAATGGGATCACATCATTAGGAGAATGATGTGATGGACAAGACCCATCCGTTAGCTTAGCAACTTGATCGTTTAGTATGTTGCTATTGCTTTCTTCATGACTTATACATGTTTCTATGACTATGATATTATGCAACTCCTGTTTACCGGAGGAACACTTTGTGTGCTACCAAACGTCACAACGTAACTGGGTGATTATAAAGGTGCTCTACAGGTGTCTCCGAAGGTACTTGTTGGGTTGGCGTATTTCGAGATTAGGATTTGTCACTCCGATTGTCGGAGAGGTATCTCTGGGCCCTCTCGGTAATGCACATCATAATAAGCCTTGCAAGCAAATGACTAATGAGTTAGTCACGAGATGATGTATTACGGAACGAGTAAAGAGACTTGCCGGTAACGAGATTGAACTAGGTATGATGATACCGACGATCGAATCTCGGGCAAGTAACATACCGATGACAAAGGGAATAACGTATGTTGTTATGCGGTTCGACCGATAAAGATCTTCGTAGAATATGTAGGAGCCAATATGGGCATCCAGGTTCCGCTATTGGTTATTGACCAGAGAAGTGTCTCGGTCATGTCTACATAGTTCTCGAACCCGTATGGTCCGCACGCTTAACGTTTCGTTGACGATATAGTATTGAATGAGTTATGTATGTTGGTGACCGAATGTTGTTCGGAGTCCCAGATGAGATCACGGACATGACGAGGAACTCCGGAATGGTCCGGAGATAAAGATTAATATATGGGATAATAGTGTTTGACCTCCGGAAGGGTTCCGGAATTCACCGGAAGGGGTTCCGGATGTTTCCCGAAGTGTTTGGGTACGAGAACACTTTATTTGGGCCAAAAGGGAAAGCACACAAGGTTTTTGAAAGGCGCAAAAGGAAGTTTTGCGGAGTCCAGGGACGCCGGGAACCCTGGCGTCTGGCCCTGGAGTCCGAGAAGGACTCTTGCCTTTCGGGTGAAACCGACTTTGTGAAGGTTTTTACTCCAAGTTTCGACCCCAGGCTCAACATATAAATAGAGGGGTAGGGCTAGCACGCAAGACACATCAAGATACACCAAGCCATGTGTCGGCTACCCCGACCCTCTAGTTTATCCTCCGTCTAGTTTCTGTAGTGCTTGGCGAAGCCCTGCAGAGATTGTTCTTCATCAACAACCGTCACCACGCCGTCGTGCTGCCGGAACTCATCTACTACTTCGCCCGTCTTGCTGGATCAAGAAGGCGAGGACGTCATCGAGCTGAACGTGTGCTGAACGCGGAGGTGCCGTACGTTCGGTACTAGATCGGGACGGATCGTGAAGGTGCACGACTACATCAACCACGTTGATAAACGCTTCCGCTTTCGGTCTACGAGGGTACGTAGACACACTCTCCCCTCTCATTGCTATGCATCTAGTAGATAGATCTTGCGTGATCGTAGGAAATTTTTGAAAATAGTACGTTCCCCAACAGGTTAATCTTAGGTGTTCAAATTCTTAGCCATGCTTTGACTTGCCCAATGCCATTTTTTTTGTGTATGACATGTGGGACTTTCACACAAAGACAATATTGTCTAGGCATGGCTCGAACTAAACACCCGTCTAACTTGATCAAACTTGCCTAACTTGAGTTGTGGCAAAGTGCAGCTAGGAACCAAACATCCATCGTGGGAATCACTAACCGAACTAAACCGCACACTGTCAACAACATCGAAAAAGGTCAAACCACCAGGTAAGGTTGAATCGTTGGATGGCAATGTGAAAGTTAGAGCCGATGATTTGCAGGGCAAAAGGCATCACGTGCTTCTCGATGTTGGCTATGTTAGCCACGCCGGAAAAAGTTAGATTCTCGGGATTTTATTCCATGCATGCCACATTCATCCTTAATCAAGTCATTGCCACCAAATATATAGAAAACTAACATAGAAAAAGCTGCAATCCATACATTGATCCGAGGATTCCTTCGCCTCAAGTGCCCGATCGACTACGGAATGTGAGGGGAACTCAAGGAAACAACGAGCGAAGAAATGTCTTGGCCTGTCAGGTAAAATGTTTTGATTTAGAGCGTGTTCGGACTCTCTCCGAATCCGCAACTCCGTCCCGAAGCGGAGCGACAACCAGTTGTAATTTGTGGAGCGGCTAAAACGATGCTCCGCCCGCTCCCCTCCGTCACCAAGGACTGGAGGGTTGCCGAACGCAGCCTTAGATACGAGTGCCTTGCACGTTAGTATCTTCTTAGAGAAGATGTTCTACGATACTATATACATTAGTGAGGTTTGTTGGTGGACTTTCCACACACACAAAATATTTATACCTTTTGATTTACCAATATATGCTTGACGGTGTTGTGAAATATATATCTTATCTGTTCATTTTTTGCGAAATTTATCTGTTTTAATTATGCATACCATCACACGCATCACATCGTACTCTCTCCGATCCATATTACTTGTCGTTCAAGTGAATGTATCTAGATGTATTTTAATGCTAGACACACCCATTTGAGCGACAAGCAGATAAGTAAAATGGATCGGAGGGACTACATGATTTATTAATTTATTTGAGCATACACATGTGTTCTGTAGTACTTTTTCTGGTTAATCTTACATCCTGCATCAAGGGATTGCACACAACCCAACGTTGTATCCCTTGGGACCTTCTAATGGTTGTTGTTCCGAATTTTTGATAATCACATGATCTTCATAACAAAACTTTGGCCATTATTTTCTGTAATGTATATTTATGAAATCCAAAAAAATTGTTTATGTCTTTCTAGATAGATCACACGTAAAACTATATCTTTGTTTGAAATGGAAAATTTACAGGATTGGTGGTAGTTACAGTTGCAGTATTCGTTCTCTTGAACATGGATACACAATTTGCTAAACATGACTATAATTGCCAAAGTCAACGGCGTATGCATGAAAGCCAGCTGGAATTTTGTGTTGAAAGTCTTTTTCAAGTCTAATGCATTAAGTAATTAGTAGTGACAATTACAACGAATAAAGAAAGTTCAGCTGGTCCTCAACTAATGTGGAGAGCACGGGCAGAAACAGTTAGGAGCATGTGACCCGTTGAACGTGAACAATCCCATGATCTTGGCATGGTTCATTGGTTGTACAGCTCCAGCATTATACACAGTCTAACGACAGCTAATCAAAATAACACTTGTTCCAAAGATCATGTCACGTACTATAGTATTTTCTGTTGATGATGACAATTACAATGTTCATAACCTACTAGTTGAGGCCGAGGAGCAAGTGGTTCGCTGAATATGGATGTTTTCATACATGATCCTGACCAGGTTCATCTGATTTTGACAAGATCCTGGCCAGGTTCATCTGCATAACCTACTAGAGGCCGAGGAGCATGTGATCTGTCGGTACTTGGATATATGCTGAGATTTAGTCGACATCAAATTGAGGCCGGGGAGCATGTGATCTGTCGGGACTTGGATATATGCTGAGATGTATTCCCTTCGTAAAATAATATAAGAGCATTTTAGTGATCTAAATGCTCTTATATTAGTTTACAGAGGGAGTAGTCGACATCAAAGTTTGATTACCTTGGGCAATTGATGTGGTTGGAATGCATTTGAACTGTAGAATGTAAATGTTTAGTTTGTAAAAAAAAAAAGTTGAGCACTCAGACGCTATAGAATGTACTCCCTCCGTTCGGAATTACTTGTCTCGGAAATGGATGTATCTAGAACTAAAATACGTCTAGATATATCAATTTATGCGACAAGTAATTTTGAACGGAGGGAGTACTACAGTACACAAGGTAATTGGTTACTGGGTACATTTGGTAATTCCAGAGAGGTACTGTTACGGAGTGCATATTATTATGTATAGCTTTTTCTCAAGTGGATATTATTATGTAGCTTTAAATATGATTTACAAAATGTTCCTAATACAAAATTTAAAAACAAGCGATTTTGAATCTCACTGCAATGACGTACGAATTCGTGTAATATGGTCTATTACAGAAAAAAATATTAACGTGTTTCCTTTGAAGAAATTTTTTAAAGTGGTGGCTTTATATGATTACATCGACTCAAGCTCAATAAAGTACTCACAGTTGTTAAGGCTACTAGAACGGCCCAGAACGGCCCAGACTGAAACTTGCTAGAGAGCAAAATTATGCTACACACATGGGCTTATAATAGAATTCCCTATTCGGCGCCATGTGCAGCCGTTAATGTGCAATTGTTTTTTGAACTTTGCCCGTTAATGTGCAATTCGTTCACAGCACAGCACACTAACCACTAGGGACATCGAAATACTTGTGCCTAATAACATTTGTTTTTCTACAGTTCGAGTTTTTTTTCCTTTTTCTTACTATTTCTGTATTATTTATTTTTCTTAAAGGTGTGATTTTAAATCAATGAAATTTTTTCTTCAAAATTGACGAACTCTGTAAAAAACTCCGTGATTTTTTTTAGAATCAATGAATTTTATTTAAATTATTTAAATTTTAATCAAAAGTGATTAACCTTTCCAAAATTTT
Source organism: Secale cereale (assembly GCA_902687465.1). NCBI lineage: Eukaryota > Viridiplantae > Streptophyta > Magnoliopsida > Poales > Poaceae > Secale > Secale cereale. Next base: position 645,228,709 of record LR738713.1, on the reverse strand, counting down.
GAACTTTTTTCAAAGTTGTGAAATATTTTTATAAAATTGATGAACTTTTATCAAAATAGGTGATCTATTTTCATGATTGTGTTTTTTTAAGACTCATGAAGTTTGTGAACCTTTAAAAATTTTATGGAAATTTTGAAGTTTGTGAACCTTTAAAAAAATTACTGAACATTTTTAAACTAATGATTTTATATTTGGATTTTTTCTATTTTTATTCAAAAGTCAACATTTGACTCGTCAACAGTCAAGAGCCGGACCGGTCGAACTAGGCACCCACCCAGCTGCTGGCCCACTCGCGCATGAAGACTGTGTTGGGCTGGCCGACAAATTCCTACCCGTGAGTGCGCCACTTGCGTTACCCGGTGCTACGAGCGCTGGTTAGGGTATCTACAATGGCAGACTCTTAAATAGGCACTTAGGGAGGAAACATTAAATGTTATTCAATTTAAAAACACCTAGGCGCTCTACCCCTCAACGCCAGACGGTAACGCCTGGCGCTAATTAACCACTAATTAAACAGCCTCCGCGCCTGGTGCAGGAGAAAAAGGGCCCTAGCGTCTGATGCCTTCCTTTGCGCTAACATGGCATCTGACGCCAGGATTTCACGAAGTAACTGCGAGTTAACAGGGAAATCGATAGGAAATCTATCCTGGCGTCTCTCCAAGCGCCCAACGTTGGACATGCCCTTAGGAGCTCCCGCTTAGGATGGCCTAGGCTGAAACATACAAAGAGACCAGAAATTATACTCGAAAAAATAATCTGTTTGGATACTAAGTATTTTTAACACAACAATCAGTGTCAGAAACCTGCAATATTTCATATTATAAGCATGCATGAAAAAAGATTGCATGTAAATACTATAATGCAATATTAGTAAAACTATGGGGCACTTGGCGATTGAAGACATGACTTACTAGTATTTTATTTATGCTTCACGTGCTGGTAGATAAATTGTCTTTGTAAAAAATATTATATTCAAATATGCATTCACATCTAATGCGCTTTAATATGAATTTCAGTTATCAAATTATATCTTTTTCATGTGAGGCCATAGATAAACCCCTAGATGTCTGACACTATCATAAATTGTACTTCTCCCCACGGCCGCCAGAAACTTACAGGAATATTCCTACTGCTGTCAGGAAAATATTTAGTTGAGGGGCAAAAACTTACTATATAATGTACTATTTCCTCCATACTATTTTCCTCGCAGTGTAAGTACTTGCGAGATGCTTCGGGCCACACAAGAAAATAGGCCACCATTCGAAAAAGTCCAGTTTCTAGTAGTGTGATGATTGAAAGGTGCTACAAAAATGAGGGTTCACAACCTACCTACACAGGTGATACAAGAGAAAATATCGAGCATTTCAAGGTTTAGGAAAAAAAAAGGGTGAAGAATAGATTTTCGTTAATATACTTCAGAAATACCAAGATATTCAGAATACATTAGGGTTTGTAAAACCGAAGTAATAAAAATTGACCAAAATACATCAAGGTGTTTTAAACTAGGGTAATTTTGTAAAATCAAGTCATTAGAGAAAATCTTTAAAAGGCTCATTAGGTACCAGCAAGCTACAGTTTTGCTAAGCCTCAGTTGACCTAGACTTCGTTATGTCTCAGTCAATGGTACATATTAATTTGATCCTACATGAAGATTCGTATAAAAATTTCTATTCAGTTTTCTCTTATTTCTTCTTATAAAAATTGCTATTCCTATAAAAACTAAGCAGG
>LR738713.1:645163718-645226926 GCA_902687465.1 Secale cereale | reverse complement strand
AAAAAAAAAACAGAGTAGGATGTTGAAGACGGAAGGCAGTTTTTTTGAGGAAAAGCCATCATGGCGGTTTATATTTCATGTGGGAAAAGGGCTACATCATTTGAAAGTACATTGAGCAAAAAATCAGGAGCCTCGTTCTGCCAAACAAAAGTTCTCGAGTGCTCCGACTTCGTAGCCAGTAAATCCGCCGCCATATTGGCCTCCCTAGGGCAATGACAGAATTAAACAGAAATAAGATTACAACATAAGAAGGTACATTCCTCATAGATGGCTGCCGTTGGGCCCAAGGAATTTCCTCCAAGTTGCATGATCTCGATCACCTCCATACAGTCAGCTTGTATCTCCACCTTGTTGCATCCGATGTTGTTGGCGAGGATTAACCCATCTTTGAGTCCCCTAGCCTCCGCCGTAGCAGCATCCTCAACGAACGGGATGTGTGACGCCGAAGCCGCTATGAAAGTGCCGGAGGAGTCTCGTATCACAGCACCTGTTCCGCCAGTCCCACTGTCCGCATCGAAGGAGGCATCAACATTTAAACATACGAACCCCTCCGCTGGTTTTCTCCATCCTTGCTCCCGCGTTCGCCTTCCTCGTTGTTTCCTCGCTCTCATGAAGTTTTTCGTCAAGGTGACGATCGCCTGAGCCGATCGGTCCGGCTCCTGGATAGGCTCACCATGTGTGAACTTCCGGCGCTCCCACCATATGTACCACACGGCCACCGCCATGAGCTCCTTCCTTGATACATCAGGGAGCGCTGGGAGCATGGCATTTGGCATCAGCAGCAAATCGCCTAGTACCGAGGCTCCTTCCGTTTCGGTCGCGCAGAGCTCGTTGATGGTATCGCTCAGCCCAAGCTTGGCCCAAATCTTCTTCACCCTGTCACAGAGGAAAAAAGCATGGCGAATGCTTTCGCAATCAGATTCACAGAGTGGGCAATCCGATGTCGTAATCATATGCCGATTCGCCAATACACCCCTACATGGGATCGCTCCATACAACGCTCGCCAGACGTGCACTTTAACCTTAGCTGGTATTCGAAGCTTCCAAAGAATGCGCCAAACTGGACTAGTACTTGAAGACAATGTTGAATTTGTTTGTCTCAACTTTCGTCCGTGTTGGTGATCCCACTCCATATGGTAAGCTGTCTTTACCGACAAGATTCCAGTTTTGTTGTAGTGCCATGAAACAAAATCCTCCATCATCCCTGTTGCAAGGGGTATATTCAAGATACGGTTTGCATCAATGGGCCAAAAGATATGTCTGATAAGCTGTTCATCCCAACATCTATTCTCCATGTCAATTAGTTCCGAGACAGTAGTAAGAATGATGTTACCTCGAGGGGTTAAAACCTTTCTACTTGGACTGCTTACCACCCAAGGGTCATCCCAGATACTAATCTGTGTGCCGTCTCCCACTCTCCATATGTAACCCTTTTTAAAAGTCTGAAGACCGCTCCATAAGCTCTGCCAGGTATAAGAACTCCCTTTCTTGAGAGGGCAATTCAGTAGATCTCCATCCGGAAAATATTTTGCTCTAAGAACTCGGGCACAGAGGGAGTCTGGCTCTTCCAGTAGCCTCCAGCTTTGTTTAGCTAAGAGGGCTAAGTTAAAGCAGTGAACATCTCTGAACCCCATACCACCACTGCTCTTTGGTACACACATCTTCCACCACGCGAACCAATGCATATGTTTCTTCTCCTCCTCATCCCCCCACCAGTATTGTGACATAGCTGCTGTAACCGCATTACAGATTTGTTTTGGGAGCTTAAAGACAAGCATGGCATATGATGGAATGGCTTGTATGATGGCCTTCAGCAGAACTTCCCTCCCTCCATAGGATAGCATATTTTCCTTCCATCCTCTAATCCTATTCAGAATTCTGTCCACTATATGTTGAAAGCAATCCGTCCTCTCTATCCCGACAATCAGGGGCAGCCCCAAGTACTTATCCGTTAATGCTTCTGCCATGATATTAAGTGTGGTACACACCTCGGCCCTCACTTCGACAGGAGTGCACGGGCTGAAGAAGATACTTGATTTGGCCTCACTAACCAGTTGGCCCGAAGCAGTGCAATAATCATCCAGGGCTCGCTTTAAACTCATTGCATTGTTAGCATCTGCACGCATCAGGATGAGGGAATCATCCGCAAATAGTAGGTGTGAAACCGCCGGTGCCTCCTTGCATACTTTCACGCCAATTAAATCTCCATTCTCCTCCTCATGGGTAAGCAAGCTTGAAAGTCCCTCCGCACAGATCAGAAATAGGTACGGGGATAGTGGATCACCTTGGCGGAGTCCTCGCGTGGGAACAAAAAATTCTGTTAGAGAATTATTGAAATGTACTTGGTACTTTACTGACCTGACGCACTCCATAATTAGAACCACCCAGTCCGGTGTGAAACCCAGCCGCATCATGATATTCTCCAGAAAGACCCATTCGACCCTATCATAGGCCTTATGCATATCAAGTTTTACTGCGCAAGTTCCGAACTTGCCAATTCTCTTCCTCTTTATAGCATGGTAAGATTCAAAAGCCACTAAGAAGTTGTCTGTAATCAGCCGCCCGGGAACGAAGGGACTTTGATTAGGGGAAATAATCTCAGGCAGCAAGTATTTGAGCCTGTTTGCTAGTAGTTTGGAGATCACTTTGTAGACAACATTACAAAGGCTGATCGGGTGAAATTGCGTTATAACCTCCGGGTTCTCCACTTTTGGTATTAGGACAATTGTAGTGTTGTTCCATCCGTCAGGAACCTTTCTATTATTTACTGCCAGTAGTACTTCATCAATTAGGTCCTCTCCTATGATGTGCCAGAATCTCTTGTAGAAAACAGCATGTAGCCCATCAGGCCCAGGTGCCTTGAGGTCACCAATACTATGTAGAGCTCCTTTAACTTCCTCTCTGGAGAAAGGCTTCATAAGTTCCTCATTCATGGCAGCAGAAACTTTAGGTTTCACCTTGTCCAAAACATCATGGTTCGGATTTTGTGCTTCTGAAGAAAAAAGGCCACTAAAATAGTTAGCCACATGTCCCTTTAGTTGGTCCTCGTCCTCTAACCAAACCCTTGAATCTCCTTTCAGCTTTTTGATGAAGTTCTGTTTGCGCCTCCCCGTATCTGCGCGATGAAAGAAATCCGTATTCTGGTCGCCACGGCAGAGCCAATCAGCCCGGCCTCTCTGCATCCAGTAGATCTCCTCCTGTTCAAGCAGGTTCTCGATCTGCATGTGGAGTACATGTTGTCGAGCCATAGCCTCATCCGTCAACGGGCCCGTGAGTACCTCGTTCAACTCTTTCTGCAGTTTCCTGAGCCGGGTTCGCGGGCCTTTTAGAGTCACTTTATCCCACGTGTGCAAAGCTGCATGAATCTCACCAGTGACTTGTGAGTAAGACTCGGCTCCCCTAGATTTTGCCCTATCCCAAGCCGCTTGAACAATCACCTCAACATCCTCCTCTGCCAGCCATCTGGCTTCAAATTTCCTAGGCCCAGGCGGCCCTCTTGGTTGCAGACCCAGCTGAAAGTCAGTGTCTATTAATACCGGACGATGGTCTGATTTGTTAAAGGGTTCATTTGAAACCCCATACGTTGGAAATAGGTCAGCCCAAGAACTGCTTGAAACTGCTCTGTCCAGGCGCTCCCGGATTCTGCCTCGACGCCAAGTGAAAATATCGCCCGTGTAACCTATGTCATCGAGCCCGCAATCACTTAGCGCATCACTGAAGCCCTGCATGCATCGTTGGGAGCGTGCAACTCCTCCATCTTTCTCATGGGCTTGAAGTATTTCATTAAAATCTCCCGCCACTAACCATGGCAGATCATTCAAATTTTTCAGACCTCGCAAATATTCCCATGACAGGTGTTTTCGGTCACTACTAGGTTCTCCATAAAACCCTGTGAACCGCCATCCCGTCGGTGCCGTCTCCTTAATCCTTATGTCTATGTAGTTCTCATGGACAGCTCGTGAAGAAACTCCTAGGCTAGATTGCCAGAACATGATCAATCCTCCACTTCTGCCATTACTCTCTGAAACCTCCATCTCATCGAACTTCAGTCTCCTCCTCAACTTCCCTGCCTTAGCCTTATCCAGGTGTGTCTCAGACAAGAACAACACATCCGGTTTTATTCGCTCTTGGATCCCCAAGAGCGCCCGAACTGCCGCAGGTTTGCGCATCCCACGGCAGTTCCACACTAGGATTTTCATTGCGACCGGTCGAGCCCCTTCTCAGGGCTCGCCGATAAGTTGTGGCTGGCATCCATCACAGCCTGGTTTTCTTTCCTCGATCTCTTTGAGTCGTGTGATGAGGTATCACCATCCTCATCCCCCAGCTCTACGCTCTGTTTGCCTTGTGAGTGCACCACCAATGCCGTAGAGATAGCTTGCAGGCTCTCGATTGTTCGTTCAGGTGGTGTCAACGCGGGGCCCGCCGGACCCGTGTGCTCCTCCTCATAGGTAAGTCTCTTGCGTCCTGAGACAGGGTCTCTACTCGCCCCTCCATGAGATTTAACAGGGCTAGTAGCTGTGTCTTCCAGATCATGATCCTCTAGACCAGTGTTCTTCCTCAATCCCCATCCTGTTGTACTCTCTGGCTGCCTCCCCCTCGGGTTTTGTCCTGCTTGTCTTTTCTCACCCGGCCGGGGAGCTAGTATAAATTCACCCCACTCCATGGTCTGCCGCTCATGCTTGCCATTACCATGCTCCAGGAATGTATGACCCATATAACCACACACATAGCAGAAGACTGGCATCTTCTCATACAACACCGAGTAGTAAACCTTCTTCCCACCTTTTGTAATGGAGACATACCTCATCAATGGCTCATTTATGTCTAATTTCACCCTATTCCTTACGATCCTTCCCTCCCCCCATCTAGGGTTTAGCATAACCTTTTCCACACTTCCCACTTTCCTAGCCAACGATCGAACAATGTTCTCCTTCCTGAAAAGCGGTGGGAGATCTACGATTTGGATCCAAACTGCCAGCTTGTCCAGCACTACTTCATCATATCTGGTATATCCATCATACTTCTCGATTAGCACTCCATGATCTCGAAAGAGCCACGGCCCCTCTTCCGTGACCCTCTTCCAATCCCCCAGACAATTCACGGTTAGAGAAAACAGGTTTTCCCCTAAGGGTTTGAAGGTTACACCCTGCGCCAGGCTCCAGGCGAGCCTCATCGTATCATAGAACGATCCCTTACTGAAGGGTTTGTTCGTATGCACTGTCGCTAGCGCCATGAACTCCACTTCCTCGATCTCATCTGGGAACTCCTCATCAAAGATCAGATCATCCTCCTCCCTCTCCTGCAGCTTCAGCTTTCCAATCATCTCCTCCACCCCGATCGGTTTCCCCCCCCCCGGGGTCGCACTTCCTGCCGACGATTGTGATCCTGACTCCGCCATGGTTGAAAACCCTAGCAAGTTGTGTTTTCCGCTCCCCAACCCTAGCCGCCGTGGACAGGAGAACAAGGCCGGGAGATAGCGAGACTATCCCCTAGATCGGCCCGATTACCAGCCAGGCGGAGCGGTTCCTGGTAGCGTCCGAAGCCTCCTCACGGTATCGCCACCGGAGGTATCTCAAACCCTAGACGGGAGCTGCCAGGGTAGTTTCTAATCGTTTCTTAAGACGGAAGGCAGTTAGAATTGGTAGCAAGGCGTAAACAAAGTTTGACTATTTTCTTTCAAATTAAAACAAACGTAAAGCAAGCTTGATCTTGACCCACATGCCACATTATCGTCTACATTAGGCTGGTTTTAATGAGGAGTATCATATTCTAGTATCATGCTATAGTACTAGTGTATGATACTACATCCGTAATGCATAGTATCATATGTTGGTGTCATAGAGTAATACATTCAGGGGCGGTCCTGATATTTTGGGGGCCCGGGGCGAAGGTGAAATCTGGGGCCCTTTAACATAAACATAAACATGAAATTATAATTTATGTTTTGGCTTTGGCTTTTGAACGTCTGAAGTTTGTGTATATTTAGGTAAATATACAAGCATATAGCTTGGACTCTTCGTTTATTTGAACTCCAAAGCACGTCAAATACAAATTTATAGGCTATAAATTTTAATCCACTTTGCCAATTTAAGAAAACAAGCAAATCGGGATGTTCAACAAAAAGTTATCTACGATCTTTCATGTTGTAATCAAAAACTGGTTATGCCTGCAAATAGACTAGTTCTTGCTATATTTGAAAATACTTGTGAGAGAAAATTCTGCCCAACTTTGAAAATACTTGTACAACAACAACGAATCAAAAGTGGGAAAATTGGGTTCTATTGGAGTGCAATCCATCACCATTACAAAATTGATTTTTGTGTCATCTCAAATTAAGCACGGACAGTGCCGTTTTAAAAACACTAATCCCATCCAATTGGATTATCAGAAACAATTCCTGGCATGTGTTGGATAATTAGGCATATTTTCCATGATTAATTCCAGCATATTAAACATGACGACAGCAGCTACTAACATGTGAAACTCCAATACAGTAGATGTACTAATCAACATGCAGAGTAGCAGCAACAGATCGCTAAACACGTACACACTAAACATGTTTAGAGAACGAACGAAGACACTGCGCACGTACCGAGCGTTTGCAGATGAAGCAGCGGTGCCCGTTGTGGCGATGTTGTTGATGACGACGTTGGTGATGATCGATCGAAGACGGCGTCGGTGGCGAACCGCCGCAGCAGCAGGTAGACGAGCCGTGGTGGAAGCAGCGAGCAGTCGCGCGAGGCGCTTCCCAAAAACCTAATTCGCCCTCTCCCGTACAGGATCATAAGAGCGAGTGGTTCCGGAGACCTGCTCTCCCGGTCGCCGGTGCACGCCGGCGCTCGGGATGGAGTAGACTACGGTGGCGGCGCAAGGAACGAGAGTGGCAAAACCCTAGATTGGTTTCGGTGGTTTGCGTCGCAGGCAGTACACAACTTATATAGTGCGGCTCAGGAAAACCCTAACGGAGGCGAACGTGGGCCGAGTCCACGTCGCGCACGTTCGGGTCGGTTACAGTAGCCCACGATTCGGGAGTGACCCGAATTGGCTAACTGTTGACACGTCTGTCACGTTTTTCCTGCACAGCAAAAATAAGCTCGGCTCGGCGAGATTCCCGCAACCCGCGGCGCGTCGTGACGAGACGGGCGGGCGGTGCGTGCGTGCGTGCGAGCGGCGGCGTCGTCGTCGGAGGAGTGCGTGAGAGGCTCTCCTGTTCTCACTCACTTACAAGTGGTAGAACACTCCACCTTATAAGGTGGTGTACATCTCCTCCAACTTCCATGGTGGGACTAAAATTTAGCTCCCACTCCCCACTCCACTAGCAAGTGAGCTGCCACAAACATGGGCCCATTTGAGATTTCAGAATTTGCTTATTGGGCTGCCCCAAATAATGGGCCCAATTCTAACAATCCCCCACCAGATCTCAAATGCCCATTTAGAGTTTTGCCAATCCTCGCTACTTGTTTATATACCAGTGTTTCAGCAGAGACTGTTAAGTTGAACTTCCGCCTAGAGCTTTAAGCTACATCTGCCAGCAACTTGAACAATGGACTACGCCTTGAATTGCAAGCTTGTGCCAACAGACTTTACTCAAAGTCATAACCAGTACCTGGCTGCCAGTAGCCTACCCCGCGGGTGGAGCATATGCGTCGTACTCCCTGGTCTCTTCATGAGTTTACTAGAGATCACCCAAATCTCATAGACTGCGACGTTTGACAGTCGGACTCATATAGGTGTGTTCTTTCAAGAATGCTCTGTAGGACAGCATCTTTGCTATGAATGGCCAACATGAACACATTAAGGCAATATTGCCAACCTGCCTTACAGCACTTGAGAGTTCTGCATCTTCACTAGAGAGGGTCTCACATAGAACTCTCCTCAGTTAAACCAATAGCTTGTTCTTCCCAGGTCCTAATTCACGGGATCTCCGATCACATAGGTTGGGTTACCACTATGGTGTAACATTCACGGGTCTCATACCCATCTCTCTCGATGCACCTTCTATCACATTACGCGATAGTCCCTTCGTAAAGGGGTCTGCCAGGTTTCTGTCTGTCTGAATATATGTGACAGTTATCACTCCGGAGTTTCTCATTTTCCTGAGAGACTTGAGACGTCTCTTAATGTGTTTTGATGACTTCGCATTATCCTTAGTACTGTTCACTTTGGCAATTACCGTTTGGTTGTCACAGTTCATAAGGATCGCCGGTAATGGTTTTTCAACCACCGGCAAGTCCATCAAAAGCTCACGCAGCCATTCCGCCTCAACAGTGGCTGTATCTAAAGCAGTAAGTTCTGCTTCCATGGTTGACCTCGTCAATATGGTTTGTTTACAAGACCTCCATGACACTATGCCACCTCCAAGAAGAAATGCATATCCACTTGTGGCATAGAGCTCATCAACATCTGAGATCCAGTTGGCATCACAGTATCCCTCGAGCACAGCAGGGTGCCCTGAATAGTGTATCCCATAGCTCATTGTACCATTGAGATAACGCATGACCCTTTCAAGTGCATGCCAATGATCAGTACCCGGGTTAGACATGAACCTACTCAACTTGCTCACAGCAAAAGAGATATCAGGTCGTGTCGCGCTCGCAAGGTACATGAGCGAACCGATCACTTGAGAGTATCTCAGTTGATCTCTCGGTCCTTTCTTATTCTTTCGCAGTGTCACGCTGGGATCGTAAGGCGTTGGAGAGGGCTTGCTGTCTATAAAGCCAAACCGGCTCAAGACCTTCTCAACATAGTGTGATTGCGTTAACGTAATCCCACTCTCATCCTTAATCAGCTTAATGTTCAGAATCACATCAGCTTCTCCTAGATCTTTCATATCAAAGCAACTTGATAGAAAAGACTTGACTTCAGTTATCACACTCATACTTGTACCAAAGATCAGTATGTCGTCAACATACAAGCACAGTATAACCGTATCGCCCCCACCATGGCGATAATAAACGCACCTATCAGCCTCATTAATGACAAAGCCCGCAGAAGTTAGAGTTCTGTCAAACTTCTCATGCCATTGCTTAGGTGCTTGCTTCAGCCCATACAAAGATTTTAATAATTTGCACACCTTTCTCTCTTCACCCTTTACCACAAACCCATCAGGCTGATCCATATAGATTTCCTCTTCCAACTCTCCGTTAAGGAAAGCTGTCTTTACGTCCATTTGATGAACGATAAGACCATAAGAGGCAGCCAGGGAAAGTAGTACACGAATGGTGGTCAGTCTAGCAACAGGTGAATAGGTGTCAAAATAATCTTCGCCTTCTCGCTGAGTGTAGCCTTTGGCTACAAGCCGTGCCTTGTACTTTTCAATAGTACCATCAGGCCTTAGCTTCTTCTTAAACACCCACTTACAACCCACTGGTTTGCAACCATAGGGTCGTTCAGATAACTCCCAAGTTCCATTGGAAAGAATCGAGTCCATCTCACTATTGACAGCTTCTTTCCAGTCATCTGCATCAGGAGATGCAAATACCTCTGCAATGGACGTGGGAGTATTGTCCACAAGGTACACAATGAAATCATCACCAAAGGATTTTTCAACCCTCCGTCTCTTACTCCTCTTGGGAGCTTCATTGTCATCCTTCTCATGGATTTCCTCAACATGTGGTTGTTCAGAATAATCACTAGATGTACTAGATTCAGGAATGAGCTCAGAAGAAAATCTAGCAGGTCTATGCATATCTTTCATTGGAAACATATTCTCAAAAAATGTTGCATCACGAGATTCCATAATACTATCAACATGCATATCAGGTACCTCAGATTTAACCACTAAAAATCTATAGCCAACGCTACGCTGTGCATAGCCTAGAAAGACACAATCCACTGTCTTTGGTCCGAGTTTGCGTTTCTTGGGAATTGGAACGTTGACCTTAGCCAAACATCCCCAAGTGCGCAAATAAGAAAGTGATGGTTTTCTCCCAACCCACTCCTCATAAGGGGTCTTATCTTTATTCTTGTTCGGAATTCTATTCAGGACATGACATGAAGTCAATAAAGCCTCCCCCCACCATGCCTTAGATAAACCAGCAGTGTCCAACATGGCATTCACCAAGTCGGTCAGCGTGCGGTTTTTCCTCTCAGCAACCCCGTTTGACTGGGGCGAGTAGGGAGGCGTCCTCTCGTGAATAATACCATGTTCCTCACAGAAATCATCAAATACTTTGGGAAAATACTCTCCACCACGATCCGACCTAAGACGTTTGATCTTTCTCTCTAATTGATTTTCAACTTCAGCCTTATAGATTTTAAAATAGTCTAATGCCTCATCTTTATTTTGCAACAGATAAACATAGCAGAATCTAGTAGCATCATCAATTAACGTCATGAAATATCTCTTTCCACCTTTTGTCAACACACCATTCATCTCACACAGATCAGAATGTATGAGTTCTAGAGGTGCCAAGTTTCTCTCCTCGGCTGCCTTGTGAGGCTTCCGAGGTTGCTTTGATTGCACACAACTATGGCACTTAGAACCTTTGGCAATAGTGAAATTCGGAATTAAACTCATACTGGAAAGCCGAGACAGTAAACCAAAATTAACATGACATAAACGAGAGTGCCAAACACTAGCATCTGAATCAACATTGTCACAAATATGGTATACTGACTTATTACAAAACTCAGAAAGTGATAAGCGGAACAAGCCTCCGCACTCATAGCCTTTACCAATAAATTGTCCAAATCTCGACACAACTACTTTATTGGACTCAAATACTACTTTAAACCCATCTCTGCAGAGTTGGGAGCCACTAACGAGATTCTTGTTTATAGTAGGGACATGCTGCACGTTCCTCAGCTGCACGATCTTTCCCGAAGTAAACTTCAGATCTACCGTGCCAACACCATGAACAGTAGCATGCGAACCGTTCCCCATTATGACGGGAGAATCTCGGACGACCTGATAAGAAGTGAACATAGAGATGTCAGCACACACATGAACATTAGCACCCGTATCAATCAACCAACTTGGAGATTGAAAAGCTGAAAACACAAACGGTAAATTACCGTACCCATCAGCACCGCTAGCGGTCACGACGTTGACATTCTTCTTCCGGTCTGCACGGTCTGGGCAGTCCTTGGAAAAGTGGCCGACTACTCCACAGGTGTAACACCCTAGTCTGGCCAGCTTGTTTGGCTTCTTCTTCTTCTTGAAGGAAGTAGTATTGGCAGGCACATTTGTCGGAGGCTTGTAGTTCCCTTTCTTGCTGTTGTTGTTGTTCTTGTAGTGTGAGTTTTTCTGCACCATGTTGGCGCTAGACTGACCCTCAACACCTCTCTCATGAGCGTCCTTAGCCCGAGCTTTCTCCTCAACATCAAGAGACGCTATCAGGTTTTCAACCGATATCTCCTGTCTCTTATGTTTGAGCGTTGTGGCGAAGTTCCTCCACGAAGAAGGCAACTTTGCAATTATGCACCCAGCCACAAACTTGTCAGGTAGGACGCACTTGAGTAGTTCAAGCTCCTTTGCAATGACCTGTATTTCATGAGCCTGTTCGACTACGCCACGGTTGTTCACCATCTTGTAGTCGTTAAAGCTCTCCATGACATACAATTCACTGCCTGCATCGGTTGCACCGAATTTAGCATCCAGTGCATCCCAGAGCTCTTTGGCGTCTATTATGTGCATATACACATCTCGCAGACGTCCCTCAAGAACACTCAGAACACAGCCTCTGAAGGCAGTAGTGGCATCCTTGAACTTAGTCTGATCTTCCTCAGACATAGCTCCTTCAGGTTTGCCCTTACTGACCTCCCAGATCTTCAGGGCCTCAAGCCAGAGTTGGCACTGAATCTGCCACCTCTTGAAGTTCACCCCGGTAAACTTATCCGGTTTCATCGCATCGGTAAATCCAGCCATTGATAAATTAGGAAATTGCCTACAATTAGGTTTTTGGATTGTTGAATAATTAGGCATATTTTCCATGATTAATTCCAGCATATTAAACATGACGACAACAGCTACTAACATGTGAAACTCCAATACAGTAGATGTACTAATCAACATGCAGAGTAGCAGCAACAGATCGCTAAACACGTACACACTAAACATGTTTAGAGAACGAACGAAGACACTGCGCATGTACCGAGCGTTTGCAGATGAAGCAGCGGTGCCCGTTGTGGCGATGTTGTTGATGACGACGTTGGTGATGATCGATCGAAGACGGCGTCGGTGGCGAACCGCCGCAGCAGCAGGTAGACGAGCCGTGGTGGAAGTAGCGAGCAGTCGCGCGAGGCGCTTCCCAAAAACCTAATTCGCCCTCTCCCGTACAGGATCACAAGAGCGAGTGGTTCCGGAGACCTGCTCTCAAGATTGGTTTCGGTGGTTTGCGTCGCAGGCAGTACACAACTTATATAGTGCGGCTCAGGAAAACCCTAACGGAGGCGAACGTTTCCTGCACAGCAAAAATAAGCTCGGAGCGGCGGCGTCGTCGGAGGAGGAGTGCGCGAGAGGCTCTCCTGTTCTCACTCACTTACAAGTGGTAGAACACTCCACCTTATAAGGTGGTGTACATCTCCTCCAACTTCCATGGTGGGACTAAAATTTAGCTCCCACTCCCCACTCCACTAGCAAGTGAGATGCCACAAACATGGGCCCATTTGAGATTTCAGAATTTGCTTATTGGGCTGCCCCAAATAATGGGCTCAATTCTAACAGCATGGACTTGAATTAACAAACAACAAATATAAGAACTAGGGGCTACGAGAAAGGTTACCAGAGTTGTGGAACAAGGATTTACCAGAGTTGTGGAACAAGGATTTAGAAATCAAATAATAGAATTTCTGATCTACTGCATGCAGCCCTCGTCCGCTCCTGTCCAGGAACTAGTGGCTACTGCTGCGCATGCATGTGATAAGGCTTGGCGAGCGCGCGAGGCCAGACGACGACGATCCGGCGATGGCAAGTGCCAAGTGTGCTCGGCACTAGGCGAAGTCATCCATCCGCGTGCCAAAGTCGTGTGTGATCCACCGCCATCCTTGATCTGATCGATGAGCCATGGTGCGTGCGTTTTTCTTTTAGAGAGATCGTGTGCATCGTTCACATACATGGTTACCTAGCCCAGCAAATTAACCCACTTCTAGCCGCTTCTTATTTTTCTCTGTTTAGTTGTGCTTCTACACGTAACAGGCCTGAAGCGCTGCATGCCTACACGGGAGAAACCCTGGGCTACTTATGCACCTGAGAGGGGGCCCCTAGATATTGGGGCCCGGGGCGGCCGCCCCCGCTCCTCCTAAGGGTCGGCCATGAATACATTTATTGGCATGCATAACACATCATTTAATATGATACTGTATCATGATATGATACTCAAGCCTTTATTTCTTTATTTAATTTCATGCCATCTCATCAAAATTGCTTAGTTGACATGCATGATACTACATATACTCTCATTACGGGCAGCCTTAGGGAACTGAGAAGCAGCTAACCGATCGACAAAGACTGAGTATATCACAAGACGCAGAGTCTCCAGCTGCCATTTTCATATTCCTTTTGTGCAAAAGTCACCGACCCTGGATTCGTTCAAACGCGCCCGTCTCGACGGGGTCAATTAAACTACTACTACTAGGTTAGTTAGGTGTGGTAGGTAAATTATTATGTTAGTAGCGGTATTAAGTTTAGCATATGCTTTGCTTTGCTTTGCTTGAGTCGGCCCGCCCGACGTCGCCCGTTGAAATTTTGCACACGGCGACCAAAGCTGCTTGATCCTGAAGTATAGTACTACTACTATGTCCGAACTGCCGCAAACAGAAGAAATTAGTATCCCCTATGCATCCGGACGAACTGAATATAGATCAGTATAAAAGTTCTGTGTGAAGTCGGCCGTTGGGCAATGGATGGGGACGGTGCCGCGCGTATAGGTCATCCCGCCCAAGCCAAGCCAGACGGGTTCATGGATTCGTGCACGTACGTGTGCGCGCATTTTCTTCTCTTTTTGTGAACGTCTAGGCGTCCACAGGCTGTCATTTAGTTTTGAAACGTTTGAAAAAGGAGAGCTCTCTTTGTGGAGTATACTTCGAGGTTCGAAGGGGCATGCATGCACCGCTCATCGAGTCTTTGTCTTATGCGTGCTGAATCATCCAAAAACTGTGTCTCTTCCGCGCGTGGACTCTGGCTAAGCCTCATTTTCTTGCTTGCTGGAGTGGAATATTAAAAATGCAGAGGACATATGCAACCATATACTCCCTCCGTTCATAAATACTCCCTCAGTCCCAAAATTATTGTCTTAGATTTATCTAGATTAGGAAGTATATATCACTAAAACGTGGCTAGATACATTCGTATTCAGACAAATCGAAGACAAGAATTTTGGGGCGGAGAGAGTATAAGTTTTTATAGACATTTCACTATGAACCACATACGGATGTATATAAATGCATTTTAGAGTGTAGATTCACTCGTTTTGCTCCGTATGTCATAGTGAAATCTCTACAAAGACTTATATTGAGGAACGGAGGGAGTATATAATAATATATGTAGGAGTACATTTTTCTTCGATAATGATGCATTTGCTTGATACATAGACTCTATGTGACTTTGGTCAGTTTTTTAGGGGTGTTTTTTTATAACAAGGGGTGGTCTTAAGTGCAGACCTACGTACCTTAGAAAAAAGTGTGGACCACGTATTCCTCGGTCATGGCTTTTTGAAACAAAGATTTGAAAGCTTGGCCCTAAAATCCCAAGCTTGAGGTTGGCCTGGTCCGACCCAATTATATATATACTCCCTCCGTTCTGATTTACTCGTCGTGGTTTTAGTTCAAATTTAAACTAAAACCACGACGAGTAAATTGGAACGGAGGGAGTAGAAACTATGTCATTTTCCTATTATTTAATAATGTCAACTGTGTTTTAAAAAATAACATCAATTTATTCATTTCCAAATATATAAATATGCTAATGCTTACATTTTCACTAAATCCACGGTTTTAGGTATTCGGGCTTTCATACCGCGCTCACAGAGAAAACTGGAGCCAAAACCCGCTCCAACTGGTCGGACTGCCTATGCCTGGGTCCTTTAAAGTAGACATTGTGTGTGAGTGTGTGTGGTGGTGATGTGACCATCTACATTTGTAATCGATGTTTCTAAAACGTAATCATCCGACGACCACCCGTGCACCGCCTCATCACATCATCCACCGTCCTCCCCTGCAAAAGCAGTACACACAATAGAGGTACCGCAGCAAACACGCGATAAGACCACATTAGAGCAATTATAGCACAATCGTCATAGAGGGAAATCGCCATAATAACCATCAATGTGAAAATCTGGCCAAATAAAAGACATTCCAGGAGATTCGGCATATGCCTCCCTTGCTTTATACTCCCTCCATTCCCTTTTGTAGTGCATATTAGTTTTTTGGCAAAATTCCTCAATGCAGTGCGTGCATGCAGCCTAAGCCTTGCTTGGGCCAATTCATCCTTGACTGAAATCACACGAAGCACATCAGCGGACGCACATGAGGTAGGGACAGACCTTGCATGCAGGGTTAGTACCTCCAGCACATGCATTGGTATAAGAGTTGGAAACGAGGCACACTATAAACTGGAACAAAGGGAGTATATTATAAAGCAAACAACACCTATCACATAGAAACAGCTGAGACGAACAACACATCAAGCCTAAAAGAAAGTAGGTTTGCTATTTCATATCTCACATCTAAGAGTATCTCCAGCCGCGCCCCTAAGAAGCCCCCCCAGGCGATTTTTCGGCCGCCGGCGTAAAAAAATCGGTCCAGTCGCGTCCCCAAGAGCCCAGTTTTCGCCGGCTCGGCCCGAAATTGGCGTCGGCGGACCCAACCCGAACCCGGCGCGCTGGGGGTCGCTCGGGGGCGCCAGGCGAATCGTTTTTGGCGCGAAGAGCCGCGGGCCAGCCGCGTCAGCGACTCTCTTCTCTTCTCGCCGCTTCGTCGTCCTCATCGCCTCGTTTCCCGCGGCGAATCAATGCCAAAGCTGCGCGCTGCCGCGCCGGTCAGCCTCCATTGATGCCTCACGGGCGGCGCAGTGAAGGCCGGGCGACGCGCGTCCCCTCGGCCGCCACGCCATCACGCCACGCGTAACGCGCCGGCCAAGCCTACCACGCGGCGCCTCCGTCTATATAAGCCGACCACCAGGCTGCCGGAGACTCGCACAGATACTCAACCGCCGACGCGCCCATTTCTCCCCTTCCTCCTCTCGCCGTCTCCAGTTGAGAAGAATGGTCGAGCGCTTTCCAGGCGACGGCACGGCGGCCGAATGGCTTCGGGCGCCGCCATCTTCACGAGGACGAGGCTCGCCTCCTTTTTGAGGCCGAGTACCCTGTCCCGCCGGACATGCGGGTGCCCGGGGCTTGGAGGATCAACGCCGGCGGCGTGCCGGTGCCACTGCCACCCACCGGAGGGGCGCGGCGTGCGGAGATCGCACGTATCTGCGCGTCCCTGCCGCGTGCGGCGAGGGAGGGGCCCCGGTACGCCCCCGACAGCCCGATCTGGGAGCCCTACTTCTGCCGCCGTCACGCCGAGCAGCTCGAGGCCACCAACGACGTCGTGCCCTCCGGTAGGCTCAACTCCGAGGGCCGGCGCCGGTGGTGGGGCGTGCCCGGCTGCACGTTGGAGGCCGTCCTCGAGTACATCGAGGGCAGCAACACGCCGCACCTCGAGTACCCCGCTCCCCCGTCCTTCTCACGCCGCCGTGGAAGCTCCTGGACGCCGAGGCGCATGGAGCAGCCCGGGGCGTCCTCCTCCTTGTCCGACCGCTCGTCGGGCTCTCCCTGCCTCCGCCTCCGCCCCGTCAAGCCGGAGCCCCAGGACACGCCTGTCAGCGCGCGTACCTGCAGCTCCGGCGTTCTCGTCGAGCCCAAGTCGGAGCCCGGCCTCCCCGCGGAGTACGAGGAGATAGCCCGGCGCGGCTTCTCCGACGAGGACGCCCTGCGGTGGGCGAGGGACGACTACGTCCGCGACGAGATGGTCCGGCAGTGCCGGGCCCTGGAGGAGATCGCCGCCCGCAAACATGAGCGCGAGGACGAGCACGGCGTCGTGGTCCTCGATAGCGACGACGACGACGACGCCCCCGGACCGTCCAACCCGCCGCGCCAACCGGGGGAGGGATGCAGCAGAGACGGCGACGGCGGAGGCGGGGACGACGACGACGACGACGACGACGACTACACGTGGTTCTACCGCCTCCTCGGCATGTAGAACTGCAAAGGCGGACGGCGGGCGGAGAGGTAAACGGCGAGGAGCGGCGATGGAGACGGCGGGGGCAGCCCGTGCTAGTTTTTTTTTTTAAAAAATATGTTTAAATTTGAACGAGCTCGCCGATGTTTGCGTTAAATTTGAGCCGTGTTTGCGTCGTATTTCATTTTTTCAAAAAAACGTGAGCGCTACGACTGGGGACATCACGCCCTCAGTGCGCGGTTTAGCGCCGGTGCGCCTCCAGGGGCGATTTTTAGCCCCTCCTGAGAGGCCAACGGCTGGAGATGCTCTAACTCACTCATCTTTGAATTTTTTGTAAAGTCTCACATGATTTTTAAGGATGAGGAAATTAGATGTGAGATAATATTTTACATTTAGGGCTTGTTTGGGACTGCTCCGCTTCACCAAAATCAGCTTCACTTCATCAAATCCACTTTGAAGCAGTTTCATACAGAAGTTGTAGCACTACCAAAGATAATGTTTGTCTTCCATGTAGCTCCAGCTTCAAGAATTGAAAAATTGGTGGAAAGGATCTTTTTGATTGGATGAGAGGGGAGAAACGAAGGGGTATTCACTTACTGGTGGCAGTGGTGGGTAATTTCCCCCCAACTCTAGCTTCTAGGATTTTTTGGAGCACCCCCTCACGAGCTTCATAAAAAACTGGGAGTTTTACCCCAGATTCTAGTTTTTCTGTGGAGCGGCATATCGTGGAGCTACCCCGTTTGGCTTGAGTTTTTTGGAGCGGAGCTGAATTTTAAGGAGCAGAGCAGTCCCAAACATGCTCTTAGATGTGACATAGACAGACCCAAAGAAAAGCCGCATGCCTCGCCGCACATCTTGGTGCAGGCTGGGTCCTCCTTGGCGCCGTTGGCGCAGCGCTCGTAGCAGCCGAAGGCGGTCGCCGCCGGCACCAACGCGGCTGCCAGCACCACGACGGCGATCAGGAGCAGCACGATGGCAGCGGTCCTGCTCTGGAGCGCGAAAGTTAGAGCCGATGATTTGCAGGGCAAAAGGCATCACGGGCTTCTCGTTGTTGGCTATGTCAGGAAAAAGTTAGATTCTCGGGATTCTATTCCGTGCATGCCACATTCATAATTAATCGAGACATTGTCATCAAATATATACAAAACTAACATAGAAAAAATTGCAGTCCATACATTGATCCGAGGATTCCTTCACCTCTAGTGCCCGATCAACTACGGAATGTGAGGGGAACTAAAGGAAACAATGACCGTAGAAATGTCTTCTCCTGTCAAGTAATATGTTTTGATTTAGATACGAGTGCCTTGCACGTAGTATCTTCTTAGAGAAGATGTTCCACGATACTATATACATTGGTGAGGTTTTGAATTGTTTGAGGTTTGTTGATAGACTTTCCACGCACACACAAAATATTTATACCTTTTGATTTACCAATATATGCTTGACGGTGTTGTGAAATACTTCCTCCGTTCCAAAATTCTTGTCTTAGATTCATTTATATAGGGAAGTACTCCCTCTGTAAACTAATATAAGAGTGTTTGGATAACTAAAATAGTAATCTAAATGCTTTTATATTAGTTTACAGATGGAGTATCTAACACTAAAACGTGACTAGATACATCTGTATTTAGACAAATCGAAGATAAAAGTTTTGAGACGGAGGGAGTACTTTATTGACCTTGAGTCGATGTAATCCTGTAAGGCCACCACTTTAAACTTTCTTCTTCAAAGAAAACACTTTAAGAGGTACTGTTACTGGGTGCATATTATTATGTATAGCTTTTTCTTGAGTGGATATTATTATGTAGCTTTAAATATGATTTAGAAAATGTTCCTAATACAAAAGTAAAAAACAAGTGATTTTGAATCTCACTGCAATGCCATACGAATTTGTGTAATATGGTCTATTACAGAAAAAATATTAAAGTATTTTTAGGGAAAAAAAATAAAGTGCTGGGCTCAGAATGTACCCAGTAACCAATTACCAAATGTACATCGACTCATAGTTGTTACTGGGTTCATTTGGTACATCGGCTCAGCTCAATAAAGTACTCACAGTTGTTAAGCCAAGTACTCATGGGCTCAGAATGGCCCAGAATAAAACTTACTAGAGAGCAAAATTATGCTATACACATGTGCTTAGGATAGCATTCCCTATTTGGCGCGTTATGCGCCCGTTAATGTGCAATTGGTTTTCTGAACTTCGCCCGTTAATGTGCAATTCGTTCAAAGCACAACACACTAACCACTAGGGACATCGAAATACTTGTGCATAATAACTTCTTTTTTTCTTTCTCCAATTCACGTTTCTTTTTCCTTATTCTTTTTGTATTTTTTAAGGTTGATTTTAAATCGACGAACTTTTTCTTCAAAATTGATGACCTTTTTTCAGAAATCCATGATTTTTCCCAATTTGATGAATTTTATTTAGAATTAGTTATATTTTAATAAAAATTGATTAAACTTTCCAAATTTGTGAACTTTTTTCAATTTTTTGAACTATATTTTTAAAATTGATGAACTTTTATCAAAATAGATGATCTATTTTCATGTTTGTATTTTTTTAAAGATTCCTGAAATTTTTAAAATTTGATGAACATGTTAAAAAATCCATGATTTTTTTTGGATTAATTATTTTATATTTCATTGGAATTTTTTTATTTCAAAAGTCAACATTTGACTCATCAACAGGCAAGAGTCGGGCGAATCAACCTGTGGTTGGATGGTTAGAAGGATAAAGGTCTCCCCAACCTATCAGGGTTCAAATCCTGGTTCTCGCATTATTCCTGGATTTATTTCAACATTTTCAACGATGCACTTTCAGTGAGTGAAGACGTTTCCATCGATGACGAGGCGTTTACGATGACTTTGTAAATCTCAAGATGATATGCCGAATCAATCTCTCGAAGGTGCTTATAAGAGTAGGATGTGCGTGTGTGCGTTTATAAAAATAAATATATATGCGTATGTATAAGCGCTTGTATCTATACTGTGTTAAAAAAAACAGTCAAGAGCGGGACCGGTCGAACCAGGCGCCCACCCAGCAGCAGCTTTTTTTTTGAGTCCAAACATACTTGCTTTTATTCAGCTAGAATATTCAAGGGGATACAACTTAAATTTGGAGGGTTTAGGAGCCACACATGGCGCCCAAAACCGAGTCCAAAAGCATGCTTGGCAAGGCTATGTGCCTCTAAATTAGTCTCACGCCCTTCAAAAGTAAAGGTGCAGTGCTGGAAAAGAGATGAAGTAGTCTTGATTTCCTTGACGATACTAGCATAAACTCCTCCATTGCCCTGGCATATGTCATGAACCACCCCCTGGCAATCAGAAGCAATGGTGATGTGCGACAAACCAAGGTCTTGTGCCAGTGCAAGGGCCTCCCTGCAGGCAAGAGCTTCGAGGGTGGCTGGATCTGTCACTCCGTGACATCTGATTGCCGACGATCCCAAGTAGATACCTTCTGAATTCCTGCAAACAGCGCTAAAAGTCCCTTCATTCAGTGATCTGGCTACAGCTCCATCAACTCTGATTTTTGCCATCCCGCTCGACGGCGCAATCCACTTCCGTTTTACCCGTGTCCCTGCTGAAGCGATCACCACTGGAGGTTTCTTCGGTTTGCATTCGTCAAGCTCATGCAAGTATTTCATGATGAAGCTATGAGTTGCGTATGGAGGCTGAAAAATACTTTCATGGAGAGCTTTCCGCCGAGAGTGCCATATGGCCCATAGACTGATTAACACCTGATTAAATTCCTTAGCCGGGAGAACTTCCATGAGTTCAAAGACCCACCTCTTAGCATCCGGTTGCCTGATGTTATTAACAGTGTTCACCAATTCAGGATCTTGGAGAGCCCATACACATCTCGCAACCGTACAGTGCAGGAGAGAATGCTGCCAGGAATCTTCCGCCCCGCAGAGGCCGCAAGAAGAAACCGTAGACATGTGTCTATGATGAAGGAGGTCTGCTGTTGGAATTGATTGTTGGGCTAATCTCCACAGGAAGATTTTGATCTTTGATGGAACATCTATCTTCCACAGCTTCGACCAGGATTTATGCTCGCCCTCATCGTTGGATGAGTCTGACCTGCCCTCCATCCATGCTTCTCGTCGAAACTTAGTAGCCACCAGCATTCGGTAAGCCGATCGAACTGAGAATAGCCCGTTTTTCTCATGCACCCATGACCAGAAATCTTCCATATGGATTGTACATATAGGAATCGATTGTATGGCTAGTGCATCGGTCGTCAGGAAGATTTCTTCTATAGCTTCTCTGTCCCACTCCGCCCCTGGCAGTATAAGATCACTGACAAGCTGTGGGGGGTTTTGGACTTTGCTCATTATTGGGCGCATATTATGCGGCCTCGGGATCCAATTCTGCTGCCAAATGTGGGTGCTCTGCCCATCTCCTATCCTCCGCACTAGTCCTTGGGTCAGCGTTTCACGCCCATCCAATATGGATCTCCACACTTGTGAGGGGGCCGAACCCAACTCAGCTTGAAGGAAATCGCTCGTCGGGAAATACTTTGCTTTGAGGATACGTGCACTTAAGGAGTTTGGTTCCATCATCAACCTCCATGCTTGTCTTGCCAAAAGTGCAAGATTAAATAGCTCGATATCACGAAACCCTAGACCCCCGCATTGCTTGGGTCTTGTCATCACGCTCCAAGAGACCCAGCTAGCCTTTCTCTTGCCCTCCTTACTTCCCCACCAAAACTTCCGGATGAGTGAGTTTA
This sequence comes from Secale cereale, assembly GCA_902687465.1. Taxonomy (NCBI): domain Eukaryota; kingdom Viridiplantae; phylum Streptophyta; class Magnoliopsida; order Poales; family Poaceae; genus Secale; species Secale cereale. The sequence goes on along the minus strand of LR738713.1, from coordinate 645,205,034 downwards.
TGTGTTCACAGAGCCCCCGCGGGAGTCTAAAGCAAGACATGGAGAACACTGGTACAGCCTGGGCCACTGATTTTATGAGGACTTCCTTCCCTCCAGCCGATAGTATCTTTTCCATCCATCCTTGTACTTTGCTCCAAACCCGATCCTTCAGGAATTTAAAAGCTCCGTTCTTGCTGTTCCCAACATCAGTAGGCATGCCAAGATATCTGTCAGATAGAGTTTCAGTTGTGATATTCAGAGCCTGTTTTACCTCCGTTTTTAGATCGTTCGGACTTCCCTTACTGAAATATACTGTGGACTTCGCAAGGTTGATTCTCTGCCCAGATGCATTACAGTAAACCTCCATCAGATTGGTTAGCTCATTTGCTCCATCGACACTAGCTTTGACGAACAGCAGGCTATCATCCGCAAATAACAGGTGGCTGACCGGCGGAGCCGATGAGGACACTTGTATACCACTGAGGTGCGATGATTCATTTGTTGTTTTTAAGAGGCACGAGAGGCCCTCCGCTGCAAGCAAAAATAGGTATGGAGAAATGGGATCACCCTGACGGATTCCCCTAGACGGCTTAAAACTTTCCAACTTACCACCATTAAAGAGCACTGTGAATGTTACTGAGTTCACCATCCTCATGATCAAAGAAACCCATGTTGGGGCAAAACCTAGCTTCAACATTATCGCCTCCAGATATTCCCATTCAACTCTATCATATGCCTTCATCATATCCATTTTAACAGCACAAAATCGATTGCGTTTAGCTTTGTTTCTCTTCATGAAATGCAGGCACTAATAAGCGGTAATGATATTGTCAGTTATAAGCCTCCCTGGAACAAAGGCCGACTGCTCCTCGGATATAATCTCAGGTAAGATCTGTTTCAGCCTGTTTGACAGAACCTTCGAGGCAATTTTGTACAAAACGTTACAGAGACTTATAGGTCTGAATTGACTGAGCATGGTGGGGTCCTTTACCTTAGGAATGAGGACAAGAACAGTTTCGTTGATCATCTCTGGACTCTCTTCTCCCCTCAATATACGAAGGACAGCTTTAGTCACTTCGTTGCCGCATATCTCCCAGTGCCTCTGGAAAAAGTGGGCAGGATAACCATCCGGCCCAGGAGCCTTCGTTGGAAACATCTGGAATAAGGCTCTCTTTATCTCCTCCTCCTTGAAAGGCGAAGTTAACATGACATTCATATCAGTGGTTACCTTCATTGGAACAGAATCGAGGACGTCTCGCATTCCTGACGTGCCTTCAGAAGTGAAAAGGTTCTGGTAAAAATTGTTCGTCATTGCGGCCATCTCGTTCTTATCTTGGGTTATAGAGCCATCCTCCCTTTGAAGCGCTGTAATCAGATTTTTCCTCCGCCTCATACTCGCACGACGTTGGAAATACTTAGTATTTCTATCCCCGTCCGTCAGCCAGTCAACTCGCGAGCGCTGCCTCATTAAGATTTCTTCCATGTGATAAAGCTCAACTAGCCTCTCTATAGTTTTTAACTCTGCATGTGAAGGGGTAGTTCTCTGGGGGTCATTCTGCAATTTTTCCAGCTCCCTTTTCATAACTTTGATTTGCTTCGAAACCTTGCCTATTGTGGCTCCACTCCACTGAGTAAGCGAAGTAGACAAATTCGCTAACTTCTTGTTCAGCTCATACACCGACTGGGCTCCCGCCTCTGCTGTCCACATTTGTATGAGAGAGTCTTTGAACTCTGTATGGCGTTCCCAGTATAGCTCATACTTGAATGGTTTCTTACCTGCAGCTAAACTCTCTCCAGGTTCCGTTTGGAGGCGGATGGGGCAGTGGTCAGACGTTGTGCCCGTCTCATGGAAAAGTTTTGCGTGAGGGAACAGGGCCAACCACTCCGCACTCGCTACTGCCCGATCAAGACGCACCCGGCAATAAGTTCCCCCAGCTGTTTTCTTTTCAAAGGTCCACGGTCTCCCCTGGAACCCTATATCAGCTAGAGCGCACACATCCAGAGCATCTCTGAACCCCTCTATCTGAGTGCTTCTCCTCTGCCCTGCACCAATATGTTCATGATGGTGTAATACTTCATTAAAGTCGCCTATGCATAGCCAAGGCAAACTGCTAGCTGTTACCAGGGACTTTAAAGTATCCCAGGTTCGATATCTCTCTCCCACTTGGGCTTCTCCATAGACACATGTTAGTCTCCAGTCCTCCCAGTTAGAGGATGAAACCTTAGCATCAATATGATACTCAGAGTACCCAAACACTTCAAGCTTTATTGCATCGTTCCAAAACATACCAAGGCCGCCACTACGGCCCGAACTACTAACAGCATATGAATGAGAAAACCCTAAAGTATCAGCCAAACTCTCGACACGTGCCTTTGATATTTGTGTTTCCACTATGCATAGCACGGCCGGGGCAAATTGCTTCGTTAGGTCACGAAGCTCCCGAATTGTCGCAGCTTTGCCCGCACCACGACAATTCCAGCATAACAGACTCATTGCTCCCGGCGGTCCTCCGCCGGGGAGGCCGCCGATAACAGTTCATTCTTCTTGGTTCGTTTGACTTCTTTCCTAGGAGAGACATAGACAGGGGGCAGTGGGGGAACCCCAGCAGGCTTTTCAGATACCACCAGAGCTGAAGATCTTCCTGGTTCAGCCATAATCATTTTCCCATCGAGGAGCTGAGCCGCCCCTCCGTGTTGATTTTCCAAAGACTGTCTCTTATTACTTGCCACCGCTGCCTCTGAAGCCATGGCAGGTGGCTCCATCGTTCCATGTGGTTCAACAGCTCCTGACAGTTCAGGTGATGCAACTTGCTGTACCTCATTGCAAGGTTCATGCTGTTGGGCGTTGAAACGCCAGCTCTGCATAGGGTTGAACTGCTCTCTCCCCCTTCCTCTCCCTCCGGAGGTCCTGGGGTCTCCACGACCCCTCTGATGAGCAAAACCACTCCTTCCCGATTGCCTGAATCGCACATTATCCGCTAAAACAAAATCTCCCCATTCAAATTTGGTTTCGTCATGAACTCCATCTCCGCACTCCTCGTGCCAATGGCCACATTCACCACAATTAAAACAGAAGATTGGCAGTTTCTCATACTTTACTTGATAACGAACTCTTTCATCGCCCTTCTTACCCGTCACAAATCTCTTAATCTTTGCATTGATGTCTATCCTCACCTTCACCCTAACAAACTCTCCAAAGAAACCTGCCGGTAGCTTGAGTTGAACTTCCTCTACCTCACCAATGCGAGATGCCATCCCCCTTACTGCAGGTTCAATTAAGAAGTTGTCAGGTAGCCTATGAATCTGCGCCCAAACTGCCAATCTGTCAAGCTTGATGTTGTCCGGGTTCTTGAATCCATCGTACTCCTCCATGATCACAGCTTGATCCCTGAAAAGCCAAGGTCCCTCGGCCATGGCCTTGTTCCAGTCACCCAGGCACCCGAATTGGGCTGTGAAAAGATTGTCCTTGATCTTCCTCCATACCACCGTTTTCGCTGGGTTCCATGCCGCTCGCATATCACCATACAAAGCATTAGGGCTAAAGGTTCTCGATGTGTGGACTCTTACTATTGCTAGCCACTTCGCCGGCTCGCCAAGATCCGGCAGCTCCTCCTCCCAAACAAAGTCATCGTCCTCTTCCTCTTGGAGGTTCAAACGAGCCAGCAATTCATCTGTCGTCTCCTTACCGCGCCTTCCCTGAGAGTTCGATCCAGCCGCCATAGCGATCCGATCTTGCCGTAACAAAACCCCTCGACCAACTCGCCAGATGCACTCCACGAGCCCAGGGACCTGGTCAGGATGAGTGCTAGCAAGGATCTGCAGGGGGGATGGGTAAAACCGGCAACTACGGCCGGAGTACGTCGAAACCCTAGGCGGCGCCGTAGGGGAGAGAAACCCCCCAGCAGCAGCTGGCTCGCTCCCGGATGAAGACTGTGTTGGGCTGGCCCACAAATTCCTACGCATGAGCGCCAGTTGCGTTACCCGGCGCTTGGTGCGCTGGCTAGGAGCTCCCGCTAAGAATGGCCTAGGCTGAAACATACAAAGAGACCAGAATTTATGCTCGAAAAATCGGTCTGTTTGGATACCAAGTAAATACTACTCCCTCCGTCTTAAAATAACTGTCTCAAGCTTAGTATAATTTTATATTAGAGCTAGTATAAAATTGAGACACTTATTTTAGGACGGAGAGAGTAGTATAATGCAATTTTAGTGAAACTGTGGGGCACTTAGCGAGTGAAGACATGACTTACTAGTATTTTACTTATGCTTCACGTGCCGGTAGATAAATTGTCTTTGTAAAAAATATTATATTCAAATGAATGTGTGCATTTCACATCTAGTTCATTTTGGTTAAGCGCTTTAATATGAATTTCACTTATCAAATTTTATCTCTTTCACGTGAGGGCATAGATAAACCCCTAGATTTCTGACACTATCATAAATGGCACCTCTCCTACGACCAGAAACTTACAGAATATTCCTATTACCGTCAGGAAAATATTTAGTCGTAGGAGCAAAGTCTTACTGTAAGCTGTACTATTTCCTCCATACTATTTTCCTCGCGGGGTAAGTACCAGCGAGATGCTTCGGGCCACACAAGAAAATAGGTCACCATTGGGAAAAGTCTGTTTTCTAGTAGTGTGATGCTTGAAAGGTAACCTTGCTACAAAAATGATGGTTCACAGCCTACCCACACAGGTGAAACAAGAGAAAATATGGAGCATCTCAAGGTTTAGGAAAAAACACGAAGAGCAGATTTTCGTCAATATACTTCAGAAATACCAAGATATAAAGAATGTACTTGGGTTTATAAAATCGAAGAATTAAATCGACAGAAACACCTCAACGTAATAAACTAGGGTACTTTGTAAAATCAAGACATCAGAGAAAACCTTCAAAAGCCTCCTTAGAATATCCGGGCACATCAAACCGGCCTCAAACGCCTGGGTGGCTTATTCGGTTACAAAATTTCAACCCAGACGGAGACCTCAAATTGGCTTCAAACGCCCATACCGACCGGCACCGCTCAAATCTAGCCCAATTATGGAGCGGATATAGGGGCGACCGCACGCGCTCGCTACGTCAGACCGACAACCCGACCCCACCGCAAATTGCATCAAATCCAACCTCAAAACCCACCAGATCCATTTTATCTCTCCTTTCTTCTCCCTCCTCCATCGTCCGTCTCACAGCTCCGCCACCGCGCGCACTCCGCAGTCGTTCCTAGCCTCTGCACCGCCAGCTCCGTCAGAGCATTCCTCTCTCCTGTCCTCGCCGCCGGGGACGTCCTCGCTGGTCCGACGCCACCATAGTATGTCCGCAACTCTCTAGTTCCGCCTTGCACTCTATATGTTCGGCACATTGTCCGACCGGATGTTTTGTGATTTTATTAGGGAAAATGATGAATTCCGATGCTTCATCAAACGAGGAGCATGGACCCATGGAGCTTGATCAAATGATTCAAGAGGAGTTCTTCAATTCCTCCGATTCAGACGAAGAAGTGGACATGATCATGTTCATGAGCATGCCAAAGGAAATGGACCGACAAGTGGAGCATGTTCTCAACTTCAAGGGCTCAATCAAAGGGAGATCGAGTGATCAACCGGGATAGGATGTCCTGAGCACGGCTACTGTACATGGACTACTTTGCTCCGAAGCCTATTTTCCCGGATTATCCATGGTTTCGTTGTCGTTTTCGCGCGGAACCATTGTTTTTGCGCATTGTGGAGGGAGTGGATGCACACGATGACTACTTCAAGCTCACAAGGGATTGCTGCGGTCAACTTTCTCTCCGCCAAGCAGAAGTGCACAACTACTGTGAGGATGCTTGCATTTGGTACTGCAGCAAATGAAGTTGGTGAAATGGTCAGGATGGGGGGTAGCACATTCCTGAAGACTACTGTCAAGTTTGCCCGCGCTGTGGTGCAGGTATTTGGAGCTGAGTATCTCAGAGAATCAATTGCGTAGGATACAAAGAAGTTGTTGGCCATTGGAGCGGCAAGGGAGTTCCCAGGAATGCTCGGATCAATTGATTGCATGCATTGGAAATGGAAGAACTGCCCCAAAGGTTTGGTGAATGTATCAAGGTCACACCGAAGAGACCACCATCATAATACAAGCGGTGGCATCACATGACTTATGGATTTGGCATGTTTGTTTTGGAATGATGGGTTTTCACAACAACATCGACGTGTTTCAACGATCTCCGATGTTCAGGAGGCTTTGGAATGTGGAATCACTGCCGTGCATCACATCGTCAACGGCCGAGACTACAACATGGGATACTATCTTGTCGATGGCATCTATCCTTAGTGGACGATGTTTGTGAAGACCGTATCCGAACCGCATGGCAAGAAATAGAGCCACTTTGCAACAATGCACGAAGAGGCCATGAAGGGTGTGGAGAGGGCATTTGGAGTGCTTCAAGCTCGCTGAGAAATTGTTCGTGGGGCTGCAATGATCTAGAAATCAGACGCTTTGGGGCAGCTCATGACATGTTCTATTATTTTGCACAATATGATTGTCGAGGATGAGCGTTATGGTGTAGCCCAAACCAGTGATTTTGAAGCACATGGAGAACAAGTTGAAATCCCGGAATATCAAGATGCAGCTCAGCTTATGAACTTTCTGCAGATGCATCGGAATCTTCGAGATCATCAGGTGCGCGCGCAGCTACTCAATAATTTTGCGGAGCATGTGTGGACCCACAATGGAAACAAAAGAGCTGATGTTTGAGTTGTGCACCTAGAATAAATTTTATGTAAATACTATTTATGTTCAGTACCAATATTTGTTATTTACGTGCGACACTGGCTTGTATGATTGACGTACATCGATTTGCATGGATTTGAGAGCCGGATTCGAGATATGTGGATGCCGAGCGAAATATAAGGGTCCCTTCAGATGCGTCTGTGAGTGTGACCAGGGGCGTCCGCGGATGTATAGGGTGTGGATTTGCCAAATCCGGCCGTAGATACCAACAAACTAAGTGGTTGTTTTTTCACACGCAAAAAAAGAAAGAAAAGAAAACAGAGTAGGATGTTGAAGACATAAGGCCGTTAGAATTGGTAGCAAAGTGTAAACAAAAGTTTGACTATTCCTCCGAATTAAAACAAACGTAAAGCAAGCTTGATCTCGACGACCCACATGCCACATTACCGTCTCCATTAGGGACCGAGAAGCAGCTAACCGATCGACAAAGACTGAGCAGCGACCACAGGACGCAGAAGTCTCCGAGTTGCCATTTCATATTCCTTTTGCGCAGAAGTCACCGACCCTGGGTTCGTTCGAACGCGCGCATATATGTGATCCGTCGATGGGGTCAGGTTAGTTGGATGGGTTGGGTGATTAGGTTAGTAGCGGTATTAGGGCATGTACAATGATTCTAGCTTAAGGATGCCACGTAAGATAAATGATGAGGTGGAGAAGAGAGAAATCATAAGAGAAGGCTTGTCTTAGCTTATTTAAGCAAAGGCAAGAGATGATAGCTTAGCATAATTTGTCTCACCATGTTTTTAGGAATAACTAATTATTGAAGATAAGGCTAAGAGATGACCCATTGTAGACTTGTTTTTTTGTCATCTTTAATTTACATGCAAAACTTAAGATAAGACTATCTTAGCAACCATTGTACATGCCCTTAAGTATATGTCCGATCCAACTGCCACAAAGAAAAGAAAGCACAGTACTCCCCTATATGCACCCGGACGAAAGGAGTATATAGTGTTTACATAGTGTTTAAGGTCACTAAGTTGACCTAAAACGCCTTGCACTATTAGTTTACATAATGATCTAAAATATTTTAGGAATATTTTATACTCCTGTGTGAAGTCGGCCCAGCGGCGTATAGGTCCATCCCGGCCGGCGCTATCTGGCACCGGCGATCCGGTCCGAGCCGCGCGTATAGGTCCATCCCGGCCAGCCCTATCTGGCTCCGGCGATCCGGTCCGAGCCATGCAGACGGGTTTATGGCTTCATGCACGTATACGCGTGCGCGCATTTTTTTTTAATGTCTAGGCGTCCACATACTGTTATTTAGTTTTGATGAAGCGTTTGAAAAATATGGGCTGTCTTTGTGGAGTACTTCGAAGTTCGAAGGGGCATGCATGCACGTTTATCGTATCTTTGTTTTATGCGCGCTGAATCATGCGTGTCTACCAGAAACTACGTCTCGTTTACTTGATCGCCGGAGTAGAAGAAGCATGTGTTTGGATGACTAGAAGAGTGTTTTTACCTCTTAATCTTGAAGCTATGTGACTCTCATTTTACGACGTCACCAATTAAGGGGTACTACCATTCACAAAGGTCATTTTTCTATCTTACATGAAGACTTTCTTGTTTCCTCCCATAACCCTAGGAGGCTGGGGCAAAGTCTACCCTACAGGCTTCATCGGCGAACTCGTGGATTTGCCTCCCCTCTGCCCGCCATTCCAGCGTCTGGTGGTGGGAGGGGGAATCATTGTGCCTCCACTTCGGTTAGTAGTTTAGGTTAGGGTTTTCGGTCCTTGCAGTCACGACGGTCCTTCTAGTTTGTCTTCCGGACTCCGACCCTCTTTGGATTCGTCCACGTAGTTGACGGAGCTCCGGCATAGATTCCTGCCGTCCCCTAGGAGCGAAGAGGTTAGGGACTAAGCTTTTTGGAACATGCTTTGAAAAGCTGACCCTAAGATCCGAAACCGACCTGGAAAAATGAAAACAGTGGCATTTATATTTAATAACATCAATTAGTAGTGGCCGCGTGAGGAGTAATTTTGCCCCCCTAGCCACCAGATGCCTTCTTGGGACTAAGAGGTGGAGTCCTCGAATCATCCTGAAATTTGTAGTCCTTTTTAGCATCTAGTAGTCCTCGCAACGTTGTTTACTTGTTATTGTATCATGCTGCTTTTGATGATTTAATTTCCTGTTTGGAGTTGAAATATTCCCTCAACATTATGGTGAACATTTTGTGGTTAATCATTGTACTTCTACGGGATCATCTTCGGCTCTAGCACGATCATCAATCACAGTTTCTCATATTTTTGATAGGCGACTCATGGAGCTTTCAGAAACCTTTATTGGTAATCAAGTTTGTGCAGGTGAGCGAGTTGCAGTATCATTACTCCAGTCCAATTGTGGTCTATTTGTTGGAGTCTTGGCAACATTTCATCTTGAAAAGATTGATACCACGGAGAAGATGCCTCCAAGAGATTTTATTGTAATTCTTAGCAGTATGAGTTGTTTGTAATTCCTTGGAGCATGGTTCAAAAGGAATGTATCCGTAATAGTTATGGGTATGAATGAAGTTATAGTTGTTTCTAAAAAAGGAATTAATATCATTTGTTTATTCATTTTCAGTGACCCTTATTTTGGGACGAAGAAAGCAATGCCCATATTTTCACCAAGTCATAGGTTTGAAGTATTCAGGTTTTCGGCCAGGCTCACCGGTGAAAAACTGGAGCCAAAGCGCGCTCCAACGGGTTGGGCTACCCATGCCTAGATCCACACTAATGTAGACATTGTGTGAGAGTGACTGTGGTGGTGGTGTTCTTATCCTACGTATGAGTATCTACATTGTAATCGATGTTTCTTAAAAGGAGTTCATAACTACTCCCTCTGTCCCATAATGTACATTATGGGACGGAGGGAGTAGAAGAGAGAATGTTTCCAAATTCCAACCACATGGAGAGCGCAACATATATATGCTTACTATGTGTCTTCTTGACCAACATATAGGAGATATACAGCGAAAATAATTAACAAGAGACGAGCACGATCGGCACCCACACATCTACATGGAACCGGAGATAGATATTTAAATTATATAAATCAATTAACGATAATAAAATTACCGCTTGAAAAAGCGGGTAGCTATCTCACAAAAAAGTCAAGAACTCAAAAAGAAAACAATAAACTCGCGCCGGCCGGAACTTGATTCCACCTATCACGCATGCATGCACGCACCGGATTGCAAAATCAAAGACAAGAGCAAATGAATTCAACAAGAACTAGCTAGCCACCAACGGATGAACGAGTAGAGCATGCATGCACGCGCATCTTCCCTCCGAATGATCGATCGTACGTGTGTACGTCTCTTGAGTCGTGCGATGCCATGCATGCATGCATGCACACGTAGGGATCGGCTCAAGCGGTGGGCGCGCCGCCGGCCTTGCTGGCACCCGCGCCTGCGGCGCCGGCGGCCCCTCCGACAACCTTGCCGGCGATGCCGCATGCCTCGCCGCACATCTTGGTGCAGGCTGGGTCCTCCTTGGCGCCGTTGGCGCAGCGCTCGTAGCAGTCGTCGTAGCAGCCGAAGGCGGTCGCCGCCGGCACCGACGCGGCCGCCACCACGACGGCGATCAGGAGCAGCGCGACGGCAGCGGTCCTGCTCTGGAGCGCCATGTTCTCGTTTCTGCGTACGTAGTACGTAACCTGTGGACGGGGCTTTCGCGAGTGAGAGACAAGGTGGCGGAAGGGCTGATGGCGTATGTGCGATGCTTGGACGGGAATGGCGTCGCCGTGTTTTTGTAGGGGGTGGCGGCCGGAGACGGTGGGCGGTGAGAGCTTCGCGGGCGACGTACGGTGACAATTGGTTGCATGCATGCAGGTGCCGCCGCGTTCGCGTTACCACTGTTCCTCGATCGTGTTGACCGAATGACCGGCGTGGGACTGTTTTGGTTCCCTGGAGCATGATAAAATGTCAGAAAAGGCGAGAAAATATGTTAATTCATGGCGTCAACAAAACACGTATGTACATTCCACTCCAAAAAAAAAAAAACATGCATCTACTACTCCCTTGGTTCAAAATTACTTACTGTATCACATAAGTGAATGTATCTAGATATATTTTAATACTATGTATATTCATAATTCATTTTTATCGATGTATGCGATAAGTAATTCAGAACGGAGGAAGTACAAATTTACATATGTGCATGAACAAATAAACAAAGTAAAACATGCTGTATAGGGCAACCGATTCAAGAGTTGACGGGCAAGTGCATACCGTGCATCGGACGGTTGTCGGCATGAGACGACGAAGCAACATCCTCTGTTGTCGGATGATGACGTCGTGATGCTGTATCCGTCGGTGAGCTCCCGACTAGTCTTTGTTCCGCGTCGTGCCAATCTCGTTATTCTGTTGGGCGACGACAATGTGCCGTGCCGTGCCGTGTCGGTAAGCACCGGCAAGACCTGCGAAGAGTGATCGGGAGACAAAAGTGCTAGGCGAGGAGTAGAATGAATCTATCCCCTTTTTGACCAAATCCCGGGGAGAGATAGGCAACTGAAATTGATTGCGTGCTTCCACTTTGTGCGTGTACGTTCCCGAAATCGCCTCACCCTCCCCGATCGAGACAGAATCGTGTGCTCGTGCTTTGCCTGCCGGTGCCGGGTGCCGACGGGTCGCGACGTCGCCGCGGCCTCGCTTTCCTTACCCCACCGGTGCACCGCGCTCATCGTCGTCTCGCCGAGTCGCGTCGCCACCTGCCCCGCGCGAGCGACAGATTTAACGCCGAACAACCACCACGGTCTGGCCGCCGCAGCTCTGATCAATCAGGGTACCGCCGGTTAACTAGAGCTTTCGGGTTAACTATATATGATGTCATTCCAAAAAAAAAACTATATATGATGTCAAAAAAGGGTATCGGTTAACTAGCTAGAGCTCGCGTCGGTCGGCCCGTCCCGTTCCATGCGGCTCTGAACCATTGATCGAGTGCTTGCTTGCTCGACTCGCTGCAGGCAGTGCTGGTCAATTACCTTTTACGGCTTGTTTGGCTCCCCTGATTTCATTTCATTTGCTAGAAATGAAATCCCTGTCATAATTTCATTTGGTTGATGGTGAATTCCAGTTCCAAATTCCATGTTTGGCTGACACGAGAATTATGGAACAAAATGATATTTATCCCATGCTCGTCTCCCATTTCAAGGTGTAATCGTTAACCAAAAGAAAATGAGCTAACATCTACTGTTCTCATATCAAATGTTTGCAATACATCCCAACACAGCTAAGTTTACATACAGTAAAAAGATGCATTTTTCGATAAGGGGCACTTTATTACTTATAAGGTTTAAACATTACATCAGTCTTTACATAACTAAGATGCACACATCCAAACAATGTCCTCTCACAAAAATCAAAATGAAAAAGAGGGGAAATATACGAAGAAACATATAGAATCTGTATAACGCCTAAAACGGAGGGGCCAATCCTAAGATCATGCTGCCACACATGTTGGGTAAAAATATCCCTTGCCGTAGCCTCCAATCGTGTACGCACCTCTATAAACAGGTTTCGATTCTCCACGCATTGTAGGGAGGACCATAAACGAAGAGTCCCGCTACATCTGTAGATAACCTGCAAAAGAGAAGTACTTTTATCGTTAAAAACCTTATCATTTTTACACAACCAAAGCGGCTAAATAACGACAATCGCTCCCATCCTGAGACGAGTTCTAAATCTGAGATCAATCCCATGTAACGAATTGTCAAATATATTTGCGACACTACAAGGACGATACAAGTCAGAATCTATTTGGATGACTGGAGTAAATTGCAAAAAAACATCATAATTGGAGACCCTAATTTAGAAAACCACCACGTTACATTTTTTCTTCAGAAAACAACCACCATTGTGTTGGCAGTTTTCAGAAAACACTGACATGTAGATTAGAGCAGCTTGACTGGAAAAACTGACAGGTGGGTCCCACTATCTTGCTGGTGTGGCACCAGCTAACGTCTCAAAGAGACGGAAGTAATTGCCTAAACGACCGGACATGTGGGGTCCATGTGTCATTGGAAGAAAATGAAATAAAAAAAATGTGCATGCAGCCGCTGTCTTCGTATTCCCCATGGGGCTTGTGTTGGTGCGCCGGGGCAACAGAGGGCGTGGCGGGTCGAGCAGGTGGTGGTGCGGCGCGGCGGCTCGAGCACGGCCACACACAGGCCCAGACTCCCCGCGGAAGGAATCAGCGCGGGAAGCCCCAGAAGCGACACAGGGTCCTATTCTTCCTCGGCTCGCGGTGGTGCACCGGGGCGGCAGAGGGCGCGGCAGCTCGAGCACGGTAGCACGCACGCCCAGATTCTCCGTGGAAGGAATCGATACCGGATGCCCTAGATGCGACGCACGTCTACTGTTCTTCCTCGGCTCCGACCGACGTCCTCGTCGTTGATGCTCTTCACTCCGACTAGCCCAGCGCCTCTTCTTACCACCATAAGCTCGGCCTTCACCTCGCATAGCTTCCGGATGAAGGAAATATGCCCTAGAGGCAATAATAAAGTTTTTATTTACATTTTCTTATATATCATGATAAATGTCTTTTATTCATGCTAGAATTGTATTAACTGGAAATTTGATACATGTGTGAATACATGGACAAAACAGAGTGTCCCTAGTATGCCTCTACTAGACTAGCTCGTTAATCAAAGATGGTTGTGTTTCCTAACCATAGACATGTGTTGTCATTTGATCAACGAGATCACATCATTAGGAGAATGACGTGATGGACAAGACCCATCCGTTAGCTTACCACTATGATCGTTTAGTTTTATTGCTATTGCTTTCTTCATGACTTATACATGTTCCTCAGACTATGAGATTATGCAACTCCCGAATACGGGAGGAACACCTTGTGTGCTATCAAACGTCACAACGTAATTGGGTGATTATAAAGATGCTCTACAGGTGTTTCCGAAAGTGTTTGTGGTTTTGGCATAGATCAAGATTAGGGTTTGTCACTCCGAGTGTCGGAGAGGTATCTCTGGGCCCTCTCGGTAATACACATCATAATAAGCCTTGCAAGCAAAAGACTAATGAGTTAGTCACGAGACGATGTATTACAGAACAAGTAAAGAGACTTGCTGGTAACGAGATTGAACTAGGTATGATGATACCGATGATCGAATCTCGGGCAAGTAACATACCCGATGACAAAGGGAACAACATATGTTGTTATGCGGTTTGACCGATAAAGATCTTCGTAGAATATGTAGGAGACAATATGAGCATCCAGGTACCGCTATTGGTTATTGACCAGAGATGTGTCTCGGTCATGTCTACATAGTTCTCGAACCCGTAGGGTCCGCACGCTTAACGTTCGATGACGATCGGTATTATGAGTTATGTGTTTTTGATGACCGAAGATTGTTCAGAGTCCCGGATGAGATCACAGACATGATAAGGAGTCTCGAAATGGTCGATACATAAATTATGATATATTGGACGATATTATTTGGACACCGGATGAGTTCCGGGGGTCATCGGATAAATATCGGAGTGCCGAAAGGGTTATCGGAACCACCAGAGAAGTAATGGGCCTTATTGGGCTTTAGGGGAGAGAGAGGAAGGCAGCCAAGGGCTGGTCGCGCGCCCCCCATGGGCCTAGTCCGAATTGGGCTAGGGGGAGGGGCGGCACCCCCTTCTTCCTTCTCCTCTCCCTCCTTTCCTTCTTCTCCTAGTTGGACTAGGAAAGGGGGGTTCCTACTCCTAGTAGGAGTAGGATTGCCTCCTTGGGCGCGCCCTATAGGGGCCGGTCGGCCTCCCCCTTGCTCCTTTATATACGGGGGCATGGGGCACCCTAGAACACATAAGTTGACAATTGTTTTAGCCGTGTGCGGTGCCCCCATCCACAGTTACACACCTCGGTCATATCGTTGCAGTGCTTAGGCGAAGCGTTGCGCCGGTAACATCATCATCACCGTCACCACGCTGTCGTGATGACGAAACTCTCCCTCGGCCTCAACTGGATCAAGAGTATGAGGGACGTCACCGAGCTGAATGTGTGCAGATCGTGGAGGTGCCGTGCGTTTGGTACTTGATCGGTTGGATCGCGAAGATGTTCGACTACATCAACCGTGTTACTAAACACTTCCGCTTTCGGTCTACGAGGGTATGTGGACACACTCTCCCCGCTTGTTGCTATGCTTCTCCTAGATAGATCTTGCGTGATCGTAGGTAAAGTTTTGAAATACTACGTTCCCCAAAAGTGGTATCAGAGCCAGGTCTATGCGTAGATGATATGCACGAGTAGAAGACAATGAGTTGTGGGCAATAATAGTCATACTGCTTACCAGCATGTCATACTTTGATTCGGCGGTATTGTTGGATGAAGAGGCCTAGACCGACATTACATGACCGCATTCATGAGACTGGTTTTCTACCGACGTGCTTTGCAAATAGGTGGCTGGCGGGTGTTAGTTTCTCCAACTTTAGTTGAATCGAGTGTGACTACGCCCGATCCTTGTTGAAGGTTAAAACATCACACTTGACGAAAAATCGTTGTTGTTTTGAAGCGTAGGTAAGAACGGTTCTTGCTTAGCCCGTAGCAGCCACGTAAAAACTTGCAACAACAAAGTAGAGGACGTCTAACTTGTTTTTGCAGGGCATGTTGTGATGTGATATGGTCAAGACGTGATGAGTTATACGTTATTGTATGAGATGATCATGTTTTGTAAATTATCGGCAACCGGCAGGAGCCTTATGGTTGTCTCTTTATTGTATGAATTGCGAAGGCCATGTAATTGCTTTACTTTATCACTATGAGTTAGCGATAGTAGTAGTAGCAATAGTTGGCGAGACGAACACGACGCTACGATGAAGATCATGGTGTTAAGCCGATAACGATGGAGATCATGACAATGCTTTAGAGATGTAGATCAAAAATCACAAGATGATGATGGCCATATCATGTCACATATTTTGATTGCATGTGATGTTTATCTTATTATGCTTCTTATTTTGCTTAGTATGGCGGTAGCATTATAAGCTGATCCCTTACATAAATTTCAGGGTACAAGTGTTCTCCCTGAGTATGCACCGTCGTGACAGTTCGTCGTGCCGAGACACCACGTGATGATCGGATGTGGTAAGCTCTACGTTCAAATACAACGGGTGTAAGATAGTTTTGCACATGCAGAATACTCGGGTTAAACTTGACGAGCATAGCATGTACAGACATGGCCACAGAACACTGGAGACTGAAAGGTCGAGCGTGAACCATATATTAGATATGATCAATAGAAGATGTTCACCATTGAAAACTACTCCATCTCACGTGATGATCGGACATGGTTTAGTTGATTTGGATCACGTGATCATTTAGAGGGATGTCTATATAAGTGGGAGTTCTTTAGTAATATGATTAATTGAACTTTAATTTAATATGAACTTAGTCCTGATATGTTCTGCATATCTATGTTGTTATAGATCAATGGCCCGTGCTACTGTTCCCTTGAAATTTAATGCGTTCCTAGAGAAAGGTAAGTTGAAAGATGATGGTAGAACAACATGGACTGGGTCCGTAACTTGAGGATTATCCTCATTGATGCACAGAAGAATTATCTCCTAGAAGCACCGCTAGGTGACAGGCCTGCTGCAGGAGCAACTCCGGACGTTATGAACGTCTGTCAAGCTCGATCTCATGACTACTCGGTAGTTCAGTGTGCCATGCTTTACGGCTTAGAATCGGGTCTTCAAAGACGTTTTGAGCGTCATAGAGCATATGAGATGTTCCAAGAGTTGAAGTTAATATTTCAAGCAAATGCCCGAATTGAGAGATATGAAGTCTCCAATAAGTTCTATAGCTGCAAGATGGAGGAGAATAGTTCTATTAGTGAACACATACTCAGAATGTCTGGGTACTACAATCACATGACTCAACTTGGATGCAAAGTTGATGAAGATAGTGTTATTGATAGAGTTCTTCAATCACTACCACCAATCTATAAAGGCTTCGTGATGAACTATAATATGCAAGGGATGCAGAAGACAATTCCCGAGCTCTTCGCTATGCTCAAAGCTGCGGAGGTAGAAATCAAAAAGGAGCATCAAGTGTTGATGGTTAACAAGACCACTAGTTTCAAGAAAAAAGGCAAGGGAAAGAAGGGGAACTTCAAGAAGAATAGCAAGCCAGTTTCTACTCCCACGAAGAAACCCAAGTCTGGAGCCAAGCCTGAAACTGAGTGCTTCTACTGCAAAGGGACTGGTCACTGGAAGCGGAACTGCCCCAAGTATATGGCAGATAAGAAGGATGGCAAAGTGAACAAAGGTATATTTGATATACATGTTGATAACCCATAAGTGTAGGGGATCACAACAGTTTTCGAGGGTAAAGTATTCAACCCAAATTTGTTGATTCGACACAAGGGGAGCCAGAGAATACTCTTAAGTATTAGCAACTAAGTTGTCAATTCAACCACACCTGGAAACTTAGTATCTACAACAAGATAGTTTAGTATAGCAAAGTAATATGATAATAGTGGCAGCGGCAATAAAAGTAACGATATGTTTTTGTAGTTTTTGTAATAGTAGCAACGGGAAAGTAAATAAGCAACAAGCAATATGTGAAAAGCTCGTATGCATTGGATCGGTGATGGGGAATTATGTCGGATGCAATTCATCATGTAGAAGTTATAACCTAGGGTGACACAGAACTATCTCCAGTTCATCAATGTAATGCAGGCATGTATTCCCAATATAGTCATACGTGCTTATGGAAAAGAACTTGCATGCCATCTTTTATCCTACCCTCCCGTGGTAGCGGGGTCCTATTGGAAACTAAGGGATATTAATGCCTCCTTTTAATAGAGTACCGGACCATAGCATTAACACATAGTGAATACATGAACTCCTCAAACTACGGTCATCATCGGGAGTGGTCTCGATTATTGTCACTTTGGGGTTGCCGGATCATAACACATAGTAGGTGACTATAGACTTGCAAGATAGGATCAAGAACACACATATATTCATGAAAACATAATAGGTTCAGATATGAAATCATGGCACTCGGGCCCTAATGACAAGCATTAAGCATAGCAATGTCATAGCAACATCAATCTCAGAACATAGTGGATGCTAGGGATCAAACCCTAACAAAACTAACTCGATTACATGATAGATCTCATCCAACCCATCACCGTCCAGCAAGCCTACGATGGAATTACTCACGCACGGCGGTGAGCATCATGAAATTGGTGATGGAGGAAGGTTGATGATGACGGTGGCGACGATCTCCACTCTCCGGAGCCCCGAACGGACTCCAGATCAGTCCTCCTGAAAGAGATTAGGGCTTGGCGGCGGCTCCGTATCGTAAAACGTGATAAATCTTCCTCTCTGATTTTTTCTCCCCGAAAGTAAATATATGGGGTCCGGAGATACGTCGGTGGAGCGTCAGCGGGCCCACGAGGCAGGGGGCGCGCCCTGGGGGAGGGGGCGCGCCCCCACCCTCGTGGACATTGTGTGGGCCCCCTGGTCTAGATCTTCCCGCATGTATTTTTTATATTTTCCAAAATAATTCTCCGTAAATTTTCAGGTTATTCCGAGAACTTTTTATTTCTACACAGAAACAACACCATGTCAATTCTGCTGAAAACAGCGTTAGTCCGGGTTAGTTCCATTCAAATCGTGCAAGTTAGAGTCCAAAACAAGGGCAAAAGTGTTTGGAAAAGTAGATACGTTGGAGACGTATCAACTCCCCCAAGCTTAAACCTTTGCTTGTCCTCAAGCAATTCAGTTGATAAACTGAAAGTGATAAAGAAAAACTTTGACAAACTCTGCTTGCTCTTGTTGTTGTAAATATGTAAGCTAGCATTCATGTTTTCAGCAATGATCATGAACTAACCACATTCACAATAACTTTTAGGTCCCATGTCTACTCATATCAATGGCATAATCAACTAGCGAGCAATAATAATAAACCTCGGATGACAACACTTTCTCAAAACAATCATGATATGATATAACAAGATGGTATCTCGCTAGCCCTTTCTGGGACCGCAAAACATAAATGCAGAGCACCTTTAAAGATCAAGGACTGACTAGACATTGTAATTCATGGTAAAAGAGATCATGTCATGATCATACTCAATGCAAATTAATAGTAATACATGCAAATGACAGAGGTGCTCTCCTACTGGTGCTCTTTTATAAGAGGATTATGACTCAGGATGAAAGTAAATAGATAGGCCCTTCGCAGAGGGAAGCAGGGATTTGTAGAGGTGCCAAAGCTCGATTTTTAAATAGAGATGAATAACATTTTGAGCGGTATACTCTCATTGTCAACATAACAACCAAGAATCTCGATATCTTCCATGCTACGCACATTAAAGGCGGTTCCCAAACAGAATGGTAAAATTTATACTCCCCCAACCACCAACAAGCACACTCCACGGCCATCCGAGTCCATGGGGTACCGTCCAAACAAGCAACAACCCTGGGGGAGTTTTGTTTAATTATTATGATTTTGAGCATGGGACTGGGCATCTCGGTTACCAGCCATTTTCTCATGAACGATGAGCGGAGTCCACTCATCGTGAGAATAACCCACCTAACATGGAAGATATAGACAACCCTAGTTGATACATGAGCTATTCGAGCATACAAAACAGAATTTCATTTGAAGGTTTAGAGTTTGGCACATACAAATTTACTTGGAACGGGAGGTAAATAACACATATAGGAAGGTATGGTGGACTCATATGGAATAACTTTGGGGTTTATGGAAGTGGATGCACAAGCAGTATTCCCGCTTAGTACAGGTGAAGGCTAGAAAGAGACTGGGAAGCAACCAGCTAGAGAGCGACAACGGTCATGAACATGCATTAAAATTAATCAACAATGAATGCAAGCATGAGTAGGATATAAATCACCATGAACATAAATATCGTGAAGGCTATGTTGATTTGTTTTAACTACATGCGTGAACATGTGCCAAGTCAGACCACTTGAATCGTTCGAAGGAGGATACCACCCCATCATACTACATCACAACCATTTTAATATCATCTTGGCACGCAAGATAGACCATTATAAACTCTCAGCTAATTAAGCATGGCATAAGCATCTATGATCTCTAATTGCCATTGCAAGCATGTTTCATTTATAACAAGCTGAATCAGGAACGATGAACTATCATATTTACAAAAACAAGAGAGGTCGAGTTCATACCAGCTTTTCTCATCTCAATTAGTTCATCATATATCATCCTTATTGCCTTTCACTCGCACGACCGAACGATGTGGCTAATAATAATAGTGCACATGCATTGGACTAAGCTGGGATCTGCGAGCATTTAATACAAGAGAGAAGATAAGGTAATATGGCTCAAGGTTAAATCAGCAATAAAGAATATGTGAGCCACTAAGCATTTTAATCATGGTCTTCTACTCTTGACCCCCAAAGAAAAGAAAATAACTATTTACACGGGAAAGCTCCCAACAAGCAAAAGAAGAACGAGAAATCTTTTTGGGGTTTCTTTAAATTACTACTACAAGGGAAGAAAGTAAAGTAGCTAGAAGCTACAACTAATATTTTGTTGTTGTTTTTCTTAAGGTTTTTTAGCACACGAGAAATAGACTAAGAAAAAGAATTGAAACTAAAATGGATGGTACAGTGAAAGAGTGTGAGCACCGACAACTAGGATAAGTGTGTGAACATGAATGTAAAGTCGGTGAGAAATCGTACTCCCCCAAGCTTAGGCTTTTGGCATAAGTTGGTCTATGGCCAGTATTGGCCTGACGGATATCCAAAGTCGTAATTGGGGTTGTACTGGGATGCAACAGCTACTGCCTGCTGAGCTACAGCTCGAAGGCGGGCTGCTTCTATCATATTATGATACTCATTTGCCTCTTCCCTGGTTATAGTGTATCTCGCTTTTGCCTGAAAGTCAAATAAAGTAGGGGTAGGAAGAGTAATAGGGATGGCATGACGCCTGTTAAAGATTAGTCGATATTTGAGGGATTATTCATCCCTCTCTATAAACCGGTGACTAGTCATAGCATGGTAATCCAAATGAGCAGGCACTAAAGGTTCATCATTTTCATGTACAGGCACACCAAGATGGCGGGCTATGCGAGTGGCATAAATCCCACCAAATAAATCTCCATGCAAACCATTATGATGTAGCCTACGTGCAACAATGGCTCCCACGTTATATTGTCTATCGCCTAGTACACCACTCTTGAGAACACTAAGATCAGGGACACACATGTGGCAAGCCTCGTCTTTACTATTTATGCATCTACCAATAAAGAGAGCAAAATAATGAATAGCAGGAAAATGAATGCTCCCTATGGTAGCTTGTGCGATTTCTCTAGATTCCCCCACTGTGATACTAGCAAGGAAATCTGTATATTCAGATTTGCGAGGATCACCCATACTGCCCCACTGCGGGAGCTTACAAGCATCATTAAAATCCTCTAAGTCCATGGTGTAAGGTTTATCATAAAGCTCAAACATGACAATGTGAGAATTACATGAAGATGAAAATTTAAACCTTCTCACAAAGGTATCAGTTAAGCCACGGTATTGGGGGCACTTATCTTGTATGAAGCCCTCGAGGTCAGCGTTGCGCACATATGCGTAAAATTCCTCCTTGATGCAAACCTGATCCATAAAGTCATCTGACGGCCATTCACAAGGCCGCACTTCCGCTTCCCTCGGTAGTTCATCGTCCGGCTCACGAAACGCGAGCCTCGGTTCTTGCTTCCTTGAAGAACCACCTTGGAGAATTTTCCTATGCATTTTTCTGAAATTTTCTGAAATTTTTAGTAACTCAAAATAAAAGTTAACCAAACTCTGATAGAAACAACTCCTACTAGGGCCTAGGGACTATATCATGCATTAGAACTACTTGAGACCAAAGAAATTTGATATGCAAGCTCAAGAACAAGGTCACCACAGCATTGCAATAAATAAAGCACTAGAACAAAAACTAATTGGACCAATGGAGGAGTCACATACCAAGGAACAATCTCCCCAAACAGTTTGGTGAATGGTGCTTTGATCAAGGAGATCGAAAATGGCAGCAAAATGAGCTAGAACTCGTGCTTGAGCTGGTTGGTGATTTTTTTTGGGAGGAAGAAGAAGAGTATGGGTGCAGGAATAAGTGGAGGGGGGCCACGTGGGTCCCACGAGGCAGGGGGCGCGCCCTGTGAGGGTGGGCGCGCCATGGACCCTCGTGGTCAGGTGCTGGCTCCCCTCGCTGTGTGTTCTGTGCCATATATTCACAAATATTCTAGAAAAAATCATATTAAATTTTCAGGGCATTTGGAGAACTTTTATTTTCGGGGTATTTTTTTTATTGCACGGATAAGTTCGGAAATAGAAAGAGAATACTATTTATGCTATATGTATCCTAATTAACAGAAAGTAAAAGGAGGATACAGAAGGTGGTGCTATCTAGATTCACCTATCTCATGCTCATCAAAAGGAGCCCATTAACAAGGTTGATCAGGTCTTGTTAATAAACTCTTCCCGAGTAACATGAAACCGTAAATTTTTTGAATAACACTAGGTTACCTCAATGGGGATATGTATGTCCCCAAAAATAAGAATGTCATACGTCTTCTTGACAGTAGAAGAGGAAATTCAAAACTTCCAATAGTAATAGTTGAAAATTTTCCGATATAATTGATACTGTGGGTCTGAGGTTGTTTCCTCGGAAAGTGTACCGTATGCTCATTACCATTGACATGAAAAGTGACATTGCCTTTGTTGCAATCAATAACAGCCCCTGCAGTATTAAAAAAGGGTCTACCAAGGATAATAGACATACTATCGTCCTTTGGAATATCAAGTATAACAAAGTCCATTAAAATAGTTACATTTGCAACCACAACAGGCACATCCTCACAAATACCGACAGGTATAGCAGTTGATTTATCAGCCATTTGCAAAGATATTTCAGTAGGTGTCAACTTACTCAAGTCAAGTCTACGATATAAAGAGAGAGGCATAACACTAACACCGGCTCCAAGATCACATAAAGCAGTTTTAACATAGTTTCGTTTAATGGAGCAAGGTATAGTGGGTACTCCTGGATCTCCTAGTTTCTTAGGTATTCCACCTTTAAAAGTGTAATTGGCAAGCATGGTGGAAATCTCTACTTCAGGTATCTTTATTTTATTGGTAATAATATCCTTCATATATTTAGCATAAGGATTTGTTTTAAGCACATCAGTCAAATGCATACGCAAAAAGATAGGTCTAATCATTTCAGAAAAGCGCTCAAAATCCTCATCATCATTTTTCTTGGATGGTTTTAGAGGAAAAGGCATGGGTTTCTGAACCCATGGTTCTCTTTCCCTACCGTCCTTCCTAGCAACAAAGTCTCTCTTATCATAACGTTGACTCTTTGATTGTGGGTTATCAAGATCAACAGGAGGTTCAATCTCTACATCATTATCATTGCTAGGTTGAGCATCGTCATGAACATCATCATTAACATTATCACTAGTTCATGTTCATTACCAGATTGTGTCTCAGCATCAGAAACAGATATATCATTGGGATTCTCAGGTGTGTCAGCTATAGGTTCATTAGAAGCATGCAAAGTTCTATCATTTTGCTTTTTCTTCTTCTTAGAAGAACTAGGTGCATCTAAATTAGCTCTATGAGAATCTTGCTCAATTCTCTTAGGGTGGCCTTCAGGATACAGAGTTTCCTAAGTCATTTTGCCACCTCTAGTTGCAACTCTAACAACATAGTCATTATTCTTACTATTTAATTCATTGAGCAAATCATTCTGAGCCTTAAGTACTTGTTCTACTTGAGTGGTAACCATGGAAGCATGTTTACTAATGAGTTTCAATTTACCTTTAACTTCAGACAGATAATCACTCAAGCGTTCAATCATATAAGCATTATGTTGCAATTCTCTACCGACATAAGCATTGAAGTTTTCTTGTTTCACAATAAAATTGTCAAACTCGTCTAAGCATTGGCTAGCAGACTTATAATGAGGAATATCACCTTCATCAAATCTATAAAGAGAATTAACCTTTACTACCTGTGTCGGGTTATCAAGACCATGTATTTCTTCAATAGGTGGTAAATTCTTAACATCTTCAGCTTTAATACCTTTTTCTTTCATAGATGTTTTTGCCTCTTGCATATATTCAGGACTGAGAAATCCTACACCTCGTTTCTTCGGAGTTGGCTAAGGGGCTGGTTCAGGAAGGGTCCAATTATTTTCATTGGCCAGCATATTATTCAATAGTAAATCAGCTTGATCAACTGTTCTTTCCCTGAAAACACAACCAGCAGAACTATCCAGGTGGTCTTTGGAAGCATCGGTTAGTGCATTATAAAAGACATCAAGTATATCATTCCTCTCAAGAGGATGATCAGGCAAAGAATTAAGTAATTGGAGAAGCCTCCCCCAAGCTTATGGGAGACTCTCTTCTTCAATTTGCACAAAGTTATAAATTTCTCGTAAGGCAGCTTGTTTCTTATGAGCGGGATAATATTTAGCAGAGAAGTAATACATCATATCCTAGGGACTACGCACACAACCAGGATCAAGAGAATTAAACCATGTCTTAGCATCACGCTTTAACGAGAACGGAAACAACTTAAGGATATAGTAGTAGCGAATCTTTTCATCATTGGTAAACAGGGTGGCTATATCATTCAACTTAGTAAGATGTGCCACAACAGTTTCAGACTCATAGCCATGGAAAGGATCAGATTCAACCAAAGTAATTAACTCAGGATCAACAGAGATTCATAATCCTTATCAGTAACAAAGATAGGTGAAGTAGCAAAAGCAGGGTCATGTTTAATTCTAGCATTCAAAGACTTTTCTTTCAATTTAGCTAATAATTTCTTAAGATCATATCTATCGTTGCAAGCAAGAAAGTCTCTAGCAGTTTATTCATCCATAACATAACCCTCAGGAACAACAGGCAATTCATATCTATTGGGAGAAGCTTCGTCATCACTTTCATAAATATTATTAGTTTCAATATTTGCATTCTCCCTAACCTTAGCAATTTGTTCATCTAGAAATTCACCTAGTGGCACAGTATTATCAAGCATAGAAGTAGTTTCATCATACATAGCAGAAGTGGCACCATCAAGAACATACGCCATATAAAATTCAATGGCAGGAGTAGGTGTCGCAAATTTACCCATAACAGATGGTGAATCAAGTGCGGAGCTAGATGGCAGTTCCTTACCTCCCCTCGTAGTTGAGGGTAAGATCTTGGTTTTTGAGTCCTTCAAATTCTTGATAGTGATCAACACATATAAATCCCAAGTGACTTAAAGAATAGAGCTATGCTCCCCGGCAACGGCGCCAGAAAATAGTCTTGATAACCCACAAGTGTAGGGGATCGCAACCGTTTTTGAGGGTAAAGTATTCAACCCAAATTTGTTGATTCGACACAAGGGGAGCCAAAGAATACTCTTAAGTATTCGCAGCTGAGTTGTCAATTCAACCACACTTGGAAACTTAGTATCTGCAGTAAGATAGGTTAGTAGAAAAGTAATATGATAATAGTGGTAGCGGCAATAAAAGTAACGATAGTGTTTTTGTAGTTTTTGTAATAATAGCAACGGGAAAGTAAATAAGCAACAAGCAATATGTGAAAAGCTCGTAGGCACTGGATCGGTGATGGGGAATTATGTCGGATGCAATTCATCATGTAGAAGTTATAACCTAGGGTGACACAGAACTATCTCTAGTTCATCAATGTAATGCAGGCATGTATTCCCAATATAGTCATACGTGCTTATGGAAAAGAACTTGCATGCCATCTTTTATCCTACCCTCCCGTGGTAGCGGGGTCCTATTGGAAACTAAGGGATATTAATGCCTCCTTTTAATAGAGTACCGGACCATAGCATTAACACATAGTGAATACATGAACTCCTCAAACTACGGTCATCATCGGGAGTGGTCTCGATTATTGTCACTTTGGGGTTGCCGGATCATAACACATAGTAGGTGACTATAGACTTGCAAGATAGGATCAAGAACACACATATATTCATGAAAACATAATAGGTTCAGATATGAAATCATGGCACTCGGGCCCTAATGACAAGCATTAAGCATAGCAATGTCATAGCAACATCAATCTCAGAACATAGTGGATGCTAGGGATCAAACCCTAACAAAACTAACTCGATTACATGATAGATCTCATCCAACCCATCACCGTCCAGCAAGCCTACGATGGAATTACTCACGCACGGCGGTGAGCATCATGAAATTGGTGATGGAGGAAGGTTGATGATGACGGTGGCGACGATCTCCACTCTCCGGAGCCCCGAACGGACTCCAGATCAGTCCTCCTGAAAGAGATTAGGGCTTGGCGGCGGCTCCATATCGTAAAACGTGATAAATCTTCCTCTCTGATTTTTTCTCCCCGAAAGTAAATATATGGGGTCCGGAGATACGTCGGTGGAGCGTCAGCGGGCCCACGAGGCAGGGGGCGCGCCCTGGGGGAGGGGGCGCGCCCCCACCCTCGTGGACATTGTGTGGGCCCCCTGGTCTAGATCTTCCCGCATGTATTTTTTATATTTTCCAAAATAATTCTCCGTAAATTTTCAGGTTATTCCGAGAACTTTTTATTTCTACACAGAAACAACACCATGGCAATTCTGCTGAAAACAGCGTTAGTCCAGGTTAGTTCCATTCAAATCATGCAAGTTAGAGTCCAAAACAAGGGCAAAAGGGTTTGGAAAAGTAGATACGTTGGAGACGTATCAACTCCCCCAAGCTTAAACCTTTGCTTGTCCTCAAGCAATTCAGTTGATAAACTGAAAGTGATAAAGAAAAACTTTGACAAACTCTGCTTGCTCTTGTTGTTGTAAATATGTAAGCTAGCATTCATGTTTTCAGCAATGATCATGAACTAACCACATTCACAATAACTTTTAGGTCCCATGTCTACTCATATCAATGGCATAATCAACTAGCGAGCAATAATAATAAACCTCGGATGACAACACTTTCTCAAAACAATCATGATATGATATAACAAGATGGTATCTCGCTAGCCCTTTCTGGGACCGCAAAACATAAATGCAGAGCACCTTTAAAGATCAAGGACTGACTAGACATTGTAATTCATGGTAAAAGAGATCATGTCATGATCATACTCAATGCAAATTAATAGTAATACATGCAAATGACAGAGGTGCTCTCCTACTGGTGCTCTTTTATAAGAGGATTATGACTCAGCATGAAAGTAAATAGATAGGCCCTTCGCAGAGGGAAGCAGGGATTTGTAGAGGTGCCAAAGCTCGATTTTTAAATAGAGATGAATAACATTTTGAGCGGTATACTCTCATTGTCAACATAACAACCAAGAATCTCGATATCTTCCATGCTACGCACATTAAAGGCGGTTCCCAAACAGAATGGTAAAATTTATACTCCCCCAACCACCAACAAGCACACTCCACGGCCATCCGAGTCCATGGGGTACCGTCCAAACAAGCAACAACCCTGGGGGAGTTTTGTTTAATTATTATGATTTTGAGCATGGGACTAGGCATCTCGGTTACCAGCCATTTTCTCATGAATGATGAGCGGAGTCCACTCATCGTGAGAATAACCCACCTAACATGGAAGATATAGACAACCCTAGTTGTTACATGAGCTGTTCGAGCATACAAAACAGAATTTCATTTGAAGGTTTAGAGTTTGGCACATACAAATTTACTTGGAACGGGAGGTAAATACCACATATAGGAAGGTATGGTGGACTCATATGGAATAACTTTGGGGTTTATGGAAGTGGATGCACAAGCAGTATTTCCGCTTAGTACAGGTGAAGGCTAGAAAGAGACTGGGAAGCGACCAGCTAGAGAGCGACAACGGTCGTGAACATGCATTAAAATTAATCAACAATGAATGCAAGCATGAGTAGGATATAAATCACCATGAACATAAATATCGTGGAGGCTATGTTGATTTGTTTTAACTACATGCGTGAACATGTGCCAAGTCAGACCACTTGAATCGTTCGAAGGAGGATACCACCCCATCATACTACATCACAACCATTTTAATATCATCTTGGCACGCAAGATAGACCATTATAAACTCTCAGCTAATTAAGCATGGCATAAGCATCTATGATCTCTAATTGCCATTGCAAGCATGTTTCATTTATAACAAGCTGAATCAGGAACGATGAACTATCATATTTACAAAAACAAGAGAGGTCGAGTTCATACCAGCTTTTCTCATCTCAATTAGTTCATCATATATAATCCTTATTGCCTTTCACTCGCACGACCGAACGATGTGGATAATAATAATAGTGCACGCGCATTGGACTAAGCTGGGATCTGCGAGCATTTAATACAAGAGAGAAGACAAGGTAATATGGCTCAAGGTTAAATCAACAACAAGAATATGTGAGCCACTAAGCATTTTAATCATGATTTTCTACTCTTGACCCCCAAAGAAAATAAAATAACTATTTACACGGGAAAGCTCCCAACAAGCAAAAGAAGAACAGGAAATCTTTTTGGGTTTTATTTTAATTACTACTACAAGGGAAGAAATTAAACTAGCTAGAAGCTACAACTAATATTTTGTTGTTGTTTTTCTTAAGGTTTTTTCTAGCACACGAGAAAAAGACTAAGAAAAAGAATTGAAACTAAAATGGATGGTACAGTGAAAGAGTGTGAGCACCGACAACTAGGATAAGTGTGTGAACATGAATGTAAAGTCGGTGAGAAATCGTACTCCCCCAAGCTTAGGCTTTTGGCCTAAGTTGGTCTATGGCCAATATTGGCCTGACGGATATCCAAAGTCGTAATTGGGGTTGTACTGGGATGCAACAGCTACTGCCTGCTGAGCTGCAGCTCGAAGGCGGGCTGCTTCCATCATATTATGATACTCATTTGCCTCTTCCCTGGTTATAGTGTATCTTGCTTTTGCCTGAAAGTCAAACAAAGTAGGGGCAGGAAGAGTAATAGGGATGGCATGACGCCTGTTGAAGATTAGTCTATATTTGAGGGATTATTCATCCCTCTCTATAAACCGGTGACTAGTCATAGCATGGTAATCCAAATGAGCAGGCGCTAAAGGTTCATCATTTTCATGTACAGGCACACCAAGATGGCGGGCTATGCCAGTGGCATAAATCCCACCAAATAAATCTCCATGCAAACCATTATGATGTAGCCTACGTGCAACAATGGCTCCCAAGTTATATTGTCTATCGCCTAGTACACCACTCTTGAGAACACTAAGATCAGGGACACACATGTGGCAAGCCTCGTCTTTACCGTTTATGCATCTACCAATAAAGAGAGCAAAGTAATGAATAGCAGGAAAATGAATGCTCCCTATGGTAGCTTGTGTGATTTCTCTAGATTCCCCCACTGTGATACTAGCAAGGAAATATGTATATTCAGATTTGCGAGGATCACCCATACTGCCCCACTGCGGGAGCTTACAAGCATCATTAAAATCCTCTAAGTCCATGGTGTAAGATTTATCATAAAGCTCAAACATGACAGTATGAGAATTACGTGAAGATGAAAATTTAAACCTTCTCACAAAGGTATCAGTTAAGCCACGATATTGGGGGCACTTATCTTGTATGAAGCCCTCGAGGTCAGCATTGCGCACATATGCGTAAAATTCCTCCTTGATGCAAACCTGATCCATAAAGTCATCTGACGGCCATTCACAAGGCCGCACTTCTGCTTCCCTCGGTAGTTCATCGTCCGGCTCACGAAACGCGAGCCTCGGTTCTTGCTTCCTTGAAGAACCACCTTGGAGAATTTTCCTATGCATTTTTCTGAAATTTTCTGAAATTTTTAGTAACTCAAAATAAAAGTTAACCAAACTCCGATAGAAACAAATCCTACTAGTGCCTAGGGACTATATCATGCATTAGAACTACTTGAGACCAAAGAAATTTGACATGCAAGCTCAAGAATAAGGTCACCACAGCATTGCAATAAATAAAGCACTAGAACAAAAACTAATTGGACCAATGGAGGAGTCACATACCAAGGAACAATCTCCCCAAACAGTTTGGTGAATGGTGCTTTGATCAAGGAGATCGAAAATGGCAGCAAAATGAGCTAGAACTCGTGCTTGAGCTGGTTGGTGATTTTTTTTGGGAGGAAGAAGAAGAGTATGGGTGCAGGAATAAGTGGAGGGGGGCCACGTGGGTCCCACGAGGCAGGGGGCGCGCCCTGTGAGGGTGGGCGCGCCATGGACCCTCGTGGTCAGGTGCTGGCTCCCCTCGCTGTGTGTTCTGTGCCATATATTCACAAATATTCTAGAAAAAATCATATTAAATTTTCAGGGCATTTGGAGAACTTTTATTTTCGGGGTATTTTTTTTATTGCACGGATAAGTTCGGAAATAGAAAGAGAATACTATTTTTGCTATATGTATCCTAATTAACAGAAAGTAAAAGGAGGATACAGAAGGTGGTGCTATCTAGATTCACCTATCTCATGCTCATCAAAAGGAGCCCATTAACAAGGTTGATCAGGTCTTGTTAATAAACTCTTCCCAAGTAACATGAAACCGTAAAATTTTCGAATAAAGAGAGAGGCATAACACTAACACCGGCTCCAAGATCACATAAAGCAGTTTTAACATAGTTTCGTTTAATGGAGCAAGGTATAGTGGGTACTCCTGGATCTCCTAGTTTCTTAGGTATTCCACCTTTAAAAGTGTAATTGGCAAGCATGGTGGAAATCTCTACTTCAGGTATCTTTATTTTATGGGTAATAATATCCTTCATATATTTAGCATAAGGATTTGTTCTAAGCACATCAGTCAAATGCATACGCAAAAAGATAGGTCTAATCATTTCAGCAAAGCGCTCCAAATCCTCATCATCATTTTTCTTGGATGGTTTCAGAGGAAAAGGCATGGGTTTCTGAACCCATGGTTCTCTTTCCCTACCGTCCTTCCTAGCAACAAAGTCTCTCTTATCATAACGTTGACTCTTTGATTGTGGGTTATCAAGATCAACAGCAGGTTCAATCTCTACATCATTATCATTGCTAGGTGGAGCATCGTCATGAACAACATCATTAACATTATCACTAGTTCATGTTCATTACCAGATTGTGTCTCAGCATCAGAAACAGATATATCATTGGGATTCTCAGGTGTGTCAGCTACAGGTTCACTAGAAGCATGCAAAGTTCTATCATTTTGCTTTTTCTTTTTCTTAGAAGAATTAGGTGCATCTAAATTAGCTCTCTGAGAATCTTGCTCAATTCTCTTAGGGTGGCCTTCAGGATACAGAGGTTCCTAAGTCATTTTGCCACCTCTAGTTGCAACTCTAACAACATAGTCATTATCCTTACTATTTAATTCATTGAGCAAATCATTCTGAGCCTTAAGTACTTGTTCTACTTGAGTGGTAACCATGGAAGCATGTTTACTAATGAGTTTCAATTTACCTTTAACTCCAGACAGATAATCACTCAAGCGTTCAATCATATAAGCATTATGTTGCAATTCTCTACCGACATAAGCATTGAAGTTTTCTTGTTTCACAATAAAATTGTCAAACTCGTCTAAGCATTGGCTAGCAGACTTATAACGAGGAATATCACCTTCATCAAATCTATAAAGAGAATTAACCTTTACTACCTGTGTCGGGTTATCAAGACCATGTATTTCTTCAATAGGTGGTAAATTCTTAACATCTTCAGCTTTAATACCTTTTTCTTTCATAGATGTTTTTGCCTCTTGCATATCTTCAGGACTGAGAAATAGAACACCTCGTTTCTTCGGAGTTGGCTAAGGGGCTGGTTCAGGAAGGGTCCAATTATTTTCATTGGCCAGCATATTATTCAATAGTAATTCAGCTTGATGTTCTGTTCTTTCCCTGAAAACACAACCAGCACAACTATCCAGGTGGTCTTTGGAAGCATCGGTTAGTCCATTATAAAAGACATCAAGTATATCATTCCTCTCAAGAGGATGATCAGGCAAAGCATTAAGTAATTGGAGAAGCCTCCCCCAAGCTTGTGGGAGACTCTCTTCTTCAATTTGTACAAAGTTATAAATTTCCCGTAAGGCAGCTTGTTTCTTATGAGCGGGAAAATATTTAGCAGAGAAGTAATACAGCATATCCTAGGGACTACGCACACAACCAGGATCAAGAGAATTAAACCATGTCTTAGCATCACGCTTTAACGAGAACGGAAACAACTTAAGGATATAGTAGTAGCGAATCTTTTCATCATTGGTAAACAGGGTGGCTATATCATTCAACTTAGTAAGATGTGCCACAACAGTTTCAGACTCATAGCCATGGAAAGGATCAGATTCAACCAAAGTTATTAACTCAGGATCAACAGAGATTCATAATCCTTATCAGTAACAAAGATAGGTGAAGTAGCAAAAGCAGGGTCATGTTTAATTCTAGCATTCAAAGACTTTTCTTTCAATTTAGCTAATAATTTCTTAAGATCATATCTATCGTTGCAAGCAAGAAAGTCTCTAGCAGTTTGTTCATCCATAACATAACCCTTAGGAACAACAGGCAATTCATATCTATTGGGAGAAGCTTCGTCATCACTTTCATAAATATTATCAGTTTCAATATTTGCATTCTCCCTAACCTTAGCAATTTGTTCATCTAGAAATTCACCTAGTGGGATAGTATTATCAAACATAGAAGTAGTTTCATCATACATAGCATAAGTGGCATCATCAAGAACATACGCCATATCAGATTCAATGGCAGGAGTAGGTGTCGCAAATTTACCCATAACTGATGGTGAATCAAGTGCGGAGCTAGATGGCAGTTCCTTACCTCCCCTCGTAGTTGAGGGTAAGATCTTGGTTTTTGAGTCCTTCAAATCTTGATAGTGAGCAACAGATATAAATCCCAAGTGACTTGAAGAATAGAGCTATGCTCCCCGGCAACGGCGCCAGAAAATAGTCTTGATAACCCACAAGTGTAGGGGATCGCAACAGTTTTCGAGGGTAAAGTATTCAACCCAAATTTGTTGATTCGACACAAGGGGAGCCAAAGAATACTCTTAAGTATTAGCAGCTGAGTTGTCAATTCAACCACACTTGGAAACTTAGTATCTGCAGTAAGATAGGTTAGTAGAAAAGTAATATGATAATAGTGGTAGCGGCAATAAAAGTAAGGATAGTGTTTTTGTAATAGTAGCAACGGGAAAGTAAATAAGCAACAAGCAATATGTGAAAAGCTTGTAGGCATTGGATCGGTGATGGGGAATTATGTCGGATGCAATTCATCATGTAGAAGTTATAACCTAGGGTGACACATAACTATCTCTAGTTCATCAATGTAATGCAGGCATGTATTCCCAATATAGTCATACGTGCTTATGGAAAAGAACTTGCATGCCATCTTTTGTCCTACCCTCCCGTGGCAGCGGGGTCCTATTGGAAACTAAGGGATATTAAGGCCTCCTTTTAATAGAGTACCGGACCAAAGCATTAACACATAGTGAATGCATGAACTCCTCAAACTACGGTCATCACCGGGAGTGGTCCCGATTAGTGTTACTTCGGGGTTGCCGGATCATATAACATAGTAGGTGACTATAGACTTGCAAGATAGGATCAAGAACACACATATATTCATGAAAACATAATATGTTCAGATCTGAAATCATGGCATTCGGACCCTAGTGACAAGCATTAAGCATAGCAAAGTCATAGCAACATCAATCTCAGAACATAGTGAAAACTAGGGATCAAACCCTAACAAAACTAACTCGATTACATGATAGATCTCATCCAACCCATCACCGTCCAGCAAGCCTATGATGGAATTACTCATGCACGGCGGTGAGCATCATGAAATTAGTGATGGAGGAAGGTTAATGATGACGATGGCGACGATCTCCACTCTCCGGAGCCTCGAACGGACTCCAGATCAGCCCTGCCGAGAGAGATTAGGGCCTAGCGGCGGCTCCGTATCGTAAAACGCGATAATTCTTCCTCTCTGATTTTTTTCTCCCCGAAAGTGAATATATGGGGTCCGGAGATACGTCGGTGGAGCGTCAGGGGGCCCACGAGGCAGGGGGCGCGCCCTGGGGGAGGGGGCGCGCCCCCACCCTCATGGACAGGGTGTGGGCCCCTTGGTCTGGATCTTCCCGCAGGTATTTTTTATATTTTCCAAAATAATTCTCCGTAAATTTTCAGGTCATTCCGAGAACTTTTTATTTCTGCACAAAAACAACACCATGGCAATTCTGCTGAAAATAGCGTAAGTCCGGGTTAGTTCCATTCAAATCATGCAAGTTAGAGTCCAAAACAAGGGCAAAAGGGTTTGGAAAAGTAGATACGTTGGAGACGTATCACATGTTATTGATGTGTACCTTACTAATGCTCGTAGTAGCACCTTGGTATTTGATACTGGTTCGATTGCTAATATTTGTAACTCGAAACAGGGGCTACAGATTAAACAAATATTAGCTAAGGACGAGGTGACGATGCGCGTGGGAAATGGTTCCAAAGTCGATGTGATCGCCGTCGGCGCGCTACCTCTACACCTACCATCGAGATTAGTTTTAGACCTAAATAATTGTTATTTGGTGACAGCGTCGAGCATGAACATTATATCTGGATCTTGTTTGTTGCGAGATGGTTATTCATTTAAATCAGAGAATAATGGTTGTACTATTATATGAAAAATATCTTTTATGGTCATGCACCCTTGATGAATGGTCTATTTTTATTGAATCTCGATCGTAGTGATACACATATCTATAATATTGAAGCCAAAATATGCAAAGTTGATAATGATAGTGCAACTTATTTGTGGCACTGCCGTTTAGGTCATATTGGTGTAAAGCGCATGAAGAAACTCCATGTTGATGGACTTTTGGAATCACTTGATTATGAATCACTTGGTGCTTGCGAACGATGCCACATGGGCAAGATGACTAAAACTCTATTCTCCGAAACAATGGAGCGAGCAACAGACTTATTGGAAATCATACATACTGATGTATGTGGTCCAATGAGTGTCGAGGCTCGCGGTGGGTATCGTTATTTTCTGACCTTCATAGATGATTTGAGCAGATATGGGTATATCTACTTGATGAAGCACAAGTCTGAAACATTTCAAAAGTTCAAAGAATTTCAGAGTGAAGTAGAGAATCATCGTAACAAGAAAATAAAGTTTCTACAATCTGATCACGGAGGCGAATATTTGAGTTACGAGTTTGGTATTCATTTGAGACAATGTGGAATATTTTCACAACTCACGCCACCTGGAACACCACAGCGTAATGGTGTGTCCGAACATCGTAACCGTACTTTATTAGATTTGGTGCGATCTGTGATGTCTCTTACCGATTTACCACTATCGTTTTGGGGTTATGCTTTAGAGACAACTGCATTCATGTTAAATAGGGTGACACGTCTCAAACGTATCTACTTTTCCAAACACTTTTGCCCTTGTTTTGGACTCTAACTTGCATGATTTGAATGGAACTGACCCGGACTGTCGCTGTTTTCAACAGAACTGCCATGGTGTTATTTTTATGCAGAAATAAAAGTTCTCAGAATGACCTGCAATTCAACGAAGAATTATTTGGGAATATATAAAAAATATCTGCGGAAAGAACCAAGCCAGGGGCCCACACCCTGTCCACGAGGGTCTGGGCGCCCCCCTGCCTCGTGGGCCCCTTGTTGCTCCACCGACATCTACCCCGACTCCATATATTCACTTTCGGGGAGAAAAAAAATCAGGGAGGAAGAATTATCATGTTTTACGATACGGAGCCGCCGCCAAGCCCTAATCTCTCTCAAGAGGGCTGGTGTGGAGTCCGTTCGGTGCTCTGGAGAGGGGAGATCGTCGCCATCGTCATCATCAACCTTCCTCCATCACCAATTCCATGATGCTCACCGCTGTGTGTGAGTAATCCCATCATAGGCTTGCTGCACGGTGATGGGTTGGATGAGATTTACCATGTAATCGAGTTAGTGTTGTTAGGGTTTGATCCCTAGCTAGTATCCACTATGTACTAAGATTGATGTTGCTATGACTTTGCCATGCTTAATGCTTGTCACTAGGGCCCGAGTGCCATGAGTTCAGATCTGAACCTATTATGTTTTCATGAATATATGTGTGTTCTTGATCCTATCTTGCAAGTCAATAGTCACCTACTATGTGTTATGATCTGGCAACCCCGAAGTGACAATAGTCGGGACCACTCCCGGTGATGACCGTAGTTTGAGGAGTTTATGTATTCACTATGTGTTAATGCTTTGGTCCGGTGCTCTATTAAAAGGAGGCCTTAATATCCCTTAGTTTCCATTAGGACCCCGCTGCCACGGGAGGGTAGGACAATAGATGTCATGCAAGTTCTTTCCCATAAGCACGTATGACTATGTTCGGAATACAAGCCTACATTACATTGATGAACTGGAGCTAGTTCTGTGTCACCCTATGTTATATCTATTACATGAAGAATCGCATCTGACATAATTCTACATCACCGATCCAATGCCTACGAGCTTTTCACAAATTGCTTGTTGCTTATTTACTTTTCTACTGCTACTGTTACAATCACTACAAAAACACTATCGCTACTTTTGCTACCGTTCCTATTATTTCCACATTACCTTCCTACTAAATTACCTTGCTGCAGATACTAATTTTCCAGGTGTGGTTGAATTGACAACTCAGCTGCTAATACTTAAGAGTATTCTTTGGCTCCCCTTGTGTCGAATCAATAAATTTGGGTTGAATACTTTACCCTCGAAAACTGTTGCGATCCCCTACACTTGTGGGTTATCAAGACTATTTTCTGGCGCCGTTGCCGGGGAGCATAGCTATATTCTTTAAGTCACTTGGGATTTATATCTATTGATCACTATGAAGAACTTGAAAGACTCAAACC
Organism: Secale cereale; assembly: GCA_902687465.1. Taxonomy (NCBI): domain Eukaryota; kingdom Viridiplantae; phylum Streptophyta; class Magnoliopsida; order Poales; family Poaceae; genus Secale; species Secale cereale. The sequence goes on along the minus strand of LR738713.1, from coordinate 645,168,457 downwards.
AAGATCTTTCCCTCAACTACGAGGAGAGGTAAGGAACTGCCATCTAGCTCCGCACTTGATTCACCCTATGTTATGAGTAAATTTGTGACACCTACTCCTGCTATTGAACCTGATATGTCGCATGTTCTTGATGATGCCTCTTCTGCTATGTATGATGAAATTACTTCTATGCTTGATAATACTGTGCCACTAGGTGAATTTCTAGATGAACAAATTGCTAAGGTTAGGGAGAATGCAAATATTGAAACTGATAATATTGATGAAAGTGATGATGAAGATTCTCCCCTAGATATGAATTGCATGTTATTCCTGAGGGTTATGATATGGATGAAGAAACTGCTAGAGACTTTCTTGCTTGCAACGATAGATACGATTTTAAGAAATTATTAGCTAAGCTGAAAGAAAAGTCTTTGAATGCTAGAATGAAATGTGACCCTGCTTTTGCTACTTCACCTATCTTTGTTACTGATAAGGATTATGATTTCTCTGTTGATCCTGAGTTAATTACTTTGGTTGAATCTGGTCCTTTCCATGGCTATGAATCTGAAACTGTTGTGGCACATCTTACTAAGTTGAATGATATAGCCACCCTGTTTACCAACGAGGAAAAGATTCGTTATTACTATATCCTTAAGTTATTTCCGTTCTCGTTAAAGGGTGATGCTAAGACATGGTTTAATTCTCCTGATCCTGGTTGTGTGCGTAGTCCCCAGGATATGATTTATTACTTCTCTGCTAAATATTTTCCCGCTCATAAGAAACAAGCTGCCTTACGGGAAATATATACTTTTGTGCAAATTGAAGAAGAGAGTCTCCCACAAGCTTGGGGGAGGCTTCTCCAATTACTTAATGCTTTTCCTCATCATCCTCTTTAGAGGAATGACATACTTGATGTCTTTTATAATGGACTAACTGATGCTTCTAGAGACCACCTGGATAGTTGTGCTGGTTGTGTTTTCAGGGAAAGAACAATTGATCAAGCTGAATTACTATTGAATAATATGTTGACCAATGAAAATAATTGGACACTTCCTGAACAAGCCCCTAAGCCAACTCCGAAGAAAAGAGGTGTTCTATTTCTCAGCCCTGAAGATATGCAAGAGGCAAAGAAATCTATGAAAGAGAAATGTATTAAAGCTGAAGATGTTAAGAATTTACCACCTATTGAAGAAATACATGGTCTTGATAACCCGACACATGTAGTAAAGGAAATTCTCTTTATAGATTTGATGAAGGTGATATTCCTCGTTATAAGTCTGCTAGCCAATGCTTAGATGAGTTTGACAATTTTATTGTGAAGCAAGAAAACTTCAATGCTTATGTTGGTAGACAATTGCAACGCAATGCTTATATGATTGAACGCTTGAGTGATTATATGTCTAGACTTAAAAGTGAATTGAAACTAATTAGTAAACATGCTTCTATGGTTACCACTCAAGTAGAACAAGTACTTAAGGCTCAAAATGATTTGCTCAATGAATTAAATAGTAAGAATAATGACTTTGATGTTAGAGTTTCAACTAGAGGGGGTAAAGTGACTCAGGAACCTTTGTATCCTGAGGGCCACCCTAAGAGAATTGAGCAAGATTCTCAGAGAGCTAATTTAGATGCACCTAGTTCTTCTAAGAAGAAGAAAAAGAAAAATGACAGGACTTTGCATGCTTCTAGTGAACCTATAGCTGACACACCTGAGAATCCCAATGATATCTCTATCTCTGATGCTGACACACAATCTGGTGATGAACATGAACCTAGTGATAATGTTAATGATGATGTTCATGATGATGCTCAACCTAGCAATGATAATTGTTGGGGAACGTAGCATAATTCAAAAATTTTCTACGCTTTCACCAAGATCCATCTATGGAGACATCTAGCAACGAGCAAGTAAGAGTGCATCTACATACCGTTATGTAGATCGCGTGCGGAAGCTTTCAACGAAGTGTGGATGAAGTAGTCGTACTCTTCACGTTCTTCGTCACCGATGATCTAGCGCCGAACGGACGGCACCTCCGCGTTCAACACACGTACGGTGCAGCAACGTCACCTCCTTCTTGATCCAGCAAGGGGGAGGAGAAGTCGTCAGAGATCCGGCAGCACGACGGCGTGATGACGGATGTAGTGGAGATCGCAGCAGGGCTTCGCCGGGCGCCCTGCGTTGGGAGTATGGAGGTGTGACGGGAGGGGGAGAGGCGCCAGGGCTTGGGTTCGGCTGCCCTCTCCCTCCCCACATATATATAGGGGCCAGGGGGGTGCGCCTGGGCCCCATGCAGATCCAATCTGCAAGGGGGCGACGACCAGGGGGGGTTCCTTGCCCCCCAAGGCAAGTGGAGCCCCCCTCCCCCTTAGGGTTTTAACCCTAGGCGCATGGGGAGGTGGGCCCCCTAGTGGTGCGCCAGCCCTGAGGGCTGGACACTTCCCCTTGCGGCCTAGGGGCCCCACCGGGATGGGTGGCCCCACCCGGTGGACCCCCGGGGCCCCTCCGGTGGTCCCGGGACGCTCCCGGTGACCCCCGGAGATCACCCGTTGGCCGAAACTGGACTTCCTATATATCAATCTTTACCTCCGGACCATTCCGGAACTCCTCGTGACATCCGGGATCTCATCCGGGACTCCGAACAACTTTCGGGTTTCCACATGCATTTATCTCTACGACCCTAGCGTTACCGAACCTTAAGTGTGTAGACCCTACGGGTTCGGGAGACACGTAGACATGACCGAGACCACTCTCCGGTCAATAACCAACAGCGGGATCTGGATACCCATGTTGGTTCCCACGTGTTCCTCGATGATCTTCATCGGATGAACCACCATGTCAAGGATTCACTCAATCCCGTATGTTATTCCCTTTGTCCATCGGTACGGTACTTGCCCGAGATTCGATCGTCGGTATTCCCGATACCTTGTTCAATCTCGTTATGGCAAGTCTCTTTACTCGATCCGTAATCCATCATCCCGTGACTAACTACTTAGTCACATTGAGCTCATTATGATGATGTCTTACCGAGTGGGCCCAGAGGTACCTCTCCGTCATACGGAGTGACAACATCCCAGTCTCGGTTCGTACCAACTCAACAGACACTTTCGGAGATACCCGATGCGTACCTTTATAGTCACCCAGTTACGTTGTGACGGTTGGCACACCCAAAGTACTCCTACGGTATCCGGGAGTTGTACAACCTCATGGTCTAAGGAATAAATACTTGACACCGAAAAGCTTATGCATTACGAACTATACGATCTCGTGTTATGCTCAAGTTTGGGTCTTGTCCATCACATCATTCTCCTAATGATGTGATCCCGTTATCACCGACATCCCATGTCCATGGTCAGGAAACCGTGACCATCTGTTGATCAACGAGCTGGTAACTAGAGGCCTACCAGGGACTCATTGTGGTCTGTGTATTCACACATGTATCGCTGTTTCCGTACAATACAATTCAAGCATGAATAACAGGCAATTATCATGAACAAGGAGATATAATAATAATGCTTTTATTATTTCCTCTAGGGCATATCTCCAACAATAATGATGTAGAGATTGAACCCGCTGTTGACCTTGATAACCCACAATCAAAGAATCAACGTTATGATAAGAGATACTTTCTTGCTAGGAAGCGCGGCAAGGAAAGAGAACCATTGGTTCAGAAACCCATGCCTTTTCCTCCTAAACCATCCAAGAAAAAGGATGACGAGGATTTTGAGCGCTTTGCTGAAATGATTAGACCTATCTTTTTGCGTATGCGGTTGACTGATATGCTTAAAACAAATCCTTATGCTTAGTATATGAAAGATATTATTACCAACAAAAGTAAGATTCCTAAAGTTGAAATTTCCACCATGCTTGCCAATTACACTTTTAAGGGTGGAATACCTAAGAAACCAGGAGATCCAGGAGTACCTACTATACCTTGCTCCATCAAAAGGAACTATGTTAAAACTGCTTTATGTGATCTTGGAGCCGATGTTAGTGTTATGCCTCTCTCTTTATATCGTAGACTTGACTTGAGTAAGTTGACACCTACTGAAATATCTTTGCAAATGGCCGATAAATCAACTGCTATACCTATCGGTATTTGTGAGGATGTGCCTGTTGTAGTTGCAAATGTTACTATTCTAACGGACTTTGTTATCCTTGATATTCCCGAGGACGATAGTATGTCTATTATCCTTGGTAGACCCTTTTTGAATACTGCAGGGGCTGTTTTTGATTGCAACAAAGGCAAGTCACTTTTCATGTCAATGGTAATGAGCATACGGTAAACTTTCCGAGGAAACAACCTCAGGTCCACAGTATCAATTCTATTGGACAAATTTAAACTATTACTATTGGAGGTTTTGAATTTCCTCTTCCTACTGTCAAGAAGACATATGATATTATTATTGTTGGGGACATACATATCCCCATTGAGGTAACCTAGTGTTATTCGAAAATTCTCCGGTTTCATGTTATTCGGAAAGATTTTATTAACAAGACTTGATCAACCTTGTTAATGGATTCCTTTTGATGAGCATGAGATGGGTGAATCTAGATAGCACAACCTTCTGTATCCTCCTTTTACTTTCTGTTAATTAGATTAAATAAAGAAAAAAAAGTATTTTCTATCTATTTCCAGACTTATCCATGCAATAAAAAAAATACCCCGAAAATAAAAGTTCTCCAAAGCCCTAAAATTGAAATATGATTTTTTTCTAGAATATTTGAGAATATTTGGCACTGAGAACACAACGGGGGGGGG
>LR738713.1:645054462-645163598 GCA_902687465.1 Secale cereale | reverse complement strand
GGGCAGCACCTGCCCACGAGGGTCCAGGGCGCGCCCACCCCCACTGGGCGCGTCCCTCTACCTCGTAGGCCCCATGTGCCCCCCTCCAGTTATTCCTGTACCCACACACTCCTTCTTCCTCCAAAAAAAAAATCACTATCCAGCTCAAGCACGAGTTCTAGCTCATCTTGATGCCATTTTCGATCTCCTTGCTCAAAACTCCATTCACAAAACTGTTTGGGGAGATTGTTCCTTGGTATGTGACTCCTCCATTGGTCCTATTAGTTTTTGTTCTAGTGCTTTATTTATTGCAAAAAAATTCTGCTGTGGTGACCTTGTTCTTGAGCTTGCATGTTAAATTTCTTTGGTCCCAAGTAGTTCTAATGCATGATATAGTCTCTAGGAACTTGTAGGAGTTGTTGCTATCCATCTTGTTGAGTTTGGTTCACCTTTATCTTGAGTTACCAAAAATTTCAGAAATTTTCAAAGGAGGAAAATGATGAGGAGATTGTTGAGAGGCTCTTCCAGTAAAAGTTCAAAGTATAAGCAGAAGGAAGAAAATAAGAAGCCCAAATATAATCTTCCTCGTACTGCGGAAGTTCGGCCGTGTGAATGGCCTTGTAATGAGTTCTTGGAAGCCGCCGGGATTTATGAAGACTTTTATTATTTGGCGAACAATGCAGGCCTCACCGACTTCCTCCATGACCAGCGTGAACATTATCTCTTGCTCACTAATATTTGCACACAAAACTTTCATTTTCATGCTAAGAAATCACCACCTTCAGTGGAGTTTCGTTTATATGATGAGGTTAAGGAGATGTCATTCTATGATTTTTTTCAAGTATGTAAGATACCATTTACTGGTAGTCTCGAGGAACCCCATAGTAAGGATGTCGAGGGGTTGATTGATATGATAGCTGTAGGGGAAACTAGGCAAGTTTCAGGGGCAAGAATTACTAGTATACATTTTCCTGTTCTAAGCTACTTTGCTATATTTGCTAGTAGATGTTTAATTGGTTGCGGGACCAGTGGGAATCTTAGTGCCCCTGATATTGTCATTTTGCACCATGCTTTGTTCCAAGACACAACCTTTAGCTTGGGTGCCGTCCTTGCTAAACGATTAAGTTTGAACCACACAAAAGGTCCCGTCTTTGGAGGCATCTTTGCTTCTCGCCTTGCTGAACACTTTAGAATACCTATTAGGCATCATGAGAAGGAAGAAAAATTGCTGGCCCCTGTTTATCTAGATTATAAGAGTATGATAGCACATGATTTTATTGTTAAATACAAGGAGAAGTTGCTTAAGTAGAAATTGAGGTTTAATGAAAAATATTGTGAGATTGTTGCCTTGCCTGCACCATCTCTATTTGATCTACTTTCAGGCACATACCTCGTTTTGCCAGATGCAGTCTATAAGTACCGGAGCCAGGCACAAGCTTCAGAGCCGAAGCCCGAGCCACCACTTGACCCTTACCGACAGTCGGTTTATCCATGGGATCTGGATGAGATTGCCAACTAGTGGCACCCAGAGGATGCTCCTCCGTGCACCGGAGAGAGTAGCTTTGATCCATGGCAATAGACCAACTTAGGCCAAAAGCCTAAGCTTGGGGGAGTACGTATTTCTCACCGACATTACATTCATGTTCACACACTTATTCTAGTTGTCGGTGCTCACACTCTTTCATTGTACCATCCATGCTAGTTTCAATTCTTTTCTTAGTCTTTTTCTTTTGTGTTAGAAAAAACCTTAAGAAAAACAAAAAAAATCTAGTTGTAGCTTTTAGCTAGTTTACTTTCCACGCCTGTAGTAGTAGTAATTAAAAGAAAACCCAAAAAGATTTCTCGTTCTTCTTTTTGCTTGTTGGGAGCTTTCCCGTGTAAATAGTTTCTTTTCTTTCTTTGGGGGTCAAGAGAAGACCATGATGAAAATGTTTAGTGGCTCTCATATGCTTTATTGTTGATTTAACCTTGAGCCATATTACTTTGTCTTCTCTCTTGTATTAAATGCTTGCAGATTCCAGCTTAGTCCAATGCACGTGCACTATTATTATTATCCACACCGTTCGGTCGTGCGAGTGAAAGGCAATAATGATGATATATGATGGAATAATTGAGATGAGAAAAGCTGGTATAAACTCGACCTCTCTTGTTTTTTGTAAATATGATAGTTCATCATTCCTGATTCAGCCTATTATGAATGAAACATGTTTGCAATGATAATTAGAGATCATAGCTGCTTATGCCACGCTTAATTAGCTAAGAGTTTATAATGGTCTATCTTGCGTGCCAACATGATATTAAAATGGTTGTGATGTGGTATGATAGGGTGGTATCCTCCTTTGAACGATTCAAGTGGTTTGACTTGGCACATGTTCACGCATGTAGTTGAAACAAAATCAACATAGCCTTCACGATATTTATGTTCATGGTGATTTATATCTTACTCATGCTTTCATTAATTGTTCATTAATTTTAATGCATGTTCATGACTGTTGTCGCTCTCTAGCTGGTCGCTTCCCAGTCTCTTTCTAGCCTTCACCTGTACTAAGCGGGAATACTGCTTGTGCATCCACTTCCATAACCCCAAAGTTATTCCACATGAGTCCACCATACCTTTCTATATGCGGTATCTACCTGCCGTTCCAAGTAAATTTGTATGTGCCAAACTCTAAACCTTCAAATGGAATTCTGTTTTGTATGCTCGAACAGCTCATGTATCAACTAGGGCTATCTATATCTTCCATGCTAGGTGGGTTATTCTCACGATGAGTGGACTCCGCTCATCATTCATGAGAAAATGGCTGGTAACCGAGATGCCCTGTCCCATGCTCAAATCATAATAATTAAACAAAACTCCCCCATGGCTATTGCTGGTTTGTACGGTACCTGTCAGGGATATTACTATGAGGTATAAACTGGCCAGGAGGGTCCGGTTTACATTTTCAAGATTATATTACCAGAAGCCCAACCGAATGTATAGTAGGAGATTATAGCCCAAAGAGGCTCGGGGCCCATATGTTGAGGCCCATGGTTTGTAAACCGTCATACTATGTAAACTTGGGATGTAAGATAAAAAGAGTAGAGACCGAGGCGGACACGTTTATGAGCCGGCCCCGGGACTCTGTAAACCGGACCGGGCGTTGCCTCCTATATAAAGGGATGACCCGGCGACGGTTCAGGACAAGAAACAACAGCTCGAGACACAGGCAAAGCGGATTTGCTCCCTGGTCATCGAAGCACAAGCAATACCACACCAAACTAGACATAGGCTTTTACCTTCATCGAAGGGGCCGAACTAGTATAAAACCCCTTTGTCCTTCCTCCGCTTTAACCCCATTAAGCTAACTCGAGCGATGGCCTCACGACTAAGTCCTTTTGCTAGGACATCTGCCGGGCTAAATCCACGACAGTTGGCGCCCACCGTGGGGCTATCGCACGATGGTTTCGAGTTCTTGAAGGGCAGCTTTGAAGGACTCAAGGGTTACGCAGTGGGCCGGATGACCAAGAGTCATCGCGGCCGGATCTACATCGACGATGCAGGCTGGGGTCCCGAGGCCGATTCAATAGAATACGGGTACCGGGCCCCCTTCGGCGGCATCCACGTCTTCATCGACATGATCGGTGAACCGGGGCCTGAGCCGGACATCTTCCCCAATATCGTCAAGTCGGTTCAGCGTGCGAGACCAACCCGGATTCAGCCAGCCGTGAAGCACGTCTTTGTTGGAGCAGTGCATGGAGTACAAGCCGAGGACGGATCGGAGTCTGGTGGCGAGACAGTTGTTTATTCCGGTGACGAATCTTCATCCGGAGAGACCGAATCTTTGTATCTGTTGCAGGACGGCCGATCTGAGGGTTGTTCCGATGGCAATAGTATTCCGGACCCCCTCGATCCGCCAAACAGGGTTGCTGTTTTCATGGCCGGATCACAGCCCATGCAGCAGCCCTCAACGACTGGGGCGTTAACCTCAGAGGGAATGGGAGCAAGAGCTGGAGACCTTCCCCCGTCGCCCTCCGACGTCCTATCCACCTTAGTCGACACTTTGACAGCACTCGCAACAGCAGAAGTAGCCCAGGCCGACAAGGAGCAGCACGATGCAGAGATCGCTCAGGTGATGAGCCGGATTGAGCAAGCTAGATTGGATCTGGCTGCGGAGAAAGCTAGGATGGCAACAAGACAAGCAGAGTTGGATTCTCAAGCATTCCGGCTCAGGTTGGATCAGAACGTCTCACAGGAGGTAATGTGGAGAAGATAACGATCTCGTTTGCCGCCGGTTTATGAGGCGAGGAATCTCTTTAGCATGCCAGGCACAGGAACCAGTAACCATCCAGAGGTAAACCGGGGAGGAGCGCCGGGGACGGGCGCGTCGGTTCAGCCACCAGCCGCAGAGCCGAATCACCAAATTGTGCCGACCCAGCACGGGACTACCCCTCCCGGTCATTATTCTAATCCATTGGGCAACATCGTTGCTGCCGCTTCACGGCTCGCCGCCCTGCCCATTGAGGGGACGTCCCCCCATAGCAGTGGAGGCACGATGGGCCAAGGAGTTGCTGGACACGGCGCTAACTCAGCAGCAAGCTTATTCCTATAGCCGGGAGAGGATTCATTCAACCCCCCGCCTGAGCCGAAGTTATACGAGGCACCTGGATGAACCGGCCATATCTAGCAGCGCACGGAGACGACATCGCCAGAGGCAGGATAATCCGGCAGGAGCAGGGGCACATGCACAAGAGGTGGTGGATCAGGCCAGGCATACTACCCAAAACGACACCCGACAGGCGACACCGATTCATCCCACCGCCACGGTTGAAACAGGAATCATGTCTAGTTCCTTGGGAGTGCAGTGTCTCATCCCCGCTTTACGGAACGTGAAGCTGCCCAAGGATTTCAAAGGTCTGCGCAAGGTGCCCAACTACACGGCGGATCTCGCCCCAGAGGCGTGGGTTGAGAGTTATGAGATGACCATGGAGATGCTCGATGTGGATGAAGCGGCGTGTGCTAAATACTTCACAATGATGCTTGAGGGCACGGCCCGGACATGGCTAAAGGGTTTGCCACCTAACTCCATCGGATCATGGGGGGAACTGCGGCGCCGGTTTATCAATAACTTCAAGGACACATGTAAGCAGCCGATGTGTGTTGTCGACTTAGCTGTGTTTGTTCAAGGGGAGCAAGAGTCCACGAGCAGTTGGGTGCGTCGAGTGTCCGAAATCTTGCACTCCTCCAATAGCATCAATCCAAGTACAACGATAGTAACCTTGGAAGGCAATTGCCGGTTTGAACCTTTGAGGCAGAAGTTGGGATGGCTCAAACGTGATTGCAACGACATGGGAACACTCATGGGTGCTTTGGTAAAATATGGAGACTCTGATAACACCAAGTATCCAGATGCAGATGGGGACAAGTCCGGGAAGGCAAGCAAGAGTGGTAAACCGCCATAGGCCAATCCGACGGGCCAAGGGTACAATGGCAAATGTAAAGCAGAGGGCAGCTCAGACTTTGTGGCCAATACCAACGCTCAGGACAACGGGCAGCGCCGCAAAGGTAAACCGCCCCCACGCAACGGGAGGCCACCCATTAATCTAGAGTGCCAGTTGAACATGCCTTGCCCAAGGCATGGTAAAGTGGAAAACCAGGCTACGCATCTCTGGAAAGACTGTTTCATTATGCAAGAATTTATGAAACAGACTAAGTATGATCACGGGCCCCCCGGCGGATCAGGTCCTGGTTTCCAAGGTCCGGGTTATCAGGGTGGCGGATCCGGTTCAGAGTACCACGGCGGTAACAGTAACCATAGTAGCAATAATCAGCATCAGCATAACCAGCAACACGGTCCGGGTGGATACAGTAACCAAGGGAATCAACAGCGTCAGCAGCAGCAATCCGGATATCAGAACAATCCGAAGGAGCTGAGCAGTGGGCAGTATCACGTCTTCACCACAAGTTTATGCAAACGGGATCAAAAGGTTCTTAAGAGGGCAGTACAGTCTGTTGAACCGGCGATACCACGTTTTTTGCGTTGGTCTGAGCAACCCATCGTATGGAGCAGAGAAGATCACCCACCCCGGGTTGATAATCCGGGTCAGTTGGCTCTGGTGGTGGCACCACAGGTGGGTGGCTATAAGTTCACCAAAGTGCTTATGGATGGAGGCAGTAGCATCAACATCCTATATTATGAGATCTTTCGACGTATGGGGTTGACACATAAGAAGCTCCGACAGTCCAACACAGTGTTCCATGGGGTGGTACCCGGTAAATCGGCTTATCCAGTTGGAAAAATCGATCTGGAGGTTACCTTCGGAGATGAGCATGACTCTAGATCGGAGACTGTAACTTTTGAGGCTGGAAAGATTAGGAGTCCATACCATGCTCTGTTTGGGAGGCCGCTTTATGCCAAGTTCATGGCTAGACCATGTTATGTTTATCTACAGCTCAAGATGCCAGGCCACAAAGGAACTATCACGGTTCATGGGAGCCGCAAAATTGCATTAGAGTGCGAGGACGGTGATGCGGCCTATGCCGAGGCGGTTTGTGCTACGGAAGAGCTAAAGTTCTATAAGGATAATGTTGACCCGGCAGATATGTCCCCGCTGAAGAAGCCAACCACCAAACATGATCCGGCGTTGAAATTCAAATCGGCTGTGGAGACTAAACATGTGGACTTTTTTCCGGGCGATTCATCAAAGCAGTTCACTATCAGCGCTAACCTAGACCCCAAATAGGATAGCGCGCTCATTGAGTTCATCCGTGAGAACCGGGATATCTTTGCATGGAAGCCTTCTGACATGCCAGGTATACCGAGAGAGCTCGCTGAGCACAGTCTTAATATTGATCCTAAGTTTAAACCGGTCAAGCAGTATCTGCGCCGCTTCAATGAAGAGAGGCGCAAGGCTATAGGAGAAGAAGTGGCTAGGCTCTTAGCCGCAGGCTTCATAGTTGAAGTATTTCATCCAGAGTGGTTAGCTAATCCGGTGCTGGTACTTAAGAAAAATGGAACATGGAGAATGTGTGTTGATTACACAGACCTGAATAAAGTTTGCCCAATCAATCCTTTTGCTCTCCCCCGTATTGATCAGATTATTGATGCTACGGCAGGATGTGAGCGGCTAAGTTTTTTGGATGCATACTCAGGTTATCATCAGATCAAGATGGCAGTTAAGGATCAGGAGAAGATGGCTTTCATAACTCCCTTTGGAGCTTTCTGCTATGTGTCTATGCCATTTGGGCTCAAGAGTGCCCAGGCAACCTACCAGCGTTGTGTGCAGAACTGTTTACAAGGGCAGATCGGGAGGAATGTCCATGCATACGTTGATGACATTGTGGTGAAATCCAGGAAGGAGGAGACACTGATAAAGGATCTGAAAGAAACCTTTGACAACCTCCGAGTTTATAAAATGATGCTCAATCCGGAGAAGTGCGTCTTTGGTGTTCCGGCAGGCAAGCTCCTGGGATTCCTAGTGTCAAACCGAGGGATTGAAGCTAATCCGGAGAAGATTAAGGCGATTACATCCTTGGCTAAAACGGTGTGCATCAATGATGTCCAGCGCGTGGCGGGCCGTATTGCAGCACTAAGCTGGTTTATCAGCCGTTTGGGGGAGAAGGAAATCCCGCTCTATTAGATGATGAAAAAGACAGACCGGTTTGTCTGGAACGTCGCCGCAGATGCTGCGTTCGAAGATTTGAAGAGGCAATTGGCAGAACCACCAGTCCTTGCCGCCCCGATTGACAATGAGCCGCTGCTATTATACGTGGCCGCCAATGCCCGTGGAGTAAGCGTGGCCATTGTGGTAGAGCACAAAGAGGTAGGCAAAGAATATCCGGTTCAACGGCCGGTTTACTACATCAGTGAGGTGCTCATTGAGTCAAAACAGAGATATCCACGTTGGCAGAAGCTGGTGTATGGGGTGTTCATGGCAAACCAGAAGCTAAAGCACTATTTTCAGGGCCACCCAATTACCGTTGTCAGTTCAGCTCCGTTAGGGGATATAATCCAGAACAGAGAAGCCATTGGTAGGGTTGCAAAGTGGGCCATTGAGCTTAGCCCGCACGGATTAAAGTATGTGCCCCGTACTGCTATAAAATCCCAAGCATTGGTGGATTTCATCAATGACTGGACGGAGTTACAAGCACCTGAGGAGAAGCCGGATCATACGTACTAGACTATTCACTTTGACGGTTCAATGCAGTTGGAGGGCTCGGGGGCTGGAGTCGTGTTAACTTCACCATGAGATGATAAGTTCTGCTACGTCCTTCGTTTACTATTCCCTTGCACTAACAATGCTGCTGAGTATGAAGCTCTCCTCCACGGTCTGCGGATGGCCAAGGAAATGAACTTAAGCCGGGTTAAGTGCTTTGGCGATTCAGACCTGGTGGCACAACAAGTATCTGGCAAATGGGACTCCAAGGATCCGCTCATGGCAGCGTATCGACGAGAGGTTGACACAGTTGCTGGATACTTCAAGGGATACCAGGTGGACCATATAGACCGGAGGAAAAATGAAGCAGCTCACGCGTTAAGCCGGCTGGGCTCCCAGCGCAAACCGGTTCCACCTAATACTTTCTTGGATGAATTGCATAATCCGTCGGTACAGATACCTTCAGAGGAGGACTTGGTTGTTCCTGATCCGGAAGCACAGTTGGTAGCAGCACTTCATGTCATTCCGGATTGGACACTCCCTTACTTGGCGTACATGAGTCGAGGTGAATTACCAGAGGACGAACTAGAGGCCCGGTAGATAACCCGGCGGTCTAAATCTATGACTATCGTTAATGGAGAACTTCATCACCGCAGCGTTTCTGGAACGTTTCAGCGGTGTGTATCATCAAAGGAAGGCTGTGATATTCTTCAAGAAATTCATGAAGGGGATTGAGGTCATCACGCCGGTTCAAAATCCATGGTGGCTAAAGATTTTCGTCATGGTTTCTACTGGTTGACGGCTCACGCCGACGCAGAGGACTTGGTCAGAAAATGTGATGCTTGCCAGAAATTCTCACGGCGTGCTCATATACCGGCACAGGAGCTGAGGATGATCCTAATTACTTGGCCGTTTGCGACTTGGGGGCTTGATATGGTTGGACCCTTTAAGAGATCCCAAGATAAGAAAATCCACCTGTTGGTAGCAGTGGACAAATTCACAAAGTGGGTTGAAGCGGAGCCTGTCAGTAAGTGTCATGCAGCAACAACGGTTCAGTTCATCAAAAAGGTGATTTTCCGGTTTGGCTTTCCACACAGCATTATAACTGATAATGGCACCAACCTATCCAAGGGGGCTATGGAGGAGTTCTGTCAACGAGAGCATATTCGCCTTGATGTATCATCAGTAGCTCACCCTCAGTCCAATGGCCAAGCTGAAAGAGCTAACCAAGAGATCTTGAGGGGTATCAAGCCTCGGCTTATGGATCCTTTGCAAAGAACACCGGGTTGTTGAGGTGGAAGAATTGCCTTCTGTCTTATGGAGCATCAACACTGCGCCTAATAGATCCACATGGTACACACCTTTCTTCATGGTATATGGAGCAGAGGCGGTCCTCCCTAGTGATATCCGGCATGATTCACCGCGGGTGGTGGCTTATGTTGAAGCGGATAACGAACAAGCAAGACAAGACGGCTTGGACCGGCTGGACGAGGAACGGGACACGGCAGCAGTGTAGTCAGCGATTTATCAGCAAGATCTGCGCCGGTACCATAGCCGCCGGGTCAAGACCAGGACGTTTCAGGAAGGAGATCTGGTGCTCCGGCTCATCCAGGACCAGACAGATATGCACAAGCTATCCCCACCCTGGGAAGGACCCTTTGTGGTCAGCAAAAACCAGCACAATGGATCATACTACCTTGTCGACGTTCGAGAGCATAAGGACTCACGTACGACAGAGGAGGAGACCAAGCGGCCGTGGAACATCGCTCTTCTTCGACCTTACTATACTTAAGCCATTGGCTTCACTTTATGTACAATGTATATATTATGATTAATAAAATAAACCGGCGCCCTCGGTACACCGGGGAATCAGCCATCTTTTTTCAAAAAGAGTATCACATGGGGGCTTCGAAAGAAGTTTTCCATGGCCTCTTAAACCGGCGCCCTTGACAAATCAAGGAATCAGCCGTGTCTTTTACACAAAAGAGTATCACATGGGGGCTTCGAAAGAAGTTTTCCATGGCCTCTTAAACCGGCGCCCTTGACAAATCAAGGAATCAGCCATCCTCTTTAAAAACAAGAATCACATGGGGGCTTCCGCGGGCAAGGAAGTTTCCCATGGTCTCTTGAGCCGGCGGCGGTATGAAGCCCATCATAAGAGCACTGCTCTGGTTGTTTCGGCAATTTCCGCATGATGATGAGGGGTAAAAGAGGGTTTGATGCCTAGCACAACTCAAACATATGCCCCGATGAGCAACGACTCACACACTACCTGGGGGCTCTCAGCGAGTTGATTACCCTTGTAGTGAACATGGCTTGGAAGCCCGGTGCATACACCTAAAACCCCGGATTAACCTGCCTGCATCAAGTAAATCACACCGTCCAGGTAAACCTGGTATGACCCGTCGAATGTATCACAAGTCAATCCTTCGGTACCCTGAACTTGGTCACGTAAATTGACAATCATCGAGTGATTACCCAAGCCAAAATCTTTATGAGATTTTGAAACATTGGGTAGCTATTGACATCGATGATTTGGTTAAGGATTGCGGAGCATCTTGACAGGCTTTGCTAAAATGGTTAATGACAGTAGCCTGGCAGCTCATAAAAAGCCTCGAATTTGGAGCTGGCAGCTCGTAAAAAGCCTCGACTACATGGTCTTATTTGCCCAAAAACCTTATTTTTTATTTTTTATGTTTTCACAAATCTTCATCTTCAAGGTCATTGGTTTTTTAACCAAGTCCATTGATACAAGACTGGACAACTACAAGGTTGTCAATACATCTACAGAGCTAAAAGTCTGGGTCATGAACACCAGCGGTAGTTAAACCGGCGTTCATCGTAACCCGGATCGGCCTTTATGCTAAGCCGACAAGAGAGCCAAGGGCTTCATCAACACCCGCGCCTTGAATTATACCTACCGGGTTAAGGTCTACAGGCACACTTAATCATAGGTATGGTATACGTTTGTATTTTATATACAGTTTCAAGTCATTTATTTGGAACATGTGTCAGGGCAGTATAATCCGTCCGGTGGTAAACCGCCAGGACATCTTTTTAGCATTGTTCATGCAGACACATGTAATATAAATTGTTAAAGCATTGCGAACAGGAGATAAATTGGGGATTGCCAATCAAAGTAATACCATAACAGTGGGACAAAGGCAGTATCTCAACTATGCTATTACAAGGCACTTGCAGGCCCAAAAGAATATCAGTTTCTTGCAAAGTATTCGGCATCTCAAAATTAAACTGGAGCCGGTTTAGGATTCCTCTTCGGCTCGCTGTGAAGATTGTGGGTCAGCTTGTTCCAGATCTTCGTCGGCTTCTAACAGCTGTTGGAAATCAGGAGTGCTCCAGTCAATCTTGGCAAGGGCGCGGAAATATACTTCATCGTTTATGAGGTCTGACGGATCAATGTCAGGAGCGAAGGTATGCTTATGAACGGGTGGGATCAGATTTTCGGTGTCATAAACCGGCCGCTCCACCCGCGCATTCTCTAAATCATAACCCGGATGATACCTTGCTAAGTCCGCTTCATCAGCAAGCTTACTGGCAAGAGGGAGCATGTCTTTGGTTAAAGAGCGAAGATCTTGAGAAGAGAAAGCTGACCCGTCTTCTTTCATGCTGGGATAACCATTCATGGCCTCCGCCGGATCAAAATAGGGAACCCACGCCTTGGCCCGGGTTAACGCCATGAGAGAGCCAGCTCTTGCAGCAGATTTCTTCACTTCAACAAGTCGAGCAGGCAAGATAGATAACTTCTCCAGAGTACCTTGGATAGTGGTCGGCGCCGGCTTGTTGTGCGACATAGCACTGATGGCTCTCTGAGCACCGGAGTAGAGTTGTTCCACCAAGGTATAAGAAGCTTTCAGTTTCCTCCGTACATCATCTCCAAGATGAGTTACGCGCCTCCCTGTATACAATTGGTGAGTTAAACTGGAGCTGTATAAGATTGCAAGGATACAAACATATGAAGACAGGTACTCACCGAAGATAGCATATGTCATATCGTATATATGCTTCTTTAACCCGGATAACTCCTGCATCACCGGATTGAAAGCAGCCTCATCATCCTTTGCTCTCTTTTCTAAAGCAGCCCTTTGCACCTCCCATGTGGACCGTTCTGCTTCAAAGTCCTTCTTGAGTTTTTCCATACTAGCTAAAGCAAGGGCAAGTTCCTCCTTGGCTTTAGTTGAAGTAGTTTCCTGGAAGGCCAAGTTATTCCGGAGCTCAGATGCCTCCGAAGCTCTCCGGTTCAAGTCAGCCTGCAGAAAAAAGAAAGTGTTAGAAGAATAGTTCAATCAAAAGTCTCAAGCACATAACAAGTTATGCACTCGACACTTGGGGGCTAATGTACAATTGAGGTGAAAGAAAACAACTTTTTTAGGCAAGTCCCAAGCACATAACAAGTTATGTCCTTGACACTTGGGGGCTAATGTAAGTTCATCCTCAGACATAAGAGAAGTCCCGGTTCACCAACAAATGAAGTAAACCGGCACTTGGGGGCTACTACGGCCTAAGGATATAATTGCAAGTTACAAGCAGAAGTGAAAGGCAAAGGGAAAGAAGATACCTCATATTTCTCCTTCATCATGTTGACTAAACCGGCCTCATGGTCGCGGCTGGTGAAGAGCCGGTTCAGATACCCAGAGTGGAGCTTCCTGGTAGTTGGGATCAGACGGTTTAAGAGGTTTGCGGATAAGACCTGCTTTTGGATGAAGAAGGGTTGGAGTAAGCAAAACCTCTGAGCGGCATCTGCGAGCTGGCGTGTGGGGTAATCCGGATGATTCAACCACGTGACCACTGTGGCGTGTGGTCCGGCGAGCCTCATGTTGCTGTTTCTTCAAAAGAAAGTCAGGATCCAGTTGAGCATAAGGGTGAGAAAAGGGATATTTCCGGGCTACCTGGCGAATCTTGGGTGGCAACGGTTCTGAATCAGATGAGAGAGAAATTACCTCAACTTCATCCGCTTTACTTCCCTCCACCGGATCCTGGGAAAAGACATTATTGACATAAATGTAGACAAAGAGAATTCAAAGGACATAAGAGTCAAGCAGTACCTCAGAAGCCGGATCATCTTCTTCAGGGTTTGAACCGGAAGCGGCGGCAGTTTTCTTCTTATGTTTCTTCACGGCTAAGCTCTTCTTGCGGGTTGGGTTCGCCGGTTTATCTTGAGCTTTCCTCTTCCAGAAGGGATCATTGGCCTGTGTAAAGGAATAAAGACATATTGAAGACAAGCGATATGGACGGGTTAAAGCGAAAAGAAAGGGACAGAAGAGTCTTACCGACGGTGGTTTGTTGTTTGCGCAAAAAGGAGCTAAACCGGTCCGGCTGCACTCTTCCAGGAGGATGTTCAACATCTTTTTTGCAGATTCAGTAACTTCATTGTTAGGAAGCACTATTTTTGTGTGACGCTGAGGATCTTCCGGATTGCCAGTATATTCACACATTAAGCTTGAGCGCCGGCTTAATGGGAGAATGCTCCAAGAGAGCCAGCATCGGACAAAGTCAACCCCGGTTAAACCGTTGGCTATGAAAGCCCTGAGCTTGGAAATTTGGGGGGCATATCGAGCCCGGTCTTGGGCGCTCAGACGCTGCGGGAAAGGATGATCCTGCGTCAGGCGGTAAGTGCGGTAACCCGGCAGCGGATTTTCTCCCTCGGGTGAAGTATCCTTGCAATAGAACCAAGTATAGTTCCATTCTTTGGGGTGGCTGTGAAGAGTGGCATGAGGAAAGCTGACATCCTTCCTTTTCTGGATGCTCACCCCGCCGAGTTCAGTATGTGGCCCGTCGGAGAATTCAGTCCGTTGATTCAGATGAAAAAAAATCCCGGAACAGCTCCACAGACGGCTCCTCTTGCAGATATGCCTTTGAGAAGACTTGGAAGTTGCAGATGTTAGATATAGAATTGGGGCCTATGTCTTGTGGATGGAGTTGGAAGTCGGCTAAAACATCGCGGAAGGACTTTGAACTGGGTGGGCTAAAACCCCGGGCTAGATGATCAAAGAAAACGAGGATTTCTCCCTCCTTAGATTTAGGAGGACACTCCTTTCCAGGGGCCCGCCAGTGCAGAACCTCTTTAGGACCCAGAACGCCGATTGAGGCCGCCTTTACTAAGTCATCCTCGGTAATCCGGGATGGGACGCAATTGCAAGCAACAAACTGTTTAGCCATCTTTTTCGATGAGGGAATGCTAAAAAAATACAATACAAGATCCGGTTTACAAATCTACTGGATATAAAACAGAGTGTTTCTATGAAGGCATTGACTTAATTGACGGTTTAAGCAAGGGACTAATGGTGCCTACTAATCAGGAGCAAGCATGAACGAGACAGCTACCGGTTTATGGATATAGAAGGAGAAAGTTAAACCGCCAATTACAGGATGCATGCCTAAATCTAAACCATCAGTGCAGGCATGTGAGGCGCAGGTTACAATCAAACCGGTGACATAAACAGATAAGTTGCTGATCTAAAGTGTGAGAAACAACTTTCACATGAAGCAGAGGTAAAATATGGATCTACGGCGCAGGGTAAAATCAAGATAATTAAGTTATATTCATCGAAGGCGGTGAAGTTTTCTACAGATCCCATCCAAGCTAGCAGTATTGGAGGAACTAAGGTTATAAAGGGGGAGCGTAGTCATGTGCACGAGTGCTGACCCAAGAGTTTTTTACATCTACAGCTAAAAGAACGACCTACGATGATGAACTACGAAGAACAAGGGTTCGCGGCGAGCTACAGAGAAACCCTAGGACTAAGATCTATGGGAAGAAGAAGTAACATACCCGAGAAAGCGGAAGGACAGCGACGAGTATCTGGATGCGCTCAGGTTGATGCAGCGGTCGGGCTTGCTGACGGCGATGAGCTCGAAGGACGGCGGCAGAGGCTTGAGCGCTGGAGGCAGAGGAATACGAAGCAGAGGGGGTAAAAGAGATGGCCCTCGGCCTTATTTATAGGCCGAAAAGATAAAACGGCAGTCGTGGGAATCAAGGGGACCGAAAATCGGATATGGATTGAGCTGTCGCCTCGATCTTCGGAGCAGTAATAAACAAAGGTAACAAACATGTGTGGGCGTTAAATGCGCAGATGATGTCATGACAGTTTAAAGTGATTCCAGGAGATGACGTCATGGCCGGTTTATGAGATATACGAGAGCTGCAGAAAAGAAAATTCGTACAAGACTTGGAAGACTAACATGAACAAGTTCAAATCAATCTGGGGCCTAATGTCAGGGATATTACTATCAGGTATAAACCGGCCAGGAGGGTCCGGTTTACATTACCAAGATTATATTACCAGAAGCCCAGCCGAATGTATAGTAGGAGATTATAGCCCAAAGAGGCTCGGGGCCCATATGTTGAGGCCCATGGTTTGTAAACCGTCATACTATGTAAACTTGGGATGTAAGATAGAAAGAGTAGAGACCGAGACAGACACGTTTATGAGCCGGCCTCGGGACTCTGTAAACCGGACCGGGCGTTGCCTCCTATATAAAGGGACGACCCGGCGACGGTTCAGGACAAGAAACAACAGCTCGAGACACAGGCAAAGCGGATTTGCTCCCTGGTCATCGAAGCACAAGCAATACCACACCAAACTAGATGTAGGCTTTTACCTTCATCGAAGGGGACGAACTAGTATAAAATGCCTGTGTCCTTCCTCCACTTTAACCCCTTTAAGCTAACCCGAGCGATGGCCTCACGCCTAAGTCCTTTTGCTAGGACATCTGCCGTGCTAAATCCACGACAGTACCCGTTGTTTCGGGCTAGCCGTGGAGTGTGCTTGTTGGTGGTTGGGGGAGTATAAACTTTACCATTCTGTTTGGGAACCGCCTATAATGCGTGTAGCATGGAAGATATCGAGATTCTTGGTTGTTATGTTGACAATGAGAGTATACCGCTCAAAATATTATTCATCTCTATTTAAAAATCGAGTTCTGGCACCTCTACAAATCCTTGCTTCCCTCTGCAAAGGGCCTATCTATTTACTTTTTTTGTTGAGTCATCATCTTCTTATAAAAGAGCACCAGTTGGAGAGCACCGCTGTCATTTGCATGTATTGCTATTAATATGCATTGAGTATGATTATGACTGGATCTCTTTTACCATGAATTACAATGTCTAGTCAGTCCTTGATCTTTAAAGGTGCTCTGCATTTATGTTTTGCGGTCTCAGAAAGGGCTAACGAGATACCATCTTGTTATATCTTATTATGATTGTTTTGAGAAAGTGTTGTCATCCGAGGTTTATTATTATTCCTTGCTAGTTGATTATGCCATTGATATAAGTAGATATGAGACCTGAAAGTTATTGTGAATGTGGTTAGTTCATGATCTTTGCTGAAAACTTGAATGCTGGCTTTACATATTTACAACAACAAGAGCAAACACTTTCGGTTTATCAAATGAATTGCTTGAGGACAAGCAAAGGTTTAAGCTTGGGGGAGTTGACACGTCTCCAACGTATCTACTTTAACAAACACTTTTGCCCTTGTTTTGGACTCTAACTTGCATGATTTGAATGGAACTAACCCGGACTGACGCTGTTTTCAGCAGAACTGCCATGGTGTTATTTTTGTGCAGAAATAAATGTTCTCGGAATGACCTGAAATTCAACGGATAATTATTTTGGAATATATAAAAAATAATTGTGGAAATAACCAAGCCAGGGGCCCACACCCTGTCCACGAGGGTGGGGGGCGCGCCCCCTGGGCACGCCCCTGCCTCGTGGGCCCCCTATTGCTCCACCGATGTCTACCCCAACTCCATATATTCACTTTCAGGGAGAAAAAAATCAGAGAGGAAAAATTATCGCGTTTTACGATATGGAGCCGCCGTCAAGCCCTAATCTCTCTCGGGAGGGCTGATCTGGAGTCCGTTCGGGGCTCCAGAGAGGGGAGATCGTCGCCATCATCATCATCAACCTTCCTCCATCACCAATTCCATGATGCTTACCGCCGTGCGTGTGTAATCTCATCATAGGCTTGCTGGACGGTGATGGGTTGGATGCGATTTACCATGTAATCGAGTTAGTTTCGTTAGGATTTGATCCCTAGTATCCACTATGTTCTAAAATTGATGTTGCTATGACTTTGCCATGCTTAATGCTTGTCACTAGGGCCCGAGTGCCATGAGTTCAGATCTAAACCTATTATGTTTTCATGAATATATGTGTGTTCTTGATCCTATCTTGCAAGTCAATAGTCACCTACTATGGGTTATGATCCGGCAACCCCGAAGTGACAATAATCAGGACCACTCCCGGTGATGATCGTAGTTTGAGGAGTTCATGTATTCACTATGTGTTAATCCTTTGGTCTGGTACTCTATTAAAAGGAGGCCTTAATATCCCTTAGTTTCCATTAGGACCCCGCTGCCACGGGAGGGTAGGACAAAAGATGTCATGCAAGTTCTTTCCCATAAGCACGTATGACTATATTCGGAATACATGCCTACATTACATTGATGAACTGGAGCTATATCTGTGTCACCCTATGTTCTAACTATTACATGAGGAATCACATCTGACATAATTCTCCATCACCAATCCAATGCCTACGAGCTTTTCACATATTGCTTGTTGCTTATTTAATTTTCCGCTGCTACTGTTACAATAAATACAAAAACACTATCGCTACTTTTGCTACCGTTACTGTTATTTCCACATTACCTTGCTACTAAATTACCTTGCTGCAGGTACTAAGTTTCCAGATGTGGTTGAATTGACAACTCAGCTGCTAATACTTAAGATTATTCTTTGGCTCCCCTTGTGTCGAATCAATAAATTTGGGTTGAATACTTTACCCTCGAAAACTGTTGCGATCCCCTACACTTGTGGGTTATCATAGGGCACCATCTAAATCCGTTGAGACGACACCTTATGAACTATGGTTTGGCAAGAAACCCAACTTGTCGTTTCTTAAAGTTTGGGGCTGCGATGCTTATGTGAAAAAGCTTCAACCTAATAAGCTCGAATCCAAGTCAGAGAAATGTGTCTTCATAGGATACCCAAAGGAGACTGTGGGGGTCCACCTGTATCACACATCCGAAGGCAAGATTTTCGTTGCTAAGAATGGATCCTTTCTAGAGAAGGAGTTTCTCTCGAAAGAAGTGAGTGGGAGGAAAGTAGAACTTGATGAGGTAATTGTACCTTCTCCCGAATTGGAAAGTAGTTCATCACAGAAATCAGTTCCAATGATTCCTACACCAATTACTGAGGAAGCTAATGATGATTATCATGAAACTTCAGATCAAGTTACTACTGAACCTCGTCGGTCAACCAGAGTACGTTCTGCACCAGAGTGGTACGGTAACCCTATTCTGGAAGTCATGTTACTAGACCATGACGAACCTACGAACTATGAGGAAGCGATGACGAGCCCAGATTCCGCAAAATGGCTTGAGGCCATGAAATCTGAGATGGGATCCATGTATGAGAACAAAGTGTGGACTTTGGTTGACTTGCCCGATGATTGGCAAGCCATTGAAAATAAATGGATCTTTAAGAGGAAGACTGACGTCGATGGTAATGTTACTGTATACAAAGCTCGACTTGTTGCAAAATGTTTTCAACAAGTTCAAGGAGTTGACTATGATGAGACTTTCTCACCGGTAGCGATGCTTAAGTCTATCCGAATCATGTTAGCAATTGCAGCATTTTATGATTATGAAATCTAGCAAATGGATGTCAAAACTGCATTCCTAAATGGATATCTCAAAGAAGAGTTGTATATGATGCAACCGGAAGGTTTTGTCGATCCTAAAGGTGCTAACAAAGTGTGCAAACTCCAGCGATTCATCTATGGACTAGTGCAAGCATCTCGAAGTTGGATATACGCTTTGATGAGGTTATCAAAGCATATGGATTTATACAGACTTTTGGAGAAGCCTGTATTTACTAGAAAGTGAGTGGGAGCTCTGTAGCATTTCTGATATTATATGTGATGACATATTGTTGATTGAAAATGTTGTAGAATTTCTGGATGGCATAAAAGGGTACTTGAATAAGAATTTTTCAATGAAAGACCTCGGTGAAGCTGCTTATATATTGGGCATCAAGATCTATAGAGATAGATCAAGACACTCAATTGGACTTTCATAAAGCACATACCTTGATAAAGTTTTGAAGAAGTTCAAAATGGATTAGTCAAAGAAAGGGTTCTTGCATGTGTTACAAGGTGTGAAGTTGAGTAAGACTCAATGCCCGACCACTGCAGAAGATAGAGAGAAAATGAAAGTCATTCCCTACGCTTTGGCCATAGGTTCTATCATGTATGCAATGCTGTGTACCAGACCTGATGTGTGCCTGGCTATAAGTCTGGCAGGGAGGTACCAAAGTAATCCCGGAGTGGATCACTGGATAGCGGTCAAGAACATCCTGAAGTACCTGAAAAGGACAAAGGATATGTTTCTCGTATATGGAGGTGACAAAGAGCTCGTCGTAAATGGTTATGTCGATTCAAGCTTTGACACTGATCCAGATGACTCAAAGTCACAAACTGGATACGTATTTTTGTTGAACAATGGAGCTGTCAGTTGGTGCAGTTCCAAGCAGAGCGTCATGGTGGGATCTTTGTGTGAAGCGGAGTGCATAGCTGCTTCGGAAGCAGCAAATGAAGGAGTCTGGATGAAGGAGTTCATATTCGATTTAGGTGTAATACTTAGTGCATCGGGTCCAATGAAAATCTTTTGTGACAACACTGGAGCAATAGCCTTGGCGAAGGAATCCAGGTTTCACAAGAGAACCAAGCACATCAAGAGACGGTTCAACTCCATCCACGATCAAGTCAAGGAGGGAGACATAGACATCTGCAAAATACATACGGATCTAAATGTCGCAGACCCATTAACTAAGATTCTTCCACGAGCAAAGCATGATCAACACCAAGACTCCATGGGTGTTAGAATCATTACTATGTAATCTAGATTATTGGCTCAAGTGCAAGTGGGAGACTGAAGGAAATATGACCTAGAGGCAATAATAAAGTTTTTAT
Source organism: Secale cereale (assembly GCA_902687465.1). Lineage (NCBI taxonomy): Eukaryota > Viridiplantae > Streptophyta > Magnoliopsida > Poales > Poaceae > Secale > Secale cereale. Next base: position 645,143,490 of record LR738713.1, on the reverse strand, counting down.
ATATATTTCATTATATATCATGATACATTTCTTTTATTCATGCTAGAATTGTATTAACTGGAAACTTGATACATGTGTGAATGCATGGACAAAACAGAGTGTCTCTAGTATGCCTCTACTGGACTAGCTCGTTAATCAAAGATGGTTGTGTTTCCAAACCATAGAAATATGTTGTCATTTGATCAACGTGATCACATCATTAGGAGAATGATGTGATGGACAAGACCCATCCGTTAGCTTAGCACTAAGATCATTTAATTTTATTGCTATTGCTTTCTTCATGACTTATACATGTTCCTCTGACTATGAGATTATGCAACTCCCGAATACCGGAGGAACACCTTGTGTGCTATCAAACATCACAACATAATTGGGTGATTATAAAGATGCTCTACAGGTGTTTCCGAAAGTGTTTGTGGTGTTGGCATAGATCAAGATTAGGATTTGTCACTCCAAGTGTCGGAGAGGTATCTCTGGGCCCTCTCGGTAATACACATCATAATAAGCCTTGCAAGCAAAAGACTAATGATTTAGTCACGAGATGATGTATTACAGAACAAGTAAAGAGACTTACCAGTAACAATATTGAACTAGGTATGATGATACCGACGATCGAATCTCGGACAAGTAACATACCGATGACAAAGGGAACAACATATGTTGTTATGCGGTTTGACCGATAAAGATCTTCGTAGAATATGTAGGAGCCAATATGAGCATCCAGGTTCCGCTATTGGTTATTGACCGGAGATGTGTCTCGGTCATGTCTACATAGTTCTCGAACCCGTAGGGTTCGCACGCTTAACATTTGATGACAATTGGTATTATGAGTTATGTGTTTTTGATGACCGAAGATTGTTTGGAGTCCCGGATGAGATCATGGACATGACGAGGAGTCCCAAAATGATTGAGACATAAAGAATGATATATTGGACGATATTATTCAGATACCGGATGAGTTCCGGGGGTCACCGGATAAATATCGGAGTGCCGTAAGGGTTATCGGAACCACCAGAGAAGTAATGGGCCTTATTGGGCTTTGCTACTTCTCGAGCTTGCGTTGTATTCCCTCGAAGAGGAAAGGGTGATGCAACACAGTAGCGTAAGTATTTCCCTCATTTTTTGAGAACCAAGGTATCAATCCAGTAGGAGACCACGTGCGAGTCCCTCGCACATGTATAAACAAATAAGAACTTCGCAGCCAACGCGATAAGGGGTTGTCAATCCCTTTACGGTCACTTACGAAAGTGAGATCTGATAGAGATGATAGTTTGATATTTTTGGTATTTTTGATTATAAGAACAGAAAGTAAAAGCGGTAAAGTAAAGTAGATTGTAGATTGATATGTTGAGAATAGACCCGGGGGCCATAGTTTTCTCTAGTGGCTTCTCTCATGATAGTGATATTCTACAGCGGGTAAACAAATTACTGTCGAGCAATTGATAGAAAAGTGAATAATTATGAGACTATCTAGGCATGATCATTATATATAGGCATCACGTCCGAGACAAGTAGACTAAAACGATTCTGCATCTACTACTATTACTCCATACATCGACCGCTATCCATCATGCATCTAGTGTATTGAGTTCATAAGAACAGAGTAACGCCTTAAGCAAGATGACATGATGTAGAGGGATAAACTCAAACTTAGTGATATAAACCCCATCTTTTTAGCCTCGATGGAAACAATACAATACGTGCCTTGCTGCCCCTACTGTCACTGGGAAAGGACACCGCAAGATTGAACCCAAAGCCAAGCACTTCTCCCATTGCAAGAACTATAGATCTAGTAGGGCAAACCAAACCAATAATTCGAAGAGACTTGCAAGGATATTATAATCATACATAAAGAGTTCAGAGAAGAACCAAATATTTCTCATAGATAATCTTGATCATAAACCCGCAATTCATCGGATCTCGACAAACATTCCGCAAAAAGAGATTACATCGAATAGATCTCTTCGAAGAGCGAGGAGAACTTTGTATTGAGATCCAAAGAGAGAGAAGAAGCCATCTAGATACTAGCTATGGACCCGAAGGTCTCTGGTAAACTACTCACAACTCATGGTGAGGCGATGATGATGATGTAGAAGCACTCCGTGGTAGATCCCCCCTCCGACAGAGCTCTGGAACATGCCCCAAGATGGGATCTCACGGGAACAGAAGGTTACGGCGGTGGAACTAGGGTTTTCTCTCCTCTTCTGATTGTTTCGGGGTACGTAGGCATATATAGGAGGAAGGAGGGCACCGGGGGCCAAACGTAGGGCCCACAAGGCAGGGGCGCGCCCTGTAGGGGGGGGGGCGCCCCCACCCTCGTGGGTACCACGTGTGCCCTACTCCATGGTTCTCAAGTCTCCCGTGCGTCATTTTCTCCAAAAATTATCTCTCCCGTAGGTTTCATTCCGTTTGGACTCCGTTTGATATTCCTTTTCTGCAAAACCCTAAAATAGGCAAAAAACAGCAATATGGACTAGGCCTTTGGGTTAGTAGGTTAGTCCCAAAAATAATATAAAAGTGTATGACAAAGCCCATTAAAGATCCAAAACATCATAAATAATAGCATGGAATAATAATAAATTATAGATACGTTGGAGACTCATCAAGCATCCCCAAGCTTAATTCCTGCTCGTCCTCGAGTAGGTAAATGATAAAAACAGAATTTTTGATGTGGAATGCTAACCAACATAGTTTTTCAATGTAATACTCTTAATTGTGGCATGAATGTTCAGATCTGAAAGATTCAAAACAAAAGTCTATATTTACATAAGAAATAATAATACTTCAAGCATACTAACAAAGCAATCATGTCTTCTCAAAATACTATGGCTAAAGAAAGTTATCCCTACAAAATCATATAGTCTGGATATGCTCCCTCTTCATCACACAAAATATTCATATAATGCACAACCCCGATTTCAGCCAAACACTTGTTTTCATACTCTATTCTTTCAAACCTTTCAACTTTCACGCAATACATGAGCGTGAGCCATGGACATAGCACTATGGGTGGAATAGAGGTGGTTGTGGAGAAGACAAAAAGGAGGGAGATAGTCTCACATCGACTAGGCGTATCAACGGGCTATGGAGATTCCCATCAATAGATATCAATGTGAGTGAGTAGGGATTGCCATGCAACGGATGCACTAGAGCTAAAAATGTATGAAAGCTCAACAAAAGAAAATAGTGGGTGTGCATCCAACTTGCTTGCTCACGAAGACCTAGGGCATTTGAGGAAGCCCATCGTTTGAATATACAAGCCAAGTTCTATAATGAAAATTCCCACTAGTATATTAAAGTGACTAAACATGAGACTCTCTATCATGAAGAACATGGTGCTACCTTGAAGCACAAGTGTGGAAAAGGATAGTAGCAATTGTCCCTTTTTCTCTCTCTCTTTTTTTGGGCCTTTTTTTTCTTTGGCCTTTCTTTTTTTCTTTTTCTTTTTTTGGAGGGGCTTTATTGATTTAGCCTTTCCTCACATGGGACAATGCTCTAATAATGATGATCATCACACCTTCATTACAACTCGATATTACAACTCGATACTAGAACAAAGTATGACTCTATATGAATGCCTCCGGCGGTGTACCGGGATGTGCAATGAATCAAGAGTGACATGTATGAAAAATTATGCATGGTGGCTTTGCCACAAATACGATGTCAACTTCATGATCATGCATGGCAATATGACAATATGATGCGTGTCATATGAACGGAATGGTGGAAAGTTGCATGGCAATATATCTCGGAATGGCTATGGAAATGGCATGATAGCTAGGTATGGTGGATGTTTTGAGGAATATATATGGTGGCTTTTTTGAGGAAGGATATATAGTGGGTGTATGGTACCGGCGAAAGTTGTGCGATACAAGAGAGGCTAGCAATGGTGGAAGGGTGAGAGTGCGTATAATCCATGGACTCAACATTAGTCATAAAGAACTCATATACTTATTGCAAAACTCTACGAGTCATCAAAACAAAGCAATCAATGCATGCTCCTAGGGGGAAGTTGGTAGGAGTTAACCATCGCGCGCCCCCGACCTCAACACAAAGGTTGACACTTTACAAATACCTCATGCTCTAACTTCGTCACATAGCGGTTCACCATACGTGCATGCTGCGGGAATCACTAACCATAACACAAGCATTTCTCAATTTCATAATAACTGTACTAGCATGACTCTAATATCATTATCCTCATATCTCAAAACAATTATCAAGCATCCAACTTCTCATCCTATTCAATGCACTTAGTGTGAAAGGTTTTACTACATTGATATTGGATGTCTATCATGTGAAGACTAGTTTTATAGCCTAAGCACATTACCATGCTATTTTAATAGACTCTCAAAAGGATATAAGTGAAGCATGAGAGTTCAACAATTTCTTCAAAATATTACCACCACCGTGCTCTAAAAGATATAGGTGAAGCACTAGAGCAAAAACTATTCAACTCAAAAGATATAAGTGAAGCACATAGAGTGTTCTATCAATTCCTAGGCCATATTTGACTCCCTCAAATAGGTGTGTCCAGCAAGGATGATTGTGGCAAACTAACAAGCAAAGACTCAAATTATACAAGACACTGCAAGTAAAACACATATCATGTGGTGAATAAAAATATAGCTCCGAGTATAGTTACCGATGGATGAAGACGAAAGAGGGGATGCCGCCTCGGGGCATCCCCAAGCTTAGGCTTTTGGTTGTCCTTGAATTTTACCTTGGGGTGCCTTTGGCATCCCCAAGCTTAGGCCCTTGCTACTCTTTGTTCCATAGTCCATCAAAGCAATACTCAAAACTTGAAAACTTCACAACACAAAACTTAGACAAAAATCTCGTGAGCTTCGTTAGTATAAGGAAGCAATCCACCACTCTAAGGTACTGCAATGAATTACTTATTTGTTTATATTGGTGTTAAACCTACTGTATTCCAACTTCTCTATGGTTCATACTTCACAATACTACTCATAGATGCATTTTAAACAACACACGAAAAAATAATCTGTCAAAAACAGAATAGTCTGTAGTAATCTGTAGGTTTCGCATACTTCTGTAACTCCAAAAAATTCAAACTAAATTTGTAAACCTGAGGAATTTGTCTATTAATCATCTTCAAAAATAATCAACTAAATAGAACACTCTAGTAAAATCTGATGACCATTCTAGCGAGCGCTAACGATTCTATTTTTCACAGCAAGATCACATAAACTTCACACAAGTCTTCCCAAAGGTTCTACTTGGCACAAACACTAATTAAAACACAAAACCACACGTAAACAGAGGCTAGATGGAATATTTATTCCTAAACAGAAGCAAGTATAAAAAATACAAAATTGGGTTGCCTCCCAACAAGCGCTATCATTTTACGCCCCTAGCTAGGCACGATACATGGATAGATCTAGGTATTGCCATCCTTGGAAGACAATTCTTTAATTAAGCACTTGTGATTCTTAGGCACTTCTTTATCCCTATTGATAATCAAACTCTTGGGCAAGAAATCAAGAAATTATAAGGTGTCAAAAGGGTCATTTGCAAAAGTAAGAAAATTAGGGTGAACACTTATGGATTTGAGATCCGCAATTCCTTTACTAGAAGTTTCACCCTTGTCTTTAGGGACATACATGAACTTAGCTAATCTAGTGGTAGAAGTGTTTGGAGTAGTTTTTATAGCCAAAAGAGAAGAACCCACATTAGTAATAATATCCTCAAGCTTATGATTCTAGTAAAATCTTGATCTAGCTTTGCTTTAACTATGGGTTCCTTTTCCTTAAGATTTTTCAGAACAACTCCGACCTTGGATCCATATTGGGTGATTTCATTATGGATCTTTCTATCCAAGTTCTCTACAAGTTCTACCGTAGCAACTTTGTTTTCAATGATTTCTAACCTTTGCATAACATGTTCCAAAGTTAAAATGGTCCCATTAACCATAAGAGGTGGTGAGCCAAATAATTCAGTCATTGCATTATAAGAATCAAAAGTATGGCTACCCAAGAAATTCCCTCCGGTAATGGTATAAAAGATAAATCTATTCCCCGGAGTTATGCCAACATAAAAATTGCGAAGAAGCACGGAAGTAGAAAGCTTCCTATTAGATCTATTCTGAGCATTGCAAATTCTATACGAGGCATCTTTTAAGTTTTCTTCCTCCCTTTGTTTAAAGTTGAGAACCTCACTCTCGGGAGTGTTGATAATGATAGGTGTGCTAGGCATGATGACAAGCAAGCAAGCAACACACAAGCAAACAAGAAGCAAGTGAACGATAAACACACGGCAGTAGAAAGGCAAATAAAACGGCAAGGGTGAAGTGGGGGAGAGGAAAATGAGAGGCAAAAAATGTAATGTGAAGGATAAGGGTTTGTGATAGGTACTTGGTATAAGACTTTTGCGTAAGCCTCCCCGGCAATGGCGCCAGAAATTCTTCTTGCTACTTCTCGAGCTTACGTTGTATTCCCTCGAAGAGGAAAGGGTGATGCAGCATAGTAGCGTAAGAATTTCACTCAGTTTTTGAGAACCAAGGTATCAATCCAGTAGGAGACCACACACGAGTCCCTCGCACCTACACAAACAAATAAGAACTTCGCAGCAAACGCGATAAGGGGTTGTCAATCCCTTTACGGTCACTTACGAAAGTGAGATCTGATAGAGATGATAGTTTGATATTATTGGTATTTTTGATTATAAGAACAGAAAGTAAAAGCAGAAAAGTAAAGTAGATTGTAGATTGATATGTTGAGAATAGACCCGGGGGCCATAGTTTTCTCTAGTGGCTTCTCTCATGATAGCAATATTCTACGGCGGGTAAACAAATTACTGTCGAGCAATTGATAGAAAAGCGAATAATTATGAGACTATCTAGGCATGGTCATTATATATAGGCATCACGTCCGAGACAAGTAGACCGAAACGATTCTGCATCTACTATTATTACTCCACACATCAACCTCTATCCAGCATGCATCTAGTGTATTGAGTTCATAAGAACAGAGTAACGCCTTAAGCAAGATGACATGATGTAGAGGGATAAACTCAAACTTAGTGATATAAACCCCATCTTTTTATCCTCGATGGCAATAATACAATACGTGCCTTGCTGCCCCTACTGTCACTGGGAAAGGACACTGCAAGATTGAACCCAAAGCCAAGCACTTCTCCCATTGCAAGAACTATAGATCAGTACGCCAAACCAAACCAATAATTCGAAGAGACTTGCAAGGATATTATAATCATACATAAAGAGTTCAAAGAAGAACCAAATATTTATCATCGATAATCTTGATCATAAACCCACAATTCATCGGATCTCGACAAACACATCGCAAAAAGAGATTACATCGAATAGATCTCCTCGAAGTCCGAGGAGAACTTTGTATTGAGATGCAAAGAGAGAGAAGAAGCCATCTAGATACTAGCTATGGACCTGAAGGTCTGTGGTAAACAACTCACAACTCATGGTGAGGCGATGATGATGATGTAGAAGCACTCCGTGGTAGATCCCCCCTCCGTCGGAGCTTCGGAACATGCCCCAAGATGGGATCTCACGGGTACAGAAGGTTATGGCGGTGGAACTAGGGTTTTCTCTCCTCTTCTGATGGTTTTGAGGTACGTAGGTATATATAGGAGGAAGGAGGGCACCGGGGGCCAAACGTGGGGTCCACGAGGCAGGGGGCGTGCCCTATAGGCGGTCGCGCCCCCCACCCTCGTGGGCACCCTGTGTTCCCTACTCCGTGGTTCTCAAGTCTCCCGTGCGTGATTTTCTCCAAAAATATCTCTCCCGAAGGTTTCATTCTCTTTGGACTCCGTTTGATATTCCTTTTCTGCAAAACCCTGAAATAGGCAAAAACAACAATCTGGACTGGGCCTTTTGGTTAGTAGGTTAGTCCCAAAAATAATATAAAAGTGTATGACAAAGCCCATTAAAGATCCAAAACATCATAAATAATAGCATGGAACAATAAAAAATTATAGATACGTTGGAGACGTATCAGGCTTTAGGGGAGAGAGAGGAAGGCAGCCAACGGCTGGCCGCGCCCCCCATGGGCCTAGTCTGAATTGGACTAGGGGGAGGGGCGGCGCCCCCTCCTTCCTTCTCCTCTCCCTCCTTTCCTTCTTCTCCTAGTTGGACTAGGAAAGGGTGGGGGGGTTCCTACTCCTAGTAGGAGTAGGATTGCCCCCTTGGGCGTGCCCTATAGGGGCCGTCCGACCTCTCCCCTTGCTCCTTTATATACGGGGGCAGGGGCACCCTAGACCACACAAGTTAACAATTGTTTTAGCCGTGTGCGCTGCCGCCCTCCACAGTTACACACCTCAGTCATATCATTGCAGTGCTTAGGCAAAGCCCTGCGCCGGTAACATCATCATCACCGTCACCACGCTGTCGTCCTGACCAAACTCTCCCTCGGACTCAACGGGACCAAGAGTACGAGGGACGTCACCGAGCTGAACATGTGCAGATCGCGGAGGTGCCGTGCGGTCGGTATTTGATCGGTTGGATCGCGAAGACGTTCGACTACATCAACCGCGTTACTAAACGCTTGCGCTTTCGGTCTACGAGGGTACGTGGACACACTCTCCTCGCTCGTTGCTATGCTTCTCCTAGATAGATCTTGCGTGATCGTAGGTAAATTTTGAAATACTACGTTCCCCAACACTAGACGAGTACCCGTCGACCCATTCGTCCCCGAGAGACCTTGCCCCGATGCCACGCTCTGCCGCCGCCTCCAGTGACCATGGCCTCGTCCCCGTACATCCCCTGCACCCTTCTCTCCACCTTGCGTTTCCAGCGGGATCTTCCCGTCGTCCTCAACCTCCCATCACTCCGCGATGAAGACACCATGCAAATATTTTATTCTTAAGAAGTATCTTCATCTTCCAGATCTTCTTATTATTATCAAATGGCACATCAGACTAGAGTAAGACTCTATACACAGACTCCACTGAGAATTGTTCATTCCCATGTATGTTCCAACGCAATACATCGGATCCATGTGTCAAATGCACCGTGGACAACCGCAGGAGCAGGATGGTCCATGATTGCAGTTTGAGTCCAATTAAATCTCTTACGAACGTCACATTTGACGGGAACGATTCCAAAACCATGGTGATAGTATCACCCTTATGACGTACAATGTTGTATAGAGTCAGATATTGTTCCCGGAGTGTGAAATTGTCTAGTCACTTATCCTCCCTGAATCTTATTTCCGAGCCGTCCTTGGTCGAGAAGGACCAATAGCAAAAGAAATATTTTTTCGTATCCATTAGAACTGCCCAAAAATGAGAATCCACAGGCTTCCAGTATACTTGGAATACCCCCTTGGAACCCACATATTTGCTCCTTGGCAGGGTTTGCCATACACCATCTTCCATGAGTAACCTAAGCAACCATTTGCCGAGGAGGGTGATACGTCCCCAACGTATATACTTTTCCAAACACTTTTGCACTTGTTTTTGACTCTGACTTGCATGATTTGAATGGAACTAACCCGGACTGACGCTGTTTTCAGTAGAACTACCATGTTGTTATTTTTGTGCAGAAATAAAAGTTCTCGGAATGACCTGAAAATCAACGGAGAATATTTTTGGAATATATAAAAAATATTGGCGAAAGAATCAAGACCAGGGGCCCACACCCTGTCCACGAGGGTGGGGGGCATGCCCACCCCCTGGGCGCGCCCCCTGTCTCGTGGGCCCTCTGAGGCTCCACATTCACTTTCGGGGAGAAAACAAATCAGAGAGAAGGATTCATCGCGTTTTACGATACGGAGCTGATACGTCTTCAATGTATCTATACTTTTTTATTGTTACATGCTATTATATTATTTGTTTTGGATGTTTAATGGGCTTTATTATACACTTTTATATTATTTTTGGGAATAACCTATTAACCCAAGGCCCAATGTAAATCGCCGTTTTTTTGCCTATTTCAGTCTTTCACAGAAAAGGAATATCAAACGGAGTCCAAACAGAATGAAACCTTTGGGATAGTCATTTTTGGAACAATTGGAACACAGAAGACTTGGAGTACACGCCAGGGAAGGAACGAGGCGGCCACGAGGCCAGGGGCGCGCCCACGGGGTAGGCGCGCCCCCACCCTCGTGGGCCCCTCGTGGCTCCCCTGACGTGCCTCTTCCTCCTATATATACCTACGTACCCCGAAAACATCCAAGAGCACCACAGAACCCTAATTCCATTGCCGCAACCTTCTGTACCCGTGAGGTCCCATCTTGGTGCCTGTTCCGGAGCTCCACCGGAGGAGGCATCGGTCACCGAGGGCTTCTACATCAACACCATAGCCTCTCCAATGAGTTATGAGTAGTTTACCACAGACCTTCGGGTCCATAGTTATTAGCTAGATGGCTTCTTCTCTCTCTTTGTTCCCAATACAAAGTTCTCCTCGATCTTCTTGGAGATCTATTCGATGTAATTCTTTTTGCGCTGTGTTTGTCGAGATCCGATGAATTGTGGGTTTATGATCAAGATTATCTATGAACAATATTTGATTCTTCTCTGAAATCTTTTATGCATGAGTTAAATATCTTTGCAAGTCTCTTCAAATTATCAGTTTGGTTTGGCCTAATAGATCGGTAGTTCTTGCAATGGGACAGAAGTGCTTGACTTTGGGTTCAATCTTGCAGTGTCCTTTCCCAGTGACAGCAGGGACATCAAGGCACGTATTGTATTGTTGCCATCGAGGATAAAAATATGGGGTTTATATCATATTGCATGAGTTTATCCCTCTACATCATGTCATCTTGCTTAAGGTGTTAGTCTGTTCTTATGAACTTAATACTCTAGATGCATGCTGGATAGCGGTCGATGTGTGGAGTAATAGTAGTAGATGCAGAATCATTTCCGTCTACTTTTAACGGACGTGATGCCTATATAAAATGATCATGCCTAGATATTCTCATAACTATGCGCTTTTCTATCAATTGCTTGACAGTAATTTGTTCACCCATCGTAGAAATTTGCTATCATGAGAGAAGCCACTAGTGAAAACTATGGCCCTCGGGTCTATTTTTGTCATATTAGTTTCCGTCAACTTGCCAATTTCTGTCGTCGTTGTTTTATTTTGTAATCTTTACTTTCAATCTATATATCAAAAATACCAAAAATATTATCTTATCATCTCTATCAGATCCCACTTTTGCAAGTGGTCGTGAAGGGATTGACAACCCCTTTATCGGGTTGGTTGCAAGGTTCTTATTTGTTTGTGTAGGTACGAGGGACTCGCGCGTGGTCTCCTACTGGATTGATACCTTGGTTCTCAAAAACTGAGGGAAATACTTACGCTACTGTGCTGCATCAGCCTTTCCTCTTCGAGGGAAAACAACGCAAGCTCAAGAAGTAGCAAGAATAATTTCTGGTGCCGTTGCCGGGGAGTCTACGCACAGGTTATATACCAAGTACCCATCACAAACTCTTATCCCTCGCATTACATTATTTGCCATTTGCCTCTCATTTTCCTCTCCCCCACTTCACCTTTGCCGTTTTATTAGCCCTTTTTCCGTTCGTCGTTTTGCTTGCTTGTGTTGCCATGTGCCTTCTATTTGCTTGCATCTTTGCTTGCTAAATTATGGATCCTCATCCACTTGATAATCTTTTTAAGAGATCCAATTATGATGAACCAATTGCTAGTGAGCTGCGTGCACTAGATTATCTTTATGAGGTTTTGCTTGAAATTCGTGAATCTAAAAACTGTGATGAAGTGTTGAAAGAAGAAAATTATGAAGTGATTCACGATAGATCTTTTAATGAAAAACATGATTGCAACGATACTATTATAAATTCTATTAATGTCAATTGTGTTGATGATATGCAAAACCCCAAGCTTAGGGATGCTAGTATTGCTATGTCCACTACTTGTTGCAATGATCATGATTGAGGTGATGTTTCTTACGATCTTGAAAACTTATTTAATCCCCATGATATATATGAGATTGATAATAATGTTTGCAATAATATTGAAAGTGGGTTTGGAAGAGTGTCAACTTTAGATCCCACATATTTGGAGAATGTTCAATCTTATGAATTTTTTGATAAAAGTGGGTTTGGAGAGGTCATGACTTTAGTTAATGTTGATCCTACTATTTTTGGAAGAGTGTCAACTTCGTATGCATGTGGATCGTGTTGAGAATATGTTTTGTGATAGCTATATTGTTGAATTTGCTTATGATCCTACCTGCAATTATTATGAGAGAGGAAAATATGGTTGTATAAATCTTCATGTTACTAAATTACTTCTCTTCATGTTGAGATTGATCTTGTTTCTTTCTTCATCCTTGCGTATGTTAGATCTTGCTTGTCTTACTAATTTGTTTTCCTATAAAATGCCTATGCATAGGAAGTATGTTAGACTTAGATGTGATTTTCACATGCTATATGATGCTCTTTTTGTGCTTCAAGTCTTTCCTTTCATGTGAGCATCATTAAAAAATTATCATGTCTAGCTAGGGGTGTTAAAAGAGAGCGCTTGTTGGGAGGCAACCCAATTTTATTTTCTTTGCTTTTACTTCTGTTTAGTAATAAATAATGCATCTAGCTTCTTCTTAGATGTGGTTTTGTGTTTTAATTAGTGTTTGTGCCAAGTAGAACCTTTGGGAAGACTTGGGTGAAGTTTATGCGATCTTGTTGTAAAAACAGAAAGTTTTGCGCTCACGAGATTAGCTACCATTTTTTATTGGAGAATGCTTTTAAGTTGATTCTTTTTGCAGATGATTAATAGACAAATTCCTCACGTGCACCAATTTATTTCGGAATTTTTATGAGTCCTAATCTCTCTTGGGAGGGCTGCTCTGGAGTCCGTTCGGAGCTCCGGAGAGTGGAGATCGTCGCCGTCGTCATCATGAACCTTCCTCCATCACCAATTTCATGATGCTCATCGCCGTGCGTGCGTAATCCCATCGTAGCACTACTAGGGAAAACCCTAGCAGTAGCGTGGGTATTTTGCCTATCAGTAGCGCTGGACGTCGCGCTACTGATAATGTGCTACAGCTAACGTGTAGCAGTAGTGCCTATCATCCCACGCTACTGCTATACATGGATAGCAGTAGCGCGCTTTAGTGAAGATCGCTGCTGCTAATATCTGCAGCGCTTTTTAGAAGGAAGCACTACTGGTAAGGCAGCGCTACTACTATCTTTGTTCCCCTCGCTACTGCTAGTTTGATTAGTTTTTTTCTGCATATTTGTGTTGTATTTGAATAGGCTTTATACAATACACATACAAATGTAATCATAGCATCTACATACAACTAGTCTCATCAAATCATGTCATCATCATAATCATCATCCAACACAAAGTGGTCTCTCGTCATCATCTCAAAAATAGCGATACAAGTCTTGATTACTTGCAACTACATCGTCATCCATCTAAACAATGATATACGCGAGAAGAGCTATCACTTTGAGTGAGAGCGGAACTATGCAGTACATGAGTTCGTATCCCTCTCTCGCATTAGCGTGAACCTAAACTAACTACTGCCTATCGCTCGGAAACCGGAAACCGGTACACCTGGGCCTGACACTCCGGCCACTCGTCGTATATATACTCCTGGCGTAGCACTTCTTCACCATCGATGATCTATGCACCTGCATCATCACATGAGTCAATGATATGCAACATATATAGTTGAGCAACAAAAAGAGACAGAATTGGCAAAAGTAGAAGCAACATATCATAAGCATAAATAACAAAGTTGATCGTACCCAAAATGCCCTAACTAGAGTGATCGTCGCTAGTCAAGGAGGACAGTTTAATTACATCACAAATAAAGTTTCGTCATGCATAACTCAAAGTTTTGTCATACAGAAAGTATGGACTAAACGGACACATTGTCATATATCGACAATCACTCCAACATGTCCTGCCATCCATCCAAGCCAGGGAGATAGTCCCTGAGCCTAGTGAAAGGCTTCAGGTCGAGACCCTGAGAGGCTACCCGTGTTCGGACGTCTTCCCGCGACATTTGTCCTTCTTCGTAGAACATCCCTGTTTTTCCGACGACCGCCTTCATGATGATTTGGGCAAGTTCACGCTGGATGTGATAGAATTCAGCTCGAAGTCGATGATCCTTGATATCTCCTACGTTCTTTGCCCGTTGCAGAATATGGGCATCGCCGGATGTAGGTGACACGCGAAGCTTCTGGTGATCCCGTCAGTACTCCAGCATGTGGTGTAGGACAAAGAATCTATCATTAAGAGAATCAGTCGCTTGCTGGATGCAGCAGAAGTCGGTCTTATGGCCGAAGGCGGGCCTGCCGTCCCTTCTCTTCTTGTCCTTGACATCTCCACCCAGTGCGTCGTAGTTAAACATAGCACTGTCGAGAACATCCTTGATGTGGGTGTAATCCTTTTTGATAATGTTCTTCGACGAGTCCAAGTAAAGAGCGAGGGAGTATCGGGGGTAGAGGATGATGAGGACGGCGCTCCCGCCGCTGCGCAAAATAAGTACACCTCAAATTAATTAGCGTCCACCGTGCAAATGAATGATTGAAATCGAAGGAAGGATATCCGTGCAGATAACTTACATGGGATGATAAAGCACGAGAATCGCCTCCTTGTCCTTATTGGCGAGCATGAAATTGGTGATGTATTCCCTCGCGTATTCACGGTGCTTTGCACAGACTCCCAAGAATCCCTCGTGCATGAAGTATGGGTCAGCGACACAGATATGAGGTATCTGATCAACCCCCATGATGTAGTTCATGTGCAAGGCATAAAGGCAGACAAATGTAAAATCCAGCTTCTTCACGTGAAACATGTCGAATATGTAATCGAATCGAAGGAAGAACTTCTCCGCGGGGAATGTGTCGACGTACGACAATTGCCGTGGAACATTAACCACGTAGAGTGGGTGTCCTGGATCTTTCGAGGCGATGATGCCTTTCTCTGTCTGTAACACATCGTCATGAAGTCTCCTTAGATCGTCGAATCTGGCCCCTAGCGCTGCTGCAGGTAGGATTGGTTGACAGGGGATATGCCATTTATCTGCACCGGGGATATCTATACGGTCATGAACCCAAGGGTGCTGAGGTGGCTGGATAATAGAATCAGCTTTTTTTCCTTTCCTCGGTCTCTTCCTAGACTTCTTTACTACCGGAAGGTCGTCCATAATACGTTCAGCCGACTCATGACGCTCAAACCCTAAGTAGGCGCCAGTATAGACATACTGTTGAGTGCCATCGTCATCCTCATCCTCATCTATGGCCACGTCACCAGCGACTAATGGAGCCTTTTCCTCACCCCCTCCACTATCACCCGGCACGACAGTCGATGCTAATTGGGTAGGTGAGGTGTTGATGTTCATACCTAACCGCGTGCTCGTGGGTGTGCTCCCGGCCACCTCCAGACGAAGCAGACTCTTTGGCCACAACAAGACCCACCCATTGCAACAATCACCAAGCCGCCGTGGGGTCTCGTCGTCATTCCCCACTAGTACCAGAGGAGGAAAATTCTCGTGGCCCGGTTTGACACTGGCCAGAGAAACCTTGAAGACGTTCGGGGGGGTCGGCTGGCTATGGAACAATGGTTCCTTCGGCTTCATTATCGTCGCCTTCCCCACGTCCACCTTCTGGTCGCTGATGGTGTACAATATGGTGCACGGGGTTTCGTCGGCCTGCAAAGAAAAGTCTGTGATGTGAGACATCCGAAAGGCAACGAAAACGGGAGATTATACATTTATTAAAGGGGGCCGGTGTGATAGATACCGTGAGGGCGTCGAGGTCAGCCAAAGACGAAGCACCACCGAGCACGTCTGATGCCGGAGCCGGTGCGGGAGCCGGTGCAACTGCAGGTGCTGGTGCAACGCTAGTCGAGCTGATCCCCAGGAAGTCAGCAAGGGGAAAGTCCGCTGCATTTTTTCTGGATTTTGCATCGTCCAATTGAAAACTTGCCTACTCCCTTCTCATGCTCCCATCCGTGCTCCCACTTCATCCTACGGCTATTATTTCATCTTTTTCTTTCTAATCTAATCATCGCCCCCCCTGATTTTAAGGGGGTGGGGCCGGGCCTAACTTTGGTCCAATCAAATCAAGCCACGTACGCGGGAGCACGGATGGGCACACACGAGGGGAGCAGGCAAGTCTCGTCCTATCTACAACCACCTGTTTTGCGGCAGCTACCGCTATTGCGACTGTCTGAGATGATTTCTTCTCAACCGCAATCTCAACCTTCTTGTCGATGTTTTCTTGAGTTAACCTCCGTCTTTCCTTTCTCTCCTCCGTGGTCTCACGGTAGTACTTCTTCCACGTGGCGCCGTCTCCGACACCATGCACGCGTCCATACGACGGTCGAGTCTCCACCGGGAATCGTTTCGATATGTTCAACGCCCGGTTGAATGGAGTGTCCCACTTGGGCCTCGCCAACGCCTCAGACGGCGGGTCGCTTTCGGCCGCAATCCTGTGCTGCTCTCTCTGCAAATGGCACAAGGATCGTTTATAAATATGACTAACGTGCAATTGAATTGATCAGAAACTAAAATTACTAGCAGTCTCATGAACTCCGTGGTGACCGCGTTCGTCTCGAAAACCTTATTCACTGGGTCCCAACGGTGCCGGGCCCTGAGGACGTCACGCTCCTGCGGGGCGGTGAACTCCGCCAAGGGGTCTGGGATGCACAGACTCGCAGCTTCCGCGTCCTCCTTGGCCCATATGGACATCTTCCCGCCATAACCACGGCTTCCGAGGTGGCGGCACTCAATGTTCCTCTGTTGAAGCCCCTTCATGTACTTCGACTTTTTTTGGCAGCTTCAGCCTTGCAAGCCGTCTTGAATATTTCAAAGTGCTCTGCCGTGATTGTCAGATTATCCTTTAAAATCTTGGAGTAGGGTTCCTTTTTGTCGATGATCCTTGCTTTCACCCTTATTTTCCGGGCGGCTAACGCGTCACTAAACTTGGTCATGGCTTGTTTGTTTATCTTCTTCATTGTCGGGTCCTAATATGGATCTTTATAATACTTTTCATTCCGTCCCGGGAACAAGAATATCTGGTGCATCTTCTTTAGGAGGGAGGGCCTCATATTATCTATCTTCTGTAGTTTCTCATCGTTGATGGTGGCGGTTGTCCGTACGATGCAGCCTATTTGATTGCCGTAGCACGCGCGTGCTTCCCTGAGCGCTTTTGGCTCAAAATTGCCGTCGTCCACCTCCAGGACCAGCAGTCTAGTAGTCTTGAGCTTGTTAGGAAGCCGTTGCCTCTTTGCTTTCCATTCTACACTGGCTCCGCTAGTCTCGGCGCTGGTCTCAGTCTGAGCGCCAGTCTCGATGCCTGTCTCAATCTCAGCGCTGGTCTCAGTCTCAACACCGGTCTGCGTGTCGGTCTCAGTCCCCGATGCCACTGGTAGATCATCGGCAAGGCTCAAAAATTCGTCTGCCGCCAGGTAGACGTCGTCGCAATCACCAGAACCACGTCCTTCATCGTTGCTAGTCATGTTTCCTATGATTAAATCTAGTCAATTAATTATAGATCTAATGCTTTGCAGGAACGTTGACTCCTTCCCGGTGCGGCAAATCCCAGGCACTCGATATGTCCTAGTTTGTAGCACAAGTCATGCCGAAATTCGCGGAAAATTTCGGCATGCCTTTTGCTAAAAAGTGGACAAATCGAGAACCTGAAATTTGCGGAATGGAAATTAATCAACATTCTGGGAAAACATAGGCCACTCGACTTCATTCCCTGGAAACAACAAAGCCACTTCGGCACAATCGAAACTTGTGCAAACACAATTGAGGAATTTGCATATATCCTGACCACTTCAAATTTGCATCTCCTAGCGTTTGACACTTCAAGAAAATCTACACAAATCTCATGCTCTCTCAAACTAAATTCAAAAACCAAATATAGATTATATTTAGTTAACTACTGAACTAAACTTTACTCTAAACTAAACCCTATTGGCCTAATTAAAATCTAGTTAAACAGAGTCAATTCAAAAACAAAACCATACTGAACTAATTAACATCTACATTATCTACTACTTAACATCTATTATTACCCTAAATAAAAAACATCTAATGTTAACTATACTGCCCTAGTTAACTAGTACCATATATACTACTAATTAACGTATACTACTACTACTACTAAAAATAATTATCTATGGACCCTAGTACTAATTAACATCTAGTACTACTGCTAATTAACATGGCAGAGGAAGAAAAAGCAGAGAGAGAGAGGGGATGGGGGAGGGGTGGGGGCTTACAGAGAGGGGAGTGACGATGGCGGGGAGGTGCTCGGCGACGGAGGTAGGGGCGGTGAGGGTGGGCTCGGAATCGGGAGGCGGCGGTCCTGGGCGGGCTCGGGCGGCGGCAGTGAGGTCGAGGGCGGCGACGGTGAGGTCTAGAGCAGCGGAGGCCGGCGGCGGTGAGGTTGAGGGCGGCCTCGGGCGGCATCGGTGAGGGCAGGCTCGGGCTCGGGCGGCGGCGACAGAGGAGTTAGGGGAACAAGGGGAGAGGGGGAAAAGCAGGACTTAGCAAAATTTTGAGCCCGCGGGTGGTTAAGTTGAACTAGCAGTAGCGTTGTTTCAAAAACGCGCTATCGCTAAGTTAGCTATAGCGCGTTTTAGCAAAACACGCTACTGCTATAGGAAGCAGTATTTCTTTTGTTTATCCTTACATTTTCTTTTTTTCATTTCTCCGTTTCCTACTTCTTTCATTTTCATTTACTTTTCTATTTTTTTCATTTTTCTTTTCTTTCTTAGCACTAGCGCTCTACGCAGGAAACACGCTGCAACAACGACCATAGTGGTAGCGCGCTTTGCGTGGAACCGCCACTACTATTCCTAGACTACCACCAACACGATGGGATTTATAGTGGTAGCGCTTTTTGCTGCACACACGCTACTTCTATAGTTGTATCTATAGAGCGCTTTCCTGGAACGCGCTACTACAAAGTAGCAGTAGCGCCCTATTTTAACCAGTGCTAGTTCTATACCTTTGTGTATAGGATTTTCCCTAGTAGTGTAGGCTTGCTGGACGGTGATGGGTTGGATGAGATTACCATGTAATCGAGTTAGTTTTGTTAGGGTTTGATCCCTAGTATCCATTATGTTCTAAGATTGATGTTGCTATGACTTTGCAATGCTTAATGCTTGTTAGTAGGGCCCGAGTGCCATGATTTCAGAGCTGAACCTATTATGTTTTCATTAATATATGTGAGTTCTTTATCCTATCTTGCAAGTCAAGAGTCACCTACTATGTGTTATGATCCAGCAACCCCGAAGTGACAATAATCGGGACCACTCCCGGTGATGACCGTAGTTTGAGGAGTTCATGTATTCACTAAGTGTTAATGCTTTGGTCCGGTACTCTATTAAAAGGAGGCCTTAATATCCCTTAGTTACCAATAGGACCCTACTGCCACGGGAGGGTAGGACAAAAGATGTCATGCAAGTTCTTTTCCATAAGCACGTATGACTATATTCAGAATACATGCCTACATTACATTGATGAACTGGAGCTAGTTCTGTGTCACCCTATGATATAGCTATTACATGAGGAATCGCGTCCGACATAATTATCCATCATTGATCCAATGCCTACGAGCTTTTCACATATTGCTAGTTGTTTAGTTACTTTACCGCTGCTACTGTTACAATCACTACAAAACTGCTATCGTTACTTTTGCCACTGTTACCGTTACTTCCATACTACTTTGATACTAAATACTTTGCTGCAGATATTAAGTCTTTCAGGTGTGGTTGAATTGACAACTCAACTGCTAATTGATACGTCCATTTTTGATCATGCTTATATGTTGATATTTACTGCATTATGGGTTGTTAGTACAAGTTATGTCACAATACTTATGCCTTTTCTCTCTTATTTTACAAGGTTTACATGAAGGGGGAGAATGCCGGTAGCTGGAAGTGTGGGCTGGAGAAGAAGCAAACTCTGGAAACCTATTCTGCTCAACTCAAAAAGCCCCGAAACTTCACAGGACACCGTTTCAGAAAATATAAAAAATATCCGGCGAAAGAAGATCACCAGGGGGGCCACTAGCTGTCCATGAGGGTGGGGGCGCCCCCCCTCTCTGGGCGCGCCCCCTGCCTCGTGGGCCCCCGATGGCCCCCCGATGCCCATCTTATCCTATATGAGGGGTTTTGACTTGGAAAAAAAATCATAAGGAGGATTTCGGGACCAGACGCCGCCGTCTCGAGGCGGAACCTTGGCGGAAACCAATCAACGGCTCTGGCAGAGCTGTTCTGCTGGGGATACTTCCCTACGGGAGGGGGAAATCATCACGGCCGTCATCACCAACATCTCTCCCATCTTGGGGAGGGCTATCTTCATCAACATCTTCACCAGCACCATCTCCTCTCAAACCCTAGTTCATCTCTTGTATCCAATCTGTGTACCCAAGCCTCAGATTGGTACCCGTGGGTTGCTAGTAGTGTTGATTACTCCTCGTAGTTGATGCTAGTTGGTTTATTTGGTGGAAGATCATATGTTCATATCCATTATGCATATTAATACCCCTCTGATCGTGAACAATATTATCTCTTGTGAGTAGTTACTTTTGTTCCTGAGGACATGGGAGAAGTCTTGATATAAGTAGTCATGTGAATTTGGTATTCGTTCGATATTTTGATGAGATGTATGTTGTCTCTCCTCTAGTGGTGTCATGTGAACGTCGACTACATGACACTTCACCATTATTTAGGCCTAGAGGAAGGCATTGGGAAGTAATAAGTAGATGATGGGTTGCTAGAATGACAGAAGCTTAAACCCTAGTTTATGCGTTGCTTCGTAAGGGGCTGATTTGGATCCACTTGTTTCATGCTATGGTTAGGTTTACCTTAATACTTCTTTTGTAGTTGTGGACGCTTGTATTAGAGGTTAATCATAAGTGGGAGGCTTGTCCAAGTAAGGACAGCACCCAAGCACCGGTCCACACACATACCGAATTATCAAAGTACCGAACGCGAATCAGATGATCGTGATGAAAACTAGCTTGACGATAATTCCCATGTGTCCTCGGGAGCGCTTTCCTTCATATAAGAGTTTGTCCAGGCTTGTCCTTTGCTATAAAAAGGATTATGCCACCTTGCTGCACCTTATTTACTTTTACCTTTTGTCACTTGTTACCAATTACCCTATCACAAAGGATTATGCCAAGTCTTGATATAAGTAGTCATGTGAATTTACTTTTACCTTTTGTCACTTATTTCAGTGCTTGCAGACAATACCTTACGGAAAACTGCCTATCATTTCCTTTTGCTCCTCGTTGGGTTCGACACTCTTACTTATCGAAAGGACTACGATAGACCCCCTACACTTGTGGGTCATCACTAATACTTGAGAGTATTCTTTGGCTCCCCTTGTGTCGAATCAATAAATTTGGGTTGAATAATCTACCCTCGAAAACTGTTGCGATCCCCTATACTTGTGGGTTATCAAGACTATTTTCTGGCGCCGTTGCCGGGGAGCATAGCTATATTCTTTGAGTAACTTGGGATTTATATCTTTTGATCACTATGAAGAACTTGAGAGACGAAAAAACCAAGATTTTCCCCTCAACTACGAGGGGAGGTAAGGAACTGCCATCTAGCTCTGCACTTGATTCACCCTCTGTTATGAGAAAATTTGTAACACCTACACCTGCTATTGAATCTGATATGTCGCATGTTCTTGATGATGCCACTTCTGCTATGCATGATACTTATGATGAAACTACTTCTATGTTTGATAATACTGTGCCACTAGGTGAATTTTTTGATGAACAAATTGCTAGGGCTAGAGAGAATGAAATTATTGAAACTGATAATATTGATGAAAGTGATGATGAAGATTCTCCCCCTAGATATGAATTGCCTGTTGTGCCTGAGGGTTATGTTATAGATGAAGAAACTGCTAGAGATCTTTTAGCTTGCAATGATAGATATGATCTTAAGAAACTGTTAGCTAAGCTGAAAGAAAAGTAATTGAATGCTAGAATGAAATATGTCCCTGCTTTTGCTACTTCACCTATCTGTATTTCTGATAAGGATTATGATTTCTCTGTCGATCCTGAGTTAATTACTTTGGTTGAATCTGATCCTTTCCATGGCTATGAATCTGAAACTGTTGTGGCACATCTTACTAAACTGAATGATATATCCACCGTATTCACCAATGAGGAAAAAATCGTTACTACTATATCCTTAAGTTATTTCCATTCTCCTTAAAGGGTGATGCTAAACATGGTTTAATTCTTTTGATCCTAGTTGTGTGCGTACTCCTAGGATATGATTTACTACTTCTCTGCTAAATATTTTCCCGCTCATAAGAAACAAGCTGCCTTAAGGGAAATATATAACTTTGTGCAAATTGAAGAAGAGAGTCTCCCACAAGCTTGGGGGAGGCTTCTCCGATTACTTAATGCTTTGCCTCATCATCCTCTTAAGAAAGATGAAATACTTGATATCTTTTATAATGGACTAACCGATGCTTCCAGAGACCACCTGGATAGGTGTGTTGGTTGTGTTTTCAGGGAAAGAACCATTGAGCAAGCTAAATTGTTATTGAATAATATTTTGATTAATTAAAATAATTGGACACTTCCTGAACCAACTCCTAAGCCAACTCCGATGAAATGGGGTATTCTATTTCTCAGTCCTGAAGATATGCAAGAGGTAAAGAAATCTATGAATGAAAAGGGTATTAAAGCTGAAGATGTTAAGAATTTACCACCCATTGAAGAAATACTTGGTCTTGATAACCCGACACAGGTAGTAAAGGTAAATTTTCTCTATAGATTTGATGAAGGTGATATTCCTCATAATAAGTCTGCTAGCCAATGCTTAGATGAGTTTGACAATTTTATTGTTAAACAAGAAATCTTCAATGCTTATGTTGGTAGACAATTGAAACGTAATGCTTATATGATTGAACACTTGAGTGATTATATGTCTGATACGTCTCCAACGTATCTATAATTTTTTATTGTTCCATGCTACTATTTATGAAGTTTTGGATGTTTAATGGGCTTTATCATTCACTTTTATATCATTTTTGGGACTAACCTACTAACCCATAGGCCCAGTCGAGATTGCTGTTTTTTGCCTATTTCAGGGTTTTGCAAAAAAGAATATCAAACGGAGTCCAAACAGAATGAAACCTTCGCGAGAGATATTTTTTGGAGAAAATCACGCCAGAGGAACTTGAGAACCACGTCAGGGGAGCATCGAGTGGACCACGAGGGTGGGGGGCTCGCCCCCCTTCCCAGGGCGCGCCCCCTGCCTCGAGGCCCACTCGAGCGTCCCCCGGTGCCCTCCTTCTTCCTATATAAGTCCATGTACCCCAGAAACTCCGTGAACAGAGAGAAAACCCTAATTCCACCGCCGTAGCTTCTGTACCCGTTGAGATCCCATCTTGGAGCCTGTTCCGGAGCTCCACCGGAGGGGGATCCATCACGGAGGCCTTCTTCATCATCATCATCGCCCTCACCATGAGTTGTGAGTAGTTTACCACAGACCTTCGGGTCCATAGCTAGTATCTAGATGGCTTCTTCTCTCTCTCCGAATCTCAATACAAGGTTCTCCTCTGTCTTCGAGGAGATCTATTCGATGTAATCTCTTTTTGTGGTGTGTTTGTCGAGATCCGATTAATTGTGAGTTTATGATCAAGGTTATCTATGAAAGATATTTGGTTCTTCTCTGAACTTTTTATGTGTGCTCATAATATCCTTGCAAGTCTCTTCGAATTATTGGTTTGGTTTGGCCTACTAGATCTATAGTTCTTGCAATGGGAGAAGTGCTTGACTTTGGGTTCAATCTTGCGGTGTCCTTTCCCAGTGACAGTAGGGGCAGCAAGGCACGTATTGTATTGTTGCCATCGAGGATAAAAAGATGGGGTTTACATCATATTGCTTGAGTTTACACCTCTACATCATGTCATCTTGCTTAAGGCGTTACTCTGTTCGTATGAACTCAATACACTAGATGCATGCTGGATAGCAGTCGATGTGTGGAGTAATAGTAGTAGATGCATGCAGGAGTCGGTCTACTTATCTCGGACGTGATGCCTATATACAATGATCATGCCTAGATAGTCTCATAATTATTCACTTTTCTATCAATTGCTCGACAGTAATTTGTTTACCCACCGTAGAATATCGCTATCATGAGAGAAGCCACTAGAGGAAACTATGGCCCCCGGGTCTATTCTCAACATATCAATCTACATCTAATTTACTTTTACCGCTTTTATTTTCTGTTTTATTAAACTAAAAATACCAATAATATAAACTATCATCTCTATCAGATCTCACTTTCGTAAGTGACCGTAAAGGGATTGACAACCCCTTATCACGTTGGCTGCGAAGTTCTTATTTGTTTGTGCAGGTGCGAGGGACTCGCGCGTGGTCTCCTACTGGATTGATACCTTGGTTCTCAAAAATTGAGGGAAATACTTACACTACTGTGCTGCATCTCCCTTTCCTCTTCGAGGGAATACAACACAAGCTCAAGAAGTAGCAATGTCTAGAGTTAAAGGTGAACTTAAACTCATTACTAAACATGCTTCTATGGTTACCACTCAAGTAGAACAAGTACTTAAAGCACAAAATGATTTGCTCAATGAACTAAATAGAAAGAAAAATGATAATGCTATTAGAGTTGTGACTAGAGGAGGTAGAATGACTCAGGAACCTCTGTATCCTGAGGGCCACCCTAAGAGAATTGAGCAAGATTCTCAGAGAACTAATGTTGATGCACCTAGTCCTTCTAAGAAGAAGAAAAAGAACAATGATAGGACTTTGCATGCTTCTAGTGAACCTGTTATTAACACACCTGAGAATCCCAATGATATTTCTATTTCTTATGCTGAAACATAATCTGGTGATGAACATGAACCGAGTGATAATGTTAATGATGATGTTCATGTTGATGCTCAACCTAGAAATAACAATGATGTAGATATTTAACCTACTGTTGATCTTGATAACCCACAATCAAAGAATCAACGTTATGATAAAAGAGACTTCGTTGCTAGGAAGCACGGTAAAGAAAGAGAACCATGGGTTCAGAAACCCATGCCTTTTCCTCCTAAACCATCCGAGAAAAAGGATGATGAGGATTTTGAGCGCTTTGCCGAAATGATTAGACCTATCTTTTTGCGTATGCATTTGACTGATGTGCTTAAAACAAATCCTTATGCTAAATATATGAAATATATTATCACCAATAAAAGAAAGATACCTGAAGTTGAAATTTCCACCATGCTTGCCAATTATACTTTTAAAGGTGGAATACCAAAGAAACTAGGAGATCCAGGAGTGCCAACTATACCATGCTCTATTAAAAGAAACTATGTTAAAACTGCTTTATGTGATCTTGGAGCCGGTGTTAGTGTTATGCCTCTCTCTTTATACCGTAGACTTGATTTGAATAAGTTGACACCTACTGAAATATCTTTGCAAATGGCCGATAAATCAACCGCTATACCTGTCGGTATTTGTGAGGATGTGCCTGTTGTGGTTGCAAATGTTACTATTTTAACGGACTTTGTTATCCTTGATATTCCCGAGGACGATAGTATGTCTATTATACTTGGTATACCCTTTTTGAATACTGCAGGGGCTGTTATTGATTGCAACAAAGGCAATGTCACTTTTCATGTTAATGGTAATGAGCATACGGTACACTTCCCGGGAAACAACCTCGGGTCCACAGTATCAATTCTATTGGAAAAATTTCGACGATTATTATTGGAGGTTTTGAATTTCCTCTTCCTACGGTCAGGAAGAAATATGATATTCTTATTATTGGGGACATGCATATCCCTGTTGAGGTAACCTAGTGTTATCCAAAAATTCTTCGGTTTCATGTTATTCGGAAAGAGTTTGTTAACAAGACTTGATCAACCTTGTTAATGGATTCCTTTTGACGAGCATGAGATGGATGAAGTTAGAAGGCACAACTCTTTGTACCCTCCTTTTACTTTCTATTATTTAGATTAAATAAAGCAAAAATAGTATTTTTCTGTCCGTTTTCTGAGTTATCCTTGCAATAAAAAAATTACCCCGAAAATAAAAGTTCTCCAAATATCCCGAAATGAAATATGATTTTTTCTAGAATATTTAAGAATATCTGGCACTGAGAACACATTAGGGGGCCACACCACCAGGCCACGAGGGTACAGGGCGCGCCCACCCCCTGGGCGCGCCCCCTGCCTCGTGGGCCCCACGTGGCCCCCTCCACTTATTCCAGCACCCACACACTTCATCTTCCTCCAGAAAAAATCCTCCCATAGCTCAAACCCGTGTTCTAGCTCATCTTGCTGCCATTTTTGATCTCCTTGTTCAAAGCTTCATTCACAAAACTATTTTGGGAGATTGTTCTTCGGTATGTGACTCCACCAATGGTCCAATTAGTTTTCGTTCTAGTGCTTTATTTATTGCAAATTTTTGCTGCTTAGGTGATCCTGTTCTTGAGCTTGCATGTCAAATTTATATGGTCCCAAGTAGTTCTAATGCATGATATAGCCTCTAGGCACGTGTGGGAGTTGTTCCTATCAATCTTGTTGAGTTTGATTCACTTTTATTTTGAGTTACTAAAAATTTCAGAAATTTTTCAAAGAAAGAAAATGTCGAGGAGATTATTGAGAGTATCTTCGAGCCAAAGCTCGGAGGATAAGTAGAAGGAGGAGAATAAAAAGTCCAAATACAATCTTCCTCGCATTGCAGAATGTCGGTGTACTAAAGTAGGGGTACCTTAGTATCCCGAACTTGTGCACGGGCAGTTGCAGCGTCCCGCGGCAAGGCTCGCCAGGCGACCGCCAAGGTCCTCCATGGTTCCTTTATTGCCATTCAAGAACAAAGTATTCAAGTCAAAGAGACAAGACCCCGGCAAGAGGAGCTTGCCGGGATGGCCACTCAAGGCACAAAAACCACTCAAGGCACAAGACCCTGGCAAGTGGAGCTTGCCGGGAAGGCCAATCAAAGGCATCTCAAGGAACTTGCCGCGGCGCGCCACGCGTCGCGGCAAGGCCCGGTGAGCGACAAGCTCCCAGAAGCGACAAGATAGCAACCGCGGCAAGGCGCTTGCCGCGGCAAGCTTCCACTCAGTACCCGCGCTCCAGCTCATCCACCCACGTGTCGCTCTGGGACCATCCCGGGCGCACGTGGCGGAAGGCTGTGCAGCCTGGGGTACATGGTGGCAAGCAGCGATGACAAGGCCACCGTCGTGGCGGACGGTGACGCCCCTGACGGCCACTTTTTTGCACTATTTGGGCGACGACGACGGGCATTTAATGCCCTTGTCCCCTGCCGTCAGGGTTAGGTATGGAACACTGTTCCACCTACCACCCATTTTACATTTGTACCCCCATCTGTGTTGCCACCTGTTGGTGACCCCTTTGACCTATAAAAGGAGGCCCATGCGCAACGTAGAGGGGGTTCCGAACATCGATCATTCTCTACGCTCGGTCTAGTTAGCGGTTAGGGTGTACTGTAGTTCTCCTCGCTCCCGAGCTAGAACACAATACAAACCAAAGCAGGAGTAGGGTTTTACGCATCCGTGCGGCCCGAACCTGGGTAAACTGCTCGTGTGCTCACCTCGATTCGCTCTTTGTGCATCCTCCGCCCCCTGCCGTACCGAGAAGGGGCTCCGGTCCCATAGGTGTTCGTGGGCGATCAGTTTCCCCGACATCTTTGGCGCGCCAGGTAGAGGGAAGCGTCGAGGTTGCGTGAACCTGATCCGGCGTCCACACGAGCTAGATCTTCACCAACTTCATCAACTTCATCGACTCCATCAGCATGCCGCCGAAGAAGAAGGCTTCGGAGGCAACAGGTCCGTCCGCGTCAATCCCACCACCGCCGGAGCCAACGGCTGGTGGGGTAGACGCCGGCGGAAGGACGGACGCCGACGAGGAAATTCACGGCGCTGCCAAGTCCAAGGACAAGGCGGATGACCACGCGCACTCCAAGGCCTCTGCGTCCGTACATGCACCGCGCCCCTCTCAGGAGGCGCGGGACCGGCAGCGTCGTGGAACTCAAGGTACCATACGCTTGCTGGGCCAAGGTCAAGTTGGCGGATCTCGGGACGCTCAAGGCCAGTATGCGCACCAACACGCTGGCACGAGCAAGGCACGGTCGCCGGGACGGGATGCTCCTCCTTCTAACGTAGTTAGAAGTCCAAGCATATCCCGCTCCTCGCACCGTTCGCCACCACTACCCGCCACTCCAGCAGAAGCTCTAGCTTGAGCTCAACTGCTCCTCGACTTCCCTCCAGCGGCAGACAAGGCCGACGACTAGAGGGCCACCATCCAGAGTCTCATCGCCTTCGCCAACGGCGACACTCCGCAACAGCCGAGCACGTCACGGCCGCGGCAAGTCAGCCAGGCGCGGGCCGATGGCGACAAAACCGCTGGGGGTGCAACCACCGTGCACTCCCCGCCCCGAAGGCCGAAATCGCCGACTCGCCGGATCAACATCGACGACGACTCCACTGCGTCATTAGATCCGCGAGCTCGCTGCGATCAGCGCCAAGTTCTCGACGATCGACAACAAGAGGACGCTCGGACCCGCATCGAGCGCCGACGAGAAGCGCAGCGTCAATCAGACCAGCGCGTTGGGCCCACTGTTGACATGCAAGCGCCAGGGGGACCAGGCGACTTGCCGTACGCGGTAGGTTGCCCTGCGTTCACCCGAGAGCTGCGGCAAGTCCAGTGGCCCACCATGAAGAACTTCAAGCCCGACGTACCGGAGAAGTACGACGGCAAGACACATCCGTCGGAGTCCCTCAGCATCTACACCATCGCAGTGCAGGCTGCTGGGGGACGAGACGAGAAGATACTCGCAAACTACTTTCCGTTGGTGCTCAAGCCAAACGTCAGATCTTGGTTCATGCACTTGCCGGACAACTCCATTTCTTCTTGGGCAGACCTGTGCCATCAGTTTGTCGGCGCCTTCACAGGCGGCCACAAGCCTCATGGCTAGGAGAGTGACCTTCACCTGCTCGCCCAGAAGGAAGGAGAGCCCCTGCACAAGTACATCCAAAGATTCAGCCGTGTACAGCACAATATCCCAGACGTCCACACTGCCGCGGTCATCAGCGCGTTCCATCAGAACGTGCGTAACCGCAGGATGAGGGAGGAGATGGCGATGTGCAAGATCAGGGACGTCAGCGAGCTGTACGCCCTGGCCGACAAGTGTGCACGTGCTGAAGAGGGGAGGAAACTCCCTAGAGAGGATACAGGAGCAGGGTGATCTGACAGTGAAGATGCCGCCCCGGCAAAGAAGAACCGGCGGCGGAACAACAGGAAGAAGAAAAACAAGGAAGTGCTAGTCGTCGAGCAGTCCGGCAAGGAGGCTGGCGCCAAGAAAGCCCAAGTTGGCAGCTCCGGCAAGGAGACTGCCGCATGCACCAACTCCCAGGCTGTGGCGGCCGCCGACAAGCAGGACGGCACCGACAAGCAGTACTGCAAGATCCACCACACCAAGGGCCACGACCTCCAGAACTGCAAGAGAGTCGAATACCTCGTCGAACAGGAGAAGGCTGAGTACAAGCGGCGCGACAAGGAGAAGGCCCAAGGAGGTGATGGGGGATCCGGCAAGAAGCGGCCTTTCAATGGCCGGGGAGGACGCCGCGGCAAGGCCAAGCAGCGACAAGGAGACAGACCTCCCCGCGGCCGCGACAAGGACGAAGACGACGACAAAGATGAAGACATGGATGATGGAGAAACCAGTGAGCAGGAGTTTCAGAAAGCCACGGATGTTTTGTGCGTTGACGGCGGTGCTTCTCTGCACACTTCACACCGCCAACTCAAGCAGTGGGTGCGTGAAGTCAACGCAGCAGAACCACCTGTCGAATCGCGCAAGCTTCTGAAGTGGTCCAGCACGCCTATCATCTTTGATATTGAGGACCACCCTGATCGCACAACTGCGGTCGGGTGCTTGCCGATGTTGGTGTCACCAACCATCCGCAACCTCAAGGTCACGAAGATGTTAGTTGACGGCGGGGCCGGCTTGAACCTGATCTCCTCCACTGTGATCCAGAAACTCCAGATCCCCGACAGCGAGCTCGAGGAGACCGGCACTTTCCAAGGAATCAACCCGGGAAGGAGCAAGCCGAAGGGGAAGATCACGTTGCCAGTGACATTTGGCGGGGAGCTGAACTTCAGGCCTGAGAGGATCACATTCGACGTTGCCGACTTCCCATTGCCTTACAATGGGATACTTGGCCGTCCAGCGCTCGCCAAGTTCATGACAGCCTCTCACTACGCCTCCAACATGCTCAAGATGCCAGGCCCGATAAGCGTCATCTCTGTCCCTGGCGACAAGAAGGACGCCCTTATTTGTGCCGACAAGATTTACCGGGATGCAGCAGCTGCAACAGATAGCGAGACACTTGCCGCTGAAGCTCCCGGAGGGAAGAACAAGACCAAGTCCGGTAAGAGCTCTGGGGCCCACTCCGGCAAACGCACCTCTTCGGAGTGCTGCGCTGCCGTTGAGGACGCACCATCGAGCTCCACCGGCAAGTGTAAGAAGACGATGGCAGCTCCACCGGAGACAAAGAAGGTGTCCGCCAAGGAGGACGGCACTCGTGGTACTTTCACCATCAGTGCCACGCTTGACCCCAAATAGGAAAGCGCGCTCGTTGCTTTCCTGCGGGCGAACATCGATGTGTTTGCATGGCAACCATCTGAAATCCCCGGTGTTCCCAGGAAAGTGATTGAGCACAAGCTTGCCGTTTGTCCTCACGCGCGACCCGTCAAGCAGAAGGTTAGAAAGCAAGCAGTGGAGCGCCAAGAGTTCATAGCAGAAGAAATCAAGAAACTGGAAGCAGCAGGACTTGTCAGAGGAGTGCTCCATCCGATGTGGCTGGCCAATCCTGTAGTCGTGCGTAAGGCAAACGGCAAATGGAGGCTTTGTATCGACTTCACCGATGTGAATAAAGCTTGTCCCAAAGACCCATTTCCCTTGCCGCACATTGACCAGATTGTTGACTCCATGATACGTCCAAAACGTATCTATAATTTCTGCTTGCTCCATGCCTCTTTTGGGTGATATTGCTATGATATTTATACACTTCCATACACTTTTGATCATATTTGGACTAACCTATTAACTCAGTGCACCCCAGTGCCAGTTTCTGTTTTCGGCTGTTTTTGTATTTCAGGTTTTCACATTACGAGAACTGCCAGGAAAAATCCAGAAAAATTATATAAAAAATCAGCGTTCCAGAAACTTCCGTGCGCCCGAAGGACAGCCGGGGGGGGCACCAGGGCTCCAGGCGCCCTGGCGGCGCGCCCCCCTGGGCCGCGCCGGGGGGGCGCCTGGGCCCCCCGAGGCTCCTCCGATGCCCCCCTTTGGCATATATTTAAAGCGTTTCGAGAAACCCTCGGAACAGGAACTCTTTTCGCGATCCCATCTCTGTTCCGCCGCCGCCGCCGCTTCCAAGATCGGGAGCACCAGGAGAACTCTTCCCGGCACCCTGCCGGAGGGGAGGATCACCACCGGGAGCCTCTCCACCACCATGGACGCCTCCCGGATGAGTTGTGAGTAGTCTCCCTTGGACCATGAGTCCATGACCAGTAGCTATGTGATGTTCTCCTCCCGTTCTTGTGTTTCACTAATTAGTCCTCGTGAGCTGCCCTACATGATCGAGGCACATATGTAATCCTTATGCTGTTGCTATGATGAGTTTGCTGGGATCCGATGGATTATGAGATTATGTTCAGATTGTGATTGAGTAATATATTTGATCTACCTCTTTTATATTTATGTTCGTAAGTAATTCTTGCATGTTCTCCGTTGTTATTTATTGCTTTGGCCAAGTAGTAGGTAGTGACTCCAAGAGGGAACGTTATGCTTGATTGTGGGTTCATGCCCCTCGATGACTAGTTTGAGTGACAGAAACATGAGTCTAGGGGATGTGCTGTTGCCACAAAGGGGAAAACAACGGTGCTTGTGCCCGCGGGTGCAAGGATTGTTTACTTTACGCAAAGTTCTTTTAATGCAGTTGTCTGTTGCTTTGAGTTTACACTATGGGTGGGGCTCGCAACTTAATACCAGCGAGATGTTCTGGATAGATATCTCAAGGTGGATGATTAGTAGTAGATATTCATGGATTTCGGTCTACTTACTTTGGCGTACCGCCCATGCTTTGAACCTCAACCTTTCTTGCAATGTAGTCAGCATTGGTTTGCGTTCGTGGTCTTGTCAATTGCCCAGCTGTAATTCGTTTACCTCACATAGCTGTTTTATCGTCTTTTGGGAGAGAGACATCACTAGTGAACATCATGAGACTCCGGCCCATATTACCATCATTGATCACATCCGCTATTTACTTTTCGCTTTTACTTACTATTGCAAACATTATCTATCACTACTATCATTTGCGTTTAATCCTTTGTGAACTACAAGGCCGGAAGGATTGACAACCTCTCTGTACTCGTTGGGAGCAAAGTTATTTGTATCTGTGTGCAGGTCCACGTTGACTGCTAATATCTGGCGCCGTAGCAGTTGACACCTTCTTGTTGAACCTAGGAGTCTCTGGGGATTCGATCCTTGGTATCTTTGCCAAGGGAAAAACTTCCGCATCACTACATCTCACACCTTCCACTTGGGGTAACCAACGAGGGGCGAGAAGCCTAGCACTTCACGGCTGGATGTGATCTGCTTTCATTTCTTGATGCATACTCAGGATACCATCAGATCTTCATGGCTGAAGAAGATGAGGAGAAGACCGCATTCATTACTCCATGTGGCACTTACTGTTTCATACAGATGCCTTTTGGTTTGAAGAATGCTGGTTCAACATTTGCAAGGGTGGTCCATACAGCTTTTGAGCCACAGATCCACAGGAATGTAGAAGCATACATGGATGACATAGTGGTTAAGAGCAAGGACAGGGCTACCCTAGTTCAAGATTTAGATGAGACCTTTGCAAATCTGCGCAAGATCCAACTCAAGCTCAACCCCGAGAAGTGTGTGTTTGGAGTCCCTTCCGGCAAGCTTCTCGGGTTCTTTGTGTCTCAGAGGGGGATTGAAGCCAATCCCGACAAGATCAAGGCCATTGAGCAGATCGAAGCACCCAAGCGCGTCAGGGATGTGCGAAGACTTGCCGGTTGCGTGGCTGCCCTTAGCAGGTTTATCTCTAAGTCAGCCGAGCGCGCCCTGCCGTTTTTTAAAAACTTGAAAAAGGCAGGTCCAATGAAGTGGACTCCGGAAGCGGAGGCTGCGCTGCAAGACTTGAAGAGGTACCCGTCCTCTACTCCAATACTTGTCGCACCTAAACCACAAGAGAAGTTGCTGCTGTACCTAGCGGCAACCAATCAAGTGGTTAGTGCTGCGTTAGTAGCGGAGAGGGAGGCAGATGATGAGCCAGCAACTGCGGCAAGCGTATCCAGCGACAAGCAGGGGGCTTCCCCGACAAGCTATGGTCCCGACAAGGACGGATCTGCGCAGATGCAAGAGGAGGTGCGGAAAAAGATGGTGCAGCGCCCAGTTTACTTTGTTAGCCCCCTTCTGCAGGGGGCTAGGTCAAGGTATTCTGGTGTGCAGAAGTTGCTTTTCGGCCTTCTCATGGTCTCGAGAAAGCTGCGCCACTACTTCCAGGCACATGAGATAACAGTGGTCACTCGCTTTCCGCTGAAGAGGATACTACAAAATCCAGAAGCAACAGGCAGGATTGTCGAGTGGGCACTGGAGCTGTCAAGCTTTGGCCTCAAGTTCGAAAGCACTTCAACTATCCAAAGCAGAGCATTGGCAGAGTTCATAGCAGAGTGGACGCCAACACCAGACGAAGAAATCCCAGAGACGAGCATCCCCGTCAAGGAAGCAAGCAAAGAGTGGATAATGTACTTTGACGGTGCCTTCTCGCTGCAAGGCGCCGGTGCTGGTGTGCTGCTTGTCGCACCCACTAGAGAACACCTCAAGTACGTGGTCCAAATGCACTTTCCCAAGGAGCAAGCGACAAACAATACTACAGAGTATGAGGGTTTGCTTGCCGGTCTCAGGATCGCGGTAGACCTTGGGATTAAGAAGCTGATTGTAAGGGGTGACTCGCAGCTTGTCGTCCGCCAAGTGAACAAGAACTATCAGAGTTCGTTGATGGAAACTTACGTCGACGAAGTGAGAAAGCTTGAAGAACACTTTGACGGCCTACAGATGGAGCACATCCCAAGAGCTCAAAACGACATTGCCGACGGCCTGTCAAAGTGTGCTGCACTTAAGTTACCTGTGGAACCAGGGATCTTTGTGCTCAAGCCGACTCAGCCATCCGTAACACCATCAACTGGACAGACCAAGAAGAGGAAGTTGGTT
The DNA here is from genome assembly GCA_902687465.1 of Secale cereale. Lineage (NCBI taxonomy): Eukaryota > Viridiplantae > Streptophyta > Magnoliopsida > Poales > Poaceae > Secale > Secale cereale. The sequence continues at coordinate 645,109,245 of LR738713.1, read as the reverse complement.
TCCGGTGACTATTTTCCGGCAGAGCGTCCCGAAGCCGCCGCCAAGAAAGTCCCCAAAATCAACACAAACAATGCTGAGGAGCAGTCTGCACCTGCAAGCCCTAGGGTTTGTATAGTTGAAGCAGACGCTCCCGACAAGTTTCGCTCTGGCAAACTTGCCGGGGAATGTCAAGCTCCGGCCGAGCCACAGGTTCTTGCCGTAGAAGCGAACGTTCCCGCAGCAGCAGATGTGCCTTTAGTCCTTGCTGTCGAGCCGCAGGCTCCAGCATGGGCGCAGCTGATTGTCCGTTTCCTCCAGACAGGAGAACTTCCCGAAGATCAAGAAGAAGCAGAAAGAGTAGCCCGGCAGTCAAGTATGTATCAGTTTGTCGACAGCACACTGTACAGAAGAAGACTCAACGGTGTGAAATTGAAGTGTATTCCCCGGGAAGATGGACAGAAGCTGTTGGCAGAGATACATGGAGGCATATGTGGCCACCACATTGGCGCAAGAGCACTTGCCGGCAAGGCATTCCGGCAAGGTTTCTTTTGGCCAGAAGCCCTCCAGGATGCAACTGCACAAGTAACCAAGTGTGAAGTGTGCCAGTTCCATTCCAAGCAGATACACCAACCAGCTCAAGCTCTCCAGACGATCCCTTTGTCCTGGGCATTTTCGGTCTGGGGGCTCGACATCCTCGGCCCCTTTCCCCGCGCAGCCGGGGGCTTTGAGTACTTATACGTTGCAATCGACAAGTTCACAAAGTGGCCGGAAGTGGAACCAGTGAGAAAGGTGACAGCACAGTCAGCGGTCAAGTTCTTCAGGTCGATTGTTTGCCGTTTCGGAATCCCTAACAGGATCATCACCGACAACGGTATGCAATTCACACGTCGCACCTTCATGCAATATGTCCAAGACCTTGGCGCCAAGGTCTGCTTTGCTTCTGTTGCTCACCCAAGGAGCAACGGTCAAGCGGAGAGAGCAAACGCTGAAGTGCTGCGCGAACTCAAGACAAGGACTTTCGACAGGCTGCACAAGTGCGGAAGAAACTGGATCGAGGAGCTGCCAGTGGTTCTTTGGTCGATCAGGACGACGCCAAATCGAGCCACTGGACAGACACCCTTTGCTCTAGTCTATGGAGCAGAGGTAGTTCTCCCCACGGAACTCGTATACGGGTCACCTCGAGTGCTCGCTTATGATGAGCTCGAGCAAGAGCAGCTGCGACAAGATGACGCGCTGCTCCTTGAGGAGGACCGTCTTCAGGCTGCTGTGCGAGCTGCTCGCTACCAGCAAGCTTTGCGCCGCTACCATAGCCGCAAAGTTAATGCCAGAAGTCTCGAGGAAGGCGACCTTGTTCTTCGGCGCGTTCAGTCCGCCAAGAATTCCAACAAGTTGACGCCAAAGTGGGAAGGCCCTTATCGGGTGAAACGAGTCACTAGGCCCGGCGCTGTCCGCCTAGAGACCGAAGATGGCTTTCCGGTGAGCAACTCCTGGAACATCGAGCATCTTCGTAAGTTTTATCTGTAAGGCGCGGTTGCCGTGATCCGCTCCGGCAACCACCTTTTGTACAAGTCTTGCCGCTGTTGCATGTAATCCTTTGTACAAAGCTGGGCGCAGACCCCGTGCATCAGTAAAGCTCATGTGCCCCGCACAACTTGTCATTTCGTGCTTTCTACTTTTCTTGCATGTATTATCTGACACTTTGTGCAGCACCTACCCCCGGTAAGCAATAACGGGCCCAAAGGCTCCATATCTATATTTTCTCTTCAATCTTTTCCCTCAAAAAGAAGAAGGTTCCCTCGCGCACAAGTTTGCCGGGGGGAGGAAGATAGTGGTATGGACCAAGCACCGTTCAAGGAATCCTTGCCTTGCCGGGAAGCAGACAGCACAAAAGCTAAGTTGCCAAAGTTTGAGCAATCAAATTTTTAAATTTTTAAGTTATCTTCCTTGAACGACCACACTTTGTATGGAAAACCTGTGCGCGGAGGAGCCCACTCGTAGCTAGCCGCGCCCTTACTTTGTTTCGAGCACGCTCAACGACTTAAGTGTGCTGCGACTAGTGTCGCGCCCTTACTTCGTTTTCGAGTTCGCTCAACAACCTAAGTGTGCTGCGACTAGTTGCGACAAGGTTTCTTGTCGGCAACAGCACCGCCAGCAGGTTGCTGAAGTCCCGTACTCAGCGCTCGCGGCAAAGGTGCCTACGCCGGCAAGTTCCCTAAAAGCGTTGGGTAAAAACATACAAAGCAAAGGGAATCAAGTAAAGGAAATAACGTTGCAATGACTACCCAAAATAAAGTTATATTACAAAGCAACTTGTCGCAGTTCTAATAGACTGTTTTCATAACATGGTTAACAGCGACAAGGAAAAGAAGAAAGTGGACAAGGCTAGTCCGTGCGGTCGCCGTCGACCCTCTTGATGCCACTCACCTTGTCCACGATGGGTGCGACAAGGGCCTTGAGCACTTCTTGGTCGGTGTCCGGCGGCAAACTCCTAAGGACGTTGGTGAGGTTGAGGCCTGGATTGCGGAAGGCCACCTTCACCAACACCTTCTGCAGGGCCCCCGCGCAGAGCCTGCGCGACTCGTCCGCCAGCTGCTTTGGGATCTTCTCCCGGAGTTGCTTGAGGGCCGTCGCCACACCTCTGAAGAACAGAGTGAGCTTGGCGCTGGGGTGGAGGCTCTCATCGGTGGAGTACCCGAGATACTCCGCCCCCAGCTGCTCCAACTCCTTGTCGATATCCGCGGCAGCATTGACAAGACCTTCTATCCAATGCTCCACGGTTTCCTTGAAGATGTTTTGGGTGACGGCAGCGCTCTCCAGCAGCGCCTTCTCGGCCCTGATCTCCTCCTTCAGGGTTGCCTCCCGATCCTTGGCGCCATCCAGCGTCTGGGTTAGGGTGGCCAGCTTCAGCTCGAGATCGGCGATGGAGTCCTTGGCGACGGCGAGCTCTTTGCCCTTCTCGGAGAGGCGGACCTGCAGCTCGGAGTGGCTGTGGGCGTCCTTCTCTCGCTCGAGCTTGAGTGCGGCGACCTCCTCGCCGCTCGTCCTGAGGTTGGCTTCCAGCTGCGCCACCCTCGTCTCCAACTCCCTCTTCGCGGTCTCGGCGGCCGCGGCAGCATCCTTCACTTCTTGGAGAGCTCCGCCAAGCGACTGCTCGCGCGCGGCAAGTTCATCCTCGTGGCCGTCGAGGTTGACCTTCCGTTGCGCCAGCTCGCCTTCTCGCTTGGATAGCTCCTCGGCGGCAAGCCGCTGCTGCTCCTCCACTTCGGCCTTCTCGAGGATGAAGGCCTATTGAGCCTAGGCAAGCTGCTCCCGCTCCTCCGCCAAGGACCGGAGAGCCGCTTGGTTGATGGCCCGGAGCTCCTCCGCGCGCTTCTCGATATCTGCTCCCGCCTTGATGGCCAGAGCCTCTCGGGACTCCAGCTTGGCTTGTCGAGCGCGGTAAAGAGATAGCAACTTGCGCAGCAGCCGCTCCTCCTCGGACTCGCTGCTACTGCTTGGCGCATCAACAAGTTTCAGCCCGGCGGAGGCGAGCACCTCCCCGTCGAAGACCTCTCCCTCGACTGGCGCCCTGGTCATGGACGCCCAAGGGAGCTGGATGAAGACGTCATCGCCGGCCTTTATGTAGGCGCCTGGCTCAGGCTCGTCGGAGCTGGGGGCTGCGGCGGCGGCGGAGGGCTCGGTGGCCGGTGTAGCGCCTGGCGCTCCTGCGGCCTCAGGGCCGTCAGTGCGACCACCACCCCCTTCGCCAGCTGCTACGGCGGCAGAATCGGCGGCCTCTACGCCGGCGGGATCGTCTGCAACGGCGGCGTCGTTAGCAACGACCTCCGTCTCCATTGGTCAGCTGCGGAAAGGTCTGACGGAGGAAAAGAAAAGACAAGCAGTCAAGCAAATATCCAAAAAGAAGAATTGAAAGAAGAAAAGCCAAGGGAAGCCTGAAGCAAAGAGGTTACCTGCGCGGGCCGGCTCCTCGGTGAGGTTCCTCGCCGGGGAGCTCTCCCTCGGCGGCGTGGTTGTAGCTCCCGCCGGCGGGGGGGCGTTAGTGCCATCCCTCGCCGGAGAGCTCGCCCTTGGCGGAGTGTTCGCCCTTGGCGGAGAATCCATCCTTGGCGGAGGACTCGCCCTTGCCGGAGAGCCTCCCCTTGGCGGTGTGGTCGAAGCGTGCGGCGCGTCGGAGGCGGTCTCCTGGCGCTCCTGATGCTGCTGCCCTGCTGCTACACAAGTCAACAAACAAGATATCAGCAAGGAAGGAAGAACCACGCGCGCCCGACAAGCGGAAAGTGAACTACACTTACGCTGGGGGCTGCGCTGGGGGCTGCTCTGAAGAACAGTCGCCGGGTCCGGCAAGCTTGTCTCAGGCGCGCCCCCTGCTGTCGCGGCGGGCTCGTCCTCGATGACGATCACCGGGACCTTGGCCCTCTTCACTGCCCTCTGGGCCAGAGTTCTGAAAAAGACAGGTTCAGAGTTAGGCAAAAGAGATACAAGACGAGAAACAGCAATAGAAAATTGAAGAAATACAAGAATAGCGAAGACTTACTCTTCTTCCTCCTCGTCGGAGCTGAGCGCGGAGAAGTCAAAATCTGGCTCACGCGTCCCGGTGCGAGGAGGCGGAGGAGTAGGCTCCCTTGGCCGCTTGGCGGGGGCAGGGACGGAGGTCTGAGAAGACCCCGCTCCGGTTGCCGCCGAAGCACGAGGGGCGGCAGGAGCAGAGGTGCCAGTCCGGGAAGATCCCGCTCCAGTTGCCGTGGAAGCACGAGGCGCTCCCGTGGCAGCCCTGCTTGCCGCGGTGGCGCGTGTCGCACGGCGCTGCGTCTGTTGGCCCGTCTGCCGCTCCGTCACGTCCCCGGCCTTGCGGAGGCGCCTTCGCGGAGCCGGGGGCTCTGCTGGTGGCGGCGAGCTGCCTGAGGACGAGGAAGAGGAGTCGCCGATCTCCAGTGAGCCGCTCGAGTCCTCAACGGGCCCGCTCGACTCGGCGCCCTGCTCGGCAGGCCCGCTCGATTCGACGCCCTGCTCGGCGGGCTCACTTGTCTCGGCGACCTTCCCGGCAAGCTTCTCCGCTTTGAGGAACTCTTCCTGCTCGACAAGGCTTGTCGCCTCCGCTGCCTCCGCCTCCTCCACTGTGTACCCAAACTCGCCCGCGGCCGCGGCTGCCGCTACCTCTTCCAGTCTGGTGGCAATATATGCCATCTCCTGGTCAGTGGTGTCGCGGGTGAGGCCTTTCTTCTCGTCGGAGTCGATTGGCTGTTCCACCAAGTTGTCGAAGAACGCCTGCACAGCTTCGTCGGAAGGCTCTTGCCAAGTGGGGTCGATCCCGTGGGAATCGCACAGCGACATCGCTGCACAGATGGCGCTGAGCGACGAGTTGTTGCACAGCGGAACTACGCCCTGCGGCAACGTAAACCACTCGGGATGGTCGGAGTCGTACTTGAACAACGCCTGGAGCATCGCGTTGAGCTCCAGGACAGTGAAGTTATAATTGAGGCCCGGGCGCAGCCTCATGATGTCTGCCGCGTTCTCGAACTCCCAGGCGGGCCTCTTCCTCTCCTGCAAGGGGGCGATGCGGCGGCGGAGAAAGTCTGCTCCAACTGCGCCTACGGTCAGCTTGGCGTGCCTGAGGCGAAGGATCCGGGTAGTGGCAATCTTCAATTTACTATCTTCCGGTGCCAAGTCGCTCCAGTCTTCGCCGCGTACTACTGGGGTTTGGCGCCGGGCGGTAAAGTGCTGCGGGTTATCCTCTACGATCCAACACCAGTTGGCTCTCCACTCATCCCACTTGTCGCGGAGCTCTCCCGACAAGTATGCTTCCTTCTTGTGGGTCCTAGAGATCCAAGAGGTTCCGCCAGACAGAGGCTCTCCCCTCTCAACTCTAGGCGTGAAGTAATGGCGGAAAAGAGCTACATTTGGGAAAACTCCGACAAAGTTTTCGCACAGATGTGCGAAAACAGCCATGGTGAGAACGGCGTTGGGGGTGAAGTCAACGAGGTGAAACCCGTAGGTATTCATGATGTCGTAGAAGAACTCAGAATAGGGCGGGCAGAGCCCGCAGAAGAAGAACAGAGCGAAGAATGCGTAGCCAGTCGGGAACATCTTGCAGGCGATGGCCGGGAGTACCTTGGTGCGCGGATGCGCCTTCGTCTCCCTCGACCAGAAAAGGTAGAAGGAATCCCTCAGCTCCTCCGCGTCAAGCTTTGGCGGGAAGACCGCCTTCTTCTTCCGCATCGCCGCGAGCCGCAGCGCCTCGACCGACTTCTTAGTCTTCCCCTTCTCGCCTTTCGGAGCCATGGTGGAAGCGGTGAAGGAGGTTGACGATGCTGGTGGTGCTAGTGGCGACGGAGGGCGGAGCGCTGCTCTCTTTCAGCCTTCGGGAAGGAGGGGAGCAGCGGAGGTTTCTGAGGATTGAAGAAGCAACGGGCAGATGGACGAACTGCCCCTGTTTCCCCTGCTTATAAGGGGGAAGGGGGCGGACATTCCGCATTTCCAATTAAAGAAACAAGCCACGATCTCCCCCACGACGCCGCATTGAACGCGTGTCGTTAAGGGAGGGCGCGGTGGATACGGAGTGGGATACGGCGTGCCGCAGGCCGCGCGTGCCCGTGCACTATTATGGGCCTGGCCCAACAGCGCTCGACACCGTGTCTAGCCCAGGCCCGGGGGCTCCTGTCGGTGTACTAAAGCAGGGGTACCTTAGTATCCCGAACTTGTGCACGGGCAGTTGCAGCGTCCCGCGGCAAGGCTCGCCAGGCGACCGCCAAGGTCCTCCATGGTTCCTTTATTGCCATTCAAGAACAAAGTATTCAAGTCAAAGAGACAAGACCCCGGCAAGAGGAGCTTGCCGGGATGGCCACTCAAGACACAAAAACCACTCAAGGCACAAGACCCTGGCAAGTGGAGCTTGCCGGGAAGGCCAATCAAAGGCATCTCAAGGAACTTGCCGCGGCGCGCCACGCGTCGTGGCAAGGCCCGGTGAGTGACAAGCTCCCAGAAGCGACAAGATAGCAACCGCGGCAAGGCGCTTGCCGTGGCAAGCTTCCACTCAGTACCCGCGCTCCAGCTCATCCACCCACGTGTCGCTCTGGGACCATCCCGGGCGCACGTGGCGGAAGGCTGTGCAGCCTGGGGTACACGGTGGCAAGCAGCGATGACAAGGCCACCGTCGTGGCGGATGGTGACGCCCCTGACGGCCACTTTTTTGCACTATTTGGGCGACGGCGACGGGCATTTAATGCCCGTGTCCCCTGCCGTCAGGGTTAGGTATGGAACACTGTTCCACCTACCACCCTTTTTACATTTTTACCCCCATCTGTGTTGCCACCTGTTGGTGACCCCTTTGACCTATAAAAGGAGGCCCATGCGCAACGTAGAGGGGGTTCCAAACATCGATCATTCTCCACGCTCGGTCTAGTTAGCGGTTAGGGTGTACTGTAGTTCTCCTCGCTCCCGAGCTAGAACACAATACAAACCAAAGCAGGAGTAGGGTTTTACGCATCCGTGCGGCCCGAACCTGGGTAAACTGCTCGTGTGCTCACCTCGATTCGCTCTTTGTGCATCCTCCGCCCCCTGCCGTACCGAGAAGGGGCTCCGGTCCCATAGGTGTTCGTGGGCGATCAGTTTCCCCGACACAGAAGTTCGGCCGTGTGAATGGCCTTGTGATGAGTTCCTGAGAGCCGCCGGAATTTATGAAGACTTTTATTATCTGGCTGGGAATGCAGGCCTCACCGACGTCCTCCATGACCAGCGCGAACAGTATCTCTTACTCACTAATATTTTCGTGCACATTTTTTATTTCCATGCTAATAAATCACCACCTTCAGTGGAGTTTCACTTATATGATGAGGTTAAGGAGATGTCACTTTATGATTTTTGTCAAGTCTACAAGATACCCTTTGCGGGTAGCTTAGAGGAACCACATCGTAAGGATATTGAGGGGTTTATTGATACGATTGGTGTAGGGGAAACGAGGAAAGTTTTCGAGGCAAGAATTACTAGTATACATTTTGCTGTTCTACGCTACTTTGCGATATTTCTAGTAGATGCTTAATTGGTCACGGGAACAGTGGAAATCTTAGTGCCCCTGATATTATTATCTTGCGCCATGCTTTGTTTCGCGATACCAATTTTAGCTTAGGCGCTGTTGTTGCTAAATGATTAAGTCTGAATCGTACAAAAGGCCCCATCTTCGGAGGCATCTTTGCTTCACGCCTTGCTGAACACTTTAGGATACCTATTAGGCATTATGAGAAGGCTGAGAAGTTGCTGGCCCCTGCTTTTCTAAATTATAAGGGTATGATAGCACATAATGTTATTGTTAAAGATAAGAAGAAGTTGCTTAAGTATAAATTGATATTTGATAAAAAATTATTGTGAGATAATTACCTTGCCTGCACTCTCTTTGTTTGACATACTTTCAGGCACGTACCTCGTCCTGCCAGAAGTTGTGTATGCGTACTGGAGCCTGGCACAAGCTCCAGAGCCTGAGATGGAGCCACCACTTGACCCTTATCGGCAGTCGGTTTATCAGTGGGATCCGGAGGAGATTGCCAACCAGTTGGACCCAGAGGACACTCCTCCGATCACTAGAGAGAGTAGCTTTGATCCGTGGCAATAGACCAACTTAGGCCAAAAGCCTAAGTGTGGGGGGTACGTATTTCTCACCGGCATTACATTCATGTTCACACACTCATTCCAGTAGTCGGTGATCATACTTTTTCATTGTAATATCCATGCTAGTTCATTTTCTTTTCTTAGTCTTTTTCTAGTGTGTCAGAAAAACCCTAAGAAAACCAAAATAATAATTAGTTGCAGTTTTTAGCTAGTTTACTTTCCATGCTTGTAGTAGTAGTAATTAAAAGAAAACCCAAAAATATTTGTCGTTATTCTTTTGCTTGTTGGGAGCTTTCCCATGTAAATAGTTTTATTTATTTTCTTTTCTTTGGGGAACAATAGGAGAAGACCATGATAAAAATGTTGAGTGGCTCTCATATGCATTATTGTTGATTTAACCAAGAGCCATATTACTTTATCTTCTCCCTTGTATTAAATGCTTGCAGATTCCAGCTCAGTCCAAAGCACGTGCACTATTATTATTATCCACAACGTTCGATCGTGCGAGTGAAAGGCAATAATGATGATATATGATGAACTGATTGAGATGGGAGAAGCTGGTATGAACTCGACCTATCTTGTTTTTGTAAATATGAATAGTTCATCGTTCCTGATTCATCCTATTATGAATGAAACATGCTTGCAATAACAATTAGAGATTATAGTTACTTATGCCATGCTTAATTAGCTAGGAGTTTATAATGGTTTACCTTGCGTGCCGACATGCTATTAAAATGGTTTTGATGTGGTATGATAGGGTGGTATCCTCCTCTGAACGATTCAAGTGGTTTGACTTGGCACATGTTCACACATGTAGTTGAAACAAAATCAACATAGCCTCCACGATATTTATGTTCATGGTGATTTATATCCTACTCATGCTTGCATTCATTGTTGTTTAATTTTAATGCATGTTCATGACTGTTGTAGCTCTCTAGCTGGTCACTTCCCAGTATCTTTCTGGCATTCACTTGTACTAAGCGGGATTACTGCTTGTGCATCCACTTCCACAAACCCCAAAGTTATTCCATAAGACTCCACCATACCTTCCTATTGAAGGAAATATGCCCTAGAGGCAATAATAAAGATGTTATTTGTATTTCCTTATATCATGATAAATGTATTTTATTCATGCTAGAATTGTATTAACCAGAAACTTAGTACATGTGTGAATACATAGACAAAACAGTTTGTCCCTAGTATGCCTCTACTAGACAAGCTCATTGATCAAAGATGGTTATGTTTCTTAGCCATAGACATGAGTTGTAATTTTGATCAATGAGATCACATCATTAGGAGAATGATGTGATGGACAAGACCCATCCGTTAGCTTAGCACTATGAGCATTTTGTTTTACTGCTATTGCTTACTTCATGACTTATACATGTTCCTATGACTATGAGATTATGCAACTCCCGAATACCAGAGGAACACCTTCTGTGCTATCAAACGTCTCAACGTTACTGGGTGATCATAAAGATGCTCTACAGGTGTCTCCGAAAGTGTTCATGGTGTTGGCATAGATCAAGAATAGGATTTGTCACTCCGAGTGTCGAAGAGGTATCTCTGGGCCCTCACAGTAATGCACATCATAATAAGCCTTGCAAGCAATTGACTAATGAGTTAGTCACAAAATGATGTATTACAGAATGAGTAAAGAGACTTTCCGGTAACGAGATTGAACTAGGTATTGAGATACCGACGATCGAATCTCGGGCAAGTATCATACCGATGACAAAGGGAACAACGTATGTTGTTATGCGGTTTGACCGATAAAGATCTTCGTAGAATATGTAGGAGCTAATATGAGCATCCAGGTTCCGCTATTGGTTATTGACCGTAGATGAGTCTTGGTCATGTCTACATAGTTCTCGAACCTGTAGGGTCCGCACGCTTAACGTTTGATGACGATCGGTATTTTGAGTTTATTAGTTTTGTCGTACCGAAGGTAGTTCGGAGTCCGAATGAGATCACGGACATGACGAGGAGTCTCAGAATGTCCGAGACATAAAGATTGATATATTGGACGACTATATTCGGACACCGGAAGTGTTCCGGAAAAGTTTCGGATTAAACAGGAGTGCTGGGGGGGTTACCGGAACCCCCCGGGGAAGTATTGGGCCCTATTGGGTTTTAGGGGAGAGAGAGGGCAGCAGCCCAGGAGGTGGCACGCCCCTCCCAAGGGGAGTCCGAATTGGACTAGGGGAGAGGGGCCCGTCCCCTCTTTCCCTCTCCCTCTCCCTCTCCTTCCTTCCCCCTCTCCCTCTTGGTTGACTCCTACAAGGAATAGGATTGGAATCCTATTCCTAGTAGGAGTGGCCCTCCTAGGGCGCACCATAGGGGCTGGCCAGCCTCCCCCCTTTCTCCTTTATATACGGGGGCAGGGGGCACCTCTAGGTACACAAGTTGATCAAGTTGATCTCTCCCAACCGTGTGTGGTGCCCCCCTCCACAGAAACACACCTCGGTCATATCGTTGCAGTGCTTAGTCGAAGCCCTGCGTCGGTAGCTTCATCATCTCCGTCACCATGCCGTCGTGCTGACAAAACTCTTCCGCGAAGTTCTACTGGATTAAGAGCTTGTGGGACGTCATCAAGCTGAACGTGTGTTGAACGCGGAGGCTCCGTACGTTCGGTGCTTGATCGGTTGGATCACGAAGAAAGTTCAACTACATCAACCGCGTCACTAGACGCTTCCGCTCCCGGTCTACGAGGGTACGTAGACACACTCTCCCCTCTCGTTGCTATGCATCTAGTAGATAGATCTTGCGTGATCATAGGAATTTTTTGAAATACTACGTTCCCCAACAGTGGCATCATGGGCCAGGTCTATGCGTAGATAATATGCACGAGTAGAACACAATGAGTTGTGGGCGATAATAGTCATACTGCTTACCAGAATGTCATACTTTGTTTCGGCGGTATTGTGAGATGAAGCGGCCCGGACCGACATTACGTGTACGCTTACGCGATACTGGTTTCACTGTTACGAGCACTCGTTGCTTAAAGGTGACTGGCGGGTGTCTGTCTCTCTCACTTTAGCTGAATCAAGTGTGGCTACGCCCGGTCCTTGTGAAGGTTTAAACAATACATACTTGATGATAAATCGTTGTGGTTTTTGTATGCGTAGTTAAGAACGGTTCTTGCTAAGCCCGTAGCAGCCACGTACAACTTGCAACAACAAAATAGATGACGTCTAACTTGTTTTTGCAGGGCATGTTGTGATGTGATATGGTCAAGACATGATGAGTTATACGTTATTGTATGAGATGATCATGTTTTGTAAAGTTACCGGCAACTGGCAGGAGCCATATGGTTTTCACTTTATTGTATGAAATACAGTCGCCATGTAATATTGCTTTACTTTATCACTAAGCGGTAGCGATAGTCGTGGAAGCAATAGTTGGCGAGACGACAACGATGCTAGGATGGAGATCAAGGTGTTGCGCCGGTGACGATGGTGATCATGACGGTGCCTTAGAGATGGAGATCAAAAGCACAAGATGATGATGGCCATATCATGTCACATATTTTGATTGCATGTGATGTTTATCTTATTATGCTTCTTATTTTGTTTAGAACGATGGTAGCATTATAAGATGATCCCTTGCAAAATTTCAAGGTACAAGTGTTCTCCTGAGTATGCACCATTGCGAAAGTTTGTCATGTCGAGACACCACGTGATGATCAGGTGTGATAAGCTCCATGTTCACATACAACGGGTGCAAGCCTGTTTTGCACACGCAAAATACTCGGGTTAAACTTGACGAGTCTACCATGTACAAACATGGCCTCGGAACACTGGAGACCGAAAGGTCGAGCGTGAATCATATAGTGGATATGATGAACATAAGATGTTCACCATTGAAAACTACTCCATCTCACGTGATGATCGGACATGGTTTAGTTGATTTGGATCATGTGATCATTTAGATGACCAGAGGGATGTCTATCTAAGTGGGAGTTCTTTAGGAATATGATTAATTGAACTTTAATTTATCATGAACTTAGTCCTGATAGTTTTTGCATATCTATGTTGTTGTAGATCAATGGCCCGTGCTACCATTCCTTTGAATTTTAATGCATTCCGAGAGAAAGCTAAGTTGAAGATGATGGTAGCAATTACACGGACTGGGTCCGTAACTTGAGGATTATCCACATTGCTGCACAGAAAAATTATGTCCTTGAAGCACCGCTAGGTGACAAGCCCCCTCCCGCTAATGTAGACGCTTTGAACGTCTGGCAGACGCGGTCTGATGACTACACGATAGTTCAGTGTGCCATGCTTTACGGCTTAGAACCGGGACTTCAACGATGTTTTGAACGTCATGAAGCATATGAGATGTTTCATGAGTTGAAGTTAATATTTCAAGCAAATGCCCGGATTGAGAAATATGAGATTCCAATAAGTTCTACAACTGCAAGATGGATGAGAATAGTTCTATCAGTGAACACTTTCTTAGAATGTCTGGGTACCACAATCATATGACTCAACTTGGTTGCAAAGTTGATGAAGATAGTGTTATGATAGAGTTCTTTAATCACTGCCACCAAGCTATAAAGGCCTCATGATGAACTATAATATGCAAGGGATGCAAAAGACAATTCCCGAGCTCTTCGCTATGCTCAAGGCTGCGGAGGTAGAAATCAAAAAGGATCATCAAGTGTTGATGGTTAACAAGACCACTAGTTTCTAGAAAAAGGGCAAGGGGAAGAAGGGGAACTTCAAGAAGAATAGCAAGACAGTTGCTACTCCCACAAAGAAACCCAAGTCTGGAGCCAAGCCTGAAACTGAGTGCTTCTACTGCAAAGGGACTGGACACCAGAAGAGGAACTGCCCCAAGTATTTGGCGGATAAGAAGGATGGCAAGGTGAACAAAGTTATATGTGATATACATTTTATTGATGTGTACCTAACTAATGCTCGTAGTAGCACCTGGGTATTTGATACCGGTTCGGTTGCTAATATTTGTAACTCGGAACAGGGACTATGGATTAAACGAAGATTGTCTAAGGACGAGGTGACGATGCGCGTGGGAAATGGTTCCAAAGTCGATGTGATCGTCGTCGGCACGCTACCTCTACATCTACCTTCTGGATTAGATTTAGACCTGAATAATTGTTATATGGTGCTAGCATTAAGGATGAACATTATATCTGGATCTTGTTTATTGCAAGACGGTTATTCATTTAAATATGAGAATAATGGTTGTTCTATTTATAGGAGTAATATCTTTTATGGTCATGCACCCTTGAAGAGTGGTCTATTCTTGTTGGATCTCGATTGTAGTGATACACATATTCATAATATTGAAGCCAAAAGATGTAAGGTTAATAATGATAGTACAACTTATTTGTGGCACTGTCGTTTAGGTCATATTGGTGTAAAGAGCATGAAGAAACTCCATAGTGACGGACTTTTGGAATCACTTGATTATGAATCACTTGGTGCTTGCGAACCATGCCTCATGGGCAATATGACTAAAACTCCGTTTTCCGGAACAATGGAGCGAGCGACAGATTTGTTGGAAATCATACATACTGATGTATGTGGACCGATGAGTGTTGAAGCTCGCGGTGGGTATCGTTATTTTCTGACAGTCACTGATGATTTGAGCAGATATGGGTATATCTACTTGATGAAGCATAAGTCTGAAACATTTGAAAAGTTCAAAGAATTTCAGAGTGAAGTAAAGAATCATCGTAACAAGAAAATAAAGTTTCTACGATCTGATCGTGGAGGTGAATATTTGAGTTACGAGTTTGGTCTTCATTTGAAACAATGTGGAATAGTTTCACAACTCACGCCACACGGAACACCACAGCGTAATGGTGTGTCCGAACGTCGTAACCGTACTTTATAGGATATGGTGCGGTCTATGATGTCTCTTACCGATTTACCACTATCGTTTTGGGGTTATGTTTTAGAGACAGTTGCATTCACGTTAAATAGGGCACCATCAAAATCCGTTGAGACGACGCCTTATGAACTGTGGTTTGGCAAGAAACCAAAGTTGTCGTTTCTTAAAGTTTGGGGCTGCGATGCTTATGTGAAAAAGCTTCAACCTGATAAGCTCGAACCCAAGTCAGAGAAATGTGTCTTCATAGGATACCCAAAGGAGACTGTTGGGTACACCTTCTATCACAGATCCGAAGTCAAGATATTCGTTGCTAAGAATGGATCCTTTCTAGAGAAGGAGTTTCTCTCGAAAGAAGTGAGTGGGAGGAAAGTGGAACTTGATGAGGTAATTGTACTTTCTCCCGAATTGGAAAGTAGTACATCACGGAAACTAGTTCTAGTGATTCCTACACCAATTAGTGCGGAAGCTAATGATGATGATCATGAAACTTCAGATCAAGTTTCTACTGAACATCGTAGATCAACCAGAGTACATTCCGCGCCAGAGTGGTACGGCAACCCAGTTCTGGAAGTCATGTTACTAGACCAGGATGAACCTACAAACTATGAGGAAGCGATGATGAGCCCAGATTCCGCAAAATGACTTAAGGCCATGAAATCTGAAATGGGATCCATGTATGAGAACAAAGTGTGGACTTTGGTTGACTTGCCCGATGATCGGCAAGCCATCGAAAATAAATGGATCTTCAAGAGGAAGACCGACGCTGACGGTAATGTTACTGTTTACAAAGCTCAACTTGTTGCGAAAGGTTTTCGACAAGTTCAAGGAGTTGACTACGATGAGACTTTCTCACCCGTAGCGATGCTTAAGTCTGTCCGAATCATGTTAGCAATTGCCGCATTTTATGATTATGAAATCCGGCAAAAGGATGTCAAAACTGCATTCCTGAATGGATATCTCAAAGAAGAGTTTTATATGAAGCAACCAGAAGGTTTTGTCGATCCTAAAGGTGCTAACAAAGTGTGCAAGCTCCAGCGATCCATCTATGGACTGGTGCAAGCATCTCGGAGTTGGAATATACGCTTTGACGAGGTGATCAAAGCATATGGTTTTATACAGACTTTTTGAGAAGCCTGTATTTACAAGAAAGTGAGTGGGAGCTCGGTAGCATTTTTGATATTATATGTGGATGACATATTGTTGATTGGAAATGATATACAATTTCTGGATAGCATAAAAGGATACTTGAATAAGAATTTTTCAATGAAAGACCTCGGTGAAACTGCTTACACATTAGGCATTAAGATATATAGAGATAGATCAAGACGCTTAATTGGACTTTCACAAAGCACATACCTTGATAAAGTTTTGAAGTTCAAAATGGATCAGTCAAAAAAGGGTTCTTGCCTGTGTTACAAGGTGTGAAATTGAGTAAGACTCAATGCCCGACCACTACAGAAGATAGAGAGAAAATGAAAGTCATTCCCTATGCCTCAGCCATAGGATCTATCATGTATGCAATGTTGTGTACCAGACCTGATGTGTGCCTTGCTATAAGTTTAGCAGGGAGGTACCAAAGTAATCCAGGAGTGGATCACTGGACAACGGTCAAGAACATCCTGAAGTACCTCAAAAGGACAAAGGATATGTTTCTCGTGTATGGAGGTGACAAAGAGCTTGTCGTAAACGGTTATGTCGATTCAAGCTTTGACACTGATCCGGATGACTCTAAGTCACAAACCGGATATGTATTTGTATTAAACGGTGGAGCTGTCAGTTGGTGCAGTTCCAAGCAGAGCGTCGTGGCGGGATCTACGTGTGAAGCGGAATACATAGATGCTTCGGAAGCAGCAAATGAAGGATTCTGGATGAAGGAGTTCATATCCAATCTAGGTATGATACTTAGTGCATCGGGTCCAATGAAAATCTTTTGTGACAACACTGGCGCAATAGCCTTGGCAAAGGAATCCAGGTTTCACAAGAGAACAAAGCACATCAAAAGACGCTTCAATTCCATCCGCGAACAAGTCAAGGAGGGATACATAGAAATTTGCAAGATACATGCGGATCTGAATGTCGCAGACCCGTTGACTAAGGCTCTTCCACGGGCAAAACATAATCAACACCAAGACTCCATGCGTGTTAGAATCATTACTTTGTAATCTAGATTATTGACTCTAGTTCAAGTGGGAGACTGAAGGAAATATGACCTAGAGGTAATAATAAAGATGTTATTTTTATTTCCTTATATCATGATAAATGTCTTTTATTCATGCTAGAATTGTATTAACCGGAAACTTAGTACATGTGTGAATACATAGACAAAACAGTATGTCCCTAGTATGCCTCTACTAGACCAGCTCATTGATAAACGATGGTTATGTTTCCTAGCCATAGACATGAGTTGTCATTTTGATCAACGATATCACATCATTAGGAGAATGATGTGATGGAAAAGACCCATCGCTTAGCTTAGCACTATGATCGTTTAGTTTTACTGCTATTACTTTCTTCATGACTTATACATGTTCCTATGACTATGAGATTATGCAACTCCCGAATACCAGAGGAACACCTTTTGTGCTATCAAACGTCACAACGTAACTGGGTGATCATAAAGATGCTCTACAGGTGTCTCCGAAAGTGTTCGTGGTGTTGGCATAGATCAAGAATAGGATTTGTCACTCCGAGTGTCGGAGAGGCATCTCTAGGCCCTCTCAGTAATGCACATCATAATAAGCCTTGTAAGCAATTGACTAATGAGTTAGTCACGAGATGATGTATTACGGAACGAGTAAATAGACTTGTCGGTAACGAGATTGAACTAGGTATTGAGATACCGACTATCGAATCTCGGGCAAGTAACATACCGATGACAAAGGGAAAAATGTATGTTGTTATGCGGTTTGACTGATAAAGATCTTCGTAGAATATGTAAGAGCCAATATGAGCATCCAGGTTCCGCAATTGGTTATTGACCGGACATGAGTCTTGGTCATGTCTACATAGTTCTCGAACCCGTAGGGTCTGCACGCTTAATGTTTGATGATGATCGGTATTATGAGTTTATGAGTTTTGATGTACCGAAGGTAGTTTAGAGTCCCGGATGAGATCACTGACATGACGAGGAGTCTCGAAATGTCTGAGACATAAAGATTGATATATTGGACGACTATATTCGGACACCGGAAGTGTTCCGGAAAAGTTTCGGATTAAACAGGAGTGCCGGGGGGGTTACCGAAACCCCTCGGGGAAGTATTGGGCCCTAGTGGGATTTAGGGGAGAGAGAGGGCAGCAGCCCAGGAGGTGGCGCGCCCCCTCCCAAGGGGAGTCCGAATTGGACTAGGGGAGGGGGGCGCGGCCCATCTTTCCCTCTCCCTCTCCCTCTCCTTCCTTCCCCCTCTCACTCTTGGTGGACTCCTACTAGGAATAGGATTGGAATCCTATTCCTAGTAGGAGTGGCCCTCCTAGGGCGCGCCATAGGGGCCGACCGGCCTCCCCCCTTGCCCCTTTATATACGGGGGCAGGGGCACCTCTAGATACACAAGTTGATCAAGTTGATCTCTCCCAACCGTGTGCGGTGCCCTCCTCCATAGAAACACACCTCGGTCATATGTTGCAGTGCTTAGGCGAAGCCCTGCGCCGGTAGCTTCATCATCTCCGTCACCATGCCGTCGTGGTGACGAAACTCTCCCGTGAAGTTCTACTGGATCAAGAGCTCGTGGGTCGTCATCAAGCTGAACGTGTGTTGAACACGGAGGCTCCGTACGTTCGGTGCTTGATCGGTTGGATCGCGTAGAAAGTTCGACTACATCAACCACGTCACTAGACGCTTCCGCTCCCGGTCTACGAGGGTACGTAGACACACTCTCCCCTCTCGTTGCTATGCATCTAGTAGATAGATCTTGCGTGATCATAGGAAATTTTTGAAATACTACGTTCCCCAACAGTGGCATCATGAGCCAGGTCTATGCGTAGATAATATGCACGAGTAGAACACAATGAGTGGTGGGCGATAATAGTCATACTGCTTACCAGCATGTCATACTTTGTTTCGGCGGTATTGTGAGATGAAGTGGCCCGGACTGACATTACGCGTACGCTTATGCGAGACTGGTTTCACTGTTACGAGTACTCGTTGCTTAAAGGTGACTGGCGGGTGTCTGTCTCTCTCACTTTAGCTGAATCAAGTGTGGCTACGCCCGGTCCTTGTGAAGGTTAAAACATCACATACTTGACGAAAAATCGTTGTGGTTTTTGTACGCGTAGGTAAGAACGGTTCTTGCTAAGCCCGTAGCAGCCACGTAAATCTTGCAACAACAAAGTAGAGGACATCTAACTTGTTTTTGCAGGGCATGTTGTGATGTGATATGGTCAAGACATGATGAGTTATACGTTATTGTATGAGATGATCATGTTTTGTAAAGTTACCGGCAACTGGCAGGAGCCATATGGTTTTCGCTTTATTGTATGAAATACAGTCGCCATGTAATTGCTTTACTTTATCACTATGCGGTAGCGATAGTTGTGGAAGCAATAGTTGGCGAGACGATAACGATGCTAGGATGGAGATCAAGGTGTCGCGCCGGTGACGATGGTGATCTTGACGGTGCCTTGGAGATGGAGATAAAAAGCACAAGATGATGATGGCCATACCATGTCACATATTTTGATTGCATGTGATGTTTATCTTATTATGCTTCTTATTTTCCTTAGAACGACGGTAGCATTATAAGACAATCCCTTACAAAATTTCAAGGTACATGTGTTCTCCTGAGTATGCACCGTTGCGAAAGTTCTTCGTGCCGAGACACCACGTGATGATCGGGTGTGATAAGCTCTACGTTCACATACAATAGGTGCAAGCCAGTTTTGCACACGCAGAATACTCGGGTTAAACTTGACGAGTCTACCATGTACAGACATGGCCTCGGAACACTGGAGACCGAAATGTCGAGCGTGAATCATATAGTAGATATGATCAACATAAGATGTTCACCATTGGAAACTACTCCATCTCACGTGATGATCGGACATGGTTTAGTTGATTTGGATCACGTGATCATTTGGATAATCAGAGGGATGTCTATCTAAGTGGGAGTTCTTTAGTAATATGATTAATTGAACTTTAATTTATCATGAACTTAGTCCTGATTTTTTTTGCATATCTATGTTGTTGTAGATCAATGGCCCGTGCTACCGTTCCTTTGAATTTTAATGCATTCCTAGAGAAAGCTAAGTTGAAAGATGATGGTAGCAATTACACGGACTGGGTCCGTAACTTGAGGATTATCCTCATTGCTGCACAGAAGAATTATGTCCTTGAAGCACCGCTAGGTGACAAGTGCAATATGGATGGTAGATATAGGTTTTTGTAATATGAAAATATAAAAACAACAAGGTAGCTAATGATAAAAGTGAGCATAAATGGTGTTGCAATGCTTTGAAACAAGGCATAGGGTTCATACTTTCACTAGTGCAAGTTCTCTCAACAATAATAACATAACTGGAGCATATAACTATCCCTCAACATGCAACAAAGAGTCACTCCAAAGTCACTAATAGCGGAGAACAAACGAGGAGATTATGGTAGGGTACGAAACCACCTCAAAGTTATTCTTTCTGATCGATCAATTCAAGAGTCTGTAGTAAAATAACACGAATCTATTCTTTCCGATTGATCTATCATAGAGTTCGTACTAGAATAACACCTTAAGACACAAATCAACCAAAACCCTAATGTCACCTAGATACTCCATTGTCACCTCAAGTATCCATGGGCATGATTATAGGATATGCATCACACAATCTCAGATTCATCTATTCAACCAACACAAAGAACTTCAAAGAGTGCCCCAAAGTTTCTACCGGAGAGTCAAGATGAAAACGTGTGCCAACCCCTATGCATAGATTCCCAAGGTCACGGAACCCGCAAGTTGATCACCAAAACATACATCAAGTGAATCAATAGAATACCCCATTGTCACCACAGGTATCCCACGCAAGACATACATCAGGTGTTCTCAAATCCTTAAAGACTCGATACGATAAAATAACTTCAAACGGAAAAATCTATTTATTACAAGAGAGTAGAGGGGGAGAAACAACATAAGATCCAACTATAGTAGCAAAGCTCGTGATACATCAAGATCATGCCATCTCAAGAACACGAGAGAGAGAGAGATCAAACACATAGCTACTGATACATACCCTCAGCCCCGATGGTGGACTACTCCCTCCTCGTCATGGAGAGCGCCGGGATGATGAAGATGGCCACCGGAGAGGGATTCCCCCCTCCGGCAGGGTGCTAGAACGGGTCTAGATTGGTTCTTGGTAGCAACAGAGGCTTTCAGCGGCGGAACTCCCTATCTAGGTTATTTTCCAGAGGTTTCTGTATATATAGGATGTGTTAGAGTCAGGGGCAAGTAAAGGGGGTCTCGGGCTGTCCATGAGGCAGGGGGCGCGTCCGGGGGGCGCCCCCCACCCTCGTGGGCAGCCCGTGGATCTTCTGGTCCCCCTCCGGCACTTTCTGGGCTTCTTCTGGTCGAAAAATAAGCTCCGTTGAGTTTCAGGTCAATTGGGCTCCGTTTGATATTCCTTTTCTGCGATACTCTAAAACAGGAGAAAAACAAAAACTGGCACCGGGCTCTAGGTTAATATGTTAGTCCCAAAAATCATATAAAACTGTATATAAAAGCCCATAAAACATCCTAGAGGGATAATATAATAGCATGGAACAATAAAAAATTATAGATACGTTGGAGACGTATTAAGCATCCCCAAGCTTAATTCCTTCTCATCCTTGAGTAGGTAAATGATAAAAATAGAATTTTTGATGTGGAATGCTAAATAACATAATTCTCAATGTAATTCTCTTTGTTGTGGCATGAATGTTCAGATCCGAAAGATTCAAGATAAAAGTTCATATTGACATAAGAATAATAATACTTCAATTATACTAACAAAGCAATCGTGTCTTCTCAAAATAACATGGCCAAAGAAAGTTCATCCCTACAAAATCATATAGTTAGGATATGCTCCATCTTCGTCACACAATATATTCCAATCATGCACAACCCCGGTTTCAGCCAAGCACTTGTTTCATACTTTCATTTTTTCAAACTCTTTCAACTTTCACGCAAATATATGAGCGTGAGCCATGAATATAACACTATAGGTGGAATAGAGTGGTGGTTGTGGAGAAGACAAAAAAGAGGAAGATGGTCTCACATCAACTAGGCGTATCAATGGGCTATGGAGATGCCCATCAATAGATATCAATGTGAGTGAGTAGGGATTGCTATGCAACGGATGCAGTAGAGCTATAAGTGTATGAAAGCTCATCAAAAGAAACTAAGTGGGTGTGCATTCAACTTGCTTGCTCACAAAGACCTAGGGCATTTGAGGAAGCCCATCGTTGGAATATACAAGCCAAGTTCTATAATGAAAAATTCCCACTAGTATATGAAAGTGACAAAACAAGAGACTCTATATCATGAAGATCATGGTGCTACTTTGAAGCACAAGTGTGGAAAAGGATAGTAGCATTGTCCCCCTTTTTTGGAGGGGCTTTTTTTTATTTAGCCCCGCTCTATATTTTTTTGGGCCATCTTTTTTTTTTATTTGGCCTTTCATCACATGGGACAATGCTCTAATAATGAAGATCATCACACTTTTATTGACTTACAACTCGAAGATTACACCTCGAAGCTAGAACAAAATATGACTCTATGTGAATGATGATGAAGCATGTCATATGAACGGAACGGTGGAAAGTTGCATGGAAATATATCGCGGAATGGCTATGGAAATGCCATGATAGGTAGGTATGGTGGCTGTTTTGAGGAAGGTATATGGTGGATGTATGGTACCGGCGAAAGTTGCGCGGTACAAGAGAGGCTAGCAATGGTAGAAGGGTGAGAGTGTGTATAATCCATGGACTCAACATTAGTCATAAAGAACTCACATACTTATTGCAAAAATCTACAAGTCATCAAAACAAAGTACTACACGCATGCTCCTAGGGGAAGGGTTGGTAGGAGTTAACCATCGCGCGATCCCGACCTCCACACAAAGGATGACACTCAATGAAATACCTCATGCTTCAAATTTGTCACACAACGGTTACCATACGTGCATGCTATGGGACTTGCAAACCTAAACACAAGTATTTCTCAAATTCACAACTACTCTACTAGCATGACTCTAGTATCACCATCCTCATATCTCAAAACAATCATCAAGTATCAAACTTCTCATAGTATTCAATGCACTCTATATGAAAGTTTTTACCATAGTCATCTTGGATGCCTATCATATTAGGACTAGTTTCATAACCAAAGCACATTACCATGATGTTCTACAAGACTCTCAAAAGGATATAAGTGAAGCATCAGATTTCAACTATTTCTTCAAAATAAAACCACCGCCGTGCTCTAAAAAGGTATAAGTGAAGCACTAGAGCAAACAACAAACTACTCCGAAAGATATAAGTGAAGATCAATGAGTAGTTGAATAATTATGTAACTATGTGAAGAATCTCTAACATTTAAGAATTTCAAATCTTGGGATATTATTCAAACATCAAGCAAAACAAAATTAAACAAAATGATGCTCCAGGCAAAACACATATCATGTGGTGAATAAAAATATAGCATCGAGTAAAGTTACCGATAGACAAAGACGAAAGAGGGGATGCCTTCCCGGGGCATCCCCAAGCTTAGGCTCTTAGTTGTACTTGAATTTTACCTTGGGGTGCCTTGGGCATACCCAAGGTTAGGCTCTTCCCACTCCTCATTCCATAATCCATCGAATCTTTACCCAAAACTTGAAAACTTCAAAACACAAAACTCAACAAAAGACTCGTGAGCTCCGTTAGTATAAGAAAATAGAACCACCACTTAGGTACTGTTGTGAACTCATTCTAAAATCATATTTGTGTAATATCTACTGTATTCCAACTTCTCTATGGTTCATACCCTCCGATACTACTCATAGATTCATCAAAATAAGCACACAACACATAGAAAACATAATATGTCAAAAACAGAACAATCTGTAGTAATCTGTACCTTTCGAATACTTCTGTAACTCTAAAAATTCTTAAATAAATTGGTAGACATGAGGAATTTGTCTATTAATCATCTGCAAAAAGAATCCACTAAAAAGCACTCTCCAGTAAAAAATGACAACCAATCTCGTCAACGCTAAAGTTTCTATTTTTACAGCATGATCACATAAACTTCACACAAGTCTTCCCAAAGGTTCTACTTGGAACAAACACTAATTAAAACACAAAACGACATCTAAACAGAAGCTAGATGCAATATTTATTCCTAAACAGAAGCAAAAAGCAAAGAACAAAAATATTGTTGGGTTGCTTCCCAACTAGCATTATCATTTAACGCCCCTAGCTAGGCATGATGATTTCAATGATGCTCGCGTAGAAGATAAGAATTGAAACATAAAGGGAGCATCATGAAGAATTTGAATAGATCATTTAAGTGTAACCTACTTCCTATGCATAGGGATTTTGTGAGCAAACAACTTATGGGAACGAGAATCAACTAGCATAGGAAGGGAAAACAAGCATAGCTTCAAAACTTTCAACATATAGAGAGGAAACTTGATATTATTGCAATAGGTAGAAACATATGTTCCACTCCCATAATAATTTTTAGTAGCATCATGAATGAATTCAACAATATAAACATCACATAAAGCATTCTTTTCATGATCCATAAGCATAGAAATTTTACTACTCCCATCATAAGCAAAATTCTTCTTATTCATAGTAGTGGGAGGAGCAAATTCAACAAAATAGCTATCATGTGAAGCATAATCCAATTGAAAATTAAAATCATGATGACAAGTTTCATGGTTATCTTTATTATTTATAGCATACATGTCATCACAATAATCATCATAAATAGGAAGCATGCTTTCATCATAATAAATTTGCTCATCAAAACTTGGGGGACTAAACATATCATCTTCATCAAACATAGCATCCCCAAGCTTGTGGCTTTGAATATCATTAGCATCATGGGTATTCAATGAATTCATACTAACAACATTGCAATCATGCTCATCATTCACATATTTTATGCCAAGCATTCTATGTAATTCTTCTTCTAGTACTTGAGCACAATTTTCCTTCCCATCATTTTCACGAAAGATATTAAAAAGATGAAGCATATGAGGAAACCTCAATTCCATTTTTTGTAGTTTTCTTTTATAAACTAAACTAGTGATAAAACAAGAAACTAAAAGATTCGATTGCAAGATCTAAAGATATACCTTCAAACACTCACCTCCCCGGCAACGGTGCTAGAAAAGAGCTTGATGTCTACTATGCAACCTTCTTCTTGTAGACGTTGTTGGGCCTCCAAGTGCAGAGGTTTGTACAACAGTAGCAAATTTCCCTCAAGTGGATGACCTAAGGTTTATCAATCCGTGGGAGGCGTAGGATGAAGATGGTCTCTCTCAAACAACCTTGCAACCAAATAGCAAGGAGTCTCTTGTGTCCCCAACACACCCAATACAATGGTAAATTGCATATGTGCACTTGTTCGGCGAAGAGATGGTGATACAAGTGCAATATGGATGGTAGGTATAGGTTTTTGTAATATGAAAATATAAAAACAGCAAGGTAGCTAATGATAAAAGTGAGCATAAACGGTGTTGCAATGCTTTGAAAGAAGGCCTAGGGTTCATACTTTCACTAGTGCAAGTTCTCTCAACAATAATAACATAACTGGATCATATAACTATCTCTCAACATGCAACAAAGAGTCACTCCAAAGTCACTAATAGCGGAGAACAAACGAGGAGATTATGGTAGGGTACGAAACCACCTCAAAGTTATTCTTTCTGATCGACCTATTCAAGAGTCCGTAGTAAAATAACACGAAGCTATTCTTTCCGTTCGATCTATCATAGAGTTCGTACTAGAATAACACCTTAAGACACAAATCAACCAAAACCCTAATGTCACCTAGATACTCCATTGTCACCTCAAGTATCCGTGGGCATGATTATATGATATGCATCACACAATCTCAGATTCATCTATTCAACCAACACAAAGAACTTCAAAGAGTGCCCCAAAGTTTCTACCAGAGAGTCAAGACGAAAACGTGTGCCAACCCCTATGCATAGATTCCCAAGGTCACGGAACCCGCAAGTTGATCACCAAAACATACATCAAGTGAATCAATAGAATACCCCATTGTCACCAACGGTATCCCACGCAAGACATACATCAAGTGTTCTCAAATCCTTAAAGACTCAATCCGATAAAATAACTTCAAAGGGAAAACTCAATTCATTACAAGAGAGTAGAGGGGGAGAAATATCATAAGATCCAACTATAGTAGTTAAGCTCATGATACATCAAGATCGTGCCATCTCAAGAACACGAGAGAGAGAGAGAGAGAGAGAGAGAGAGAGAGATCCAACACATAGCTACTGATACATGCACTTAGCCCCGAGGGTGGACTACTCCCTCCTCGTCGTGGAGAGCGCCGGGATGATGAAGATGGCCACCGGAGAGGGATTCCCCCCTCCGGCAGGGTGCCAGAACGAGTCTAGATTGGTTTTCGGTGGCAACAGAGGCTTTCGGTGGCGGAACTCCCGATCTAGGTTATTTTCCGGAGGTTTCTGTATATATATAGGAGGTGTTGGAGTCGGGGGCAAGTAAAGAGGGTCTCCGAGCTGTCCACAAGGCAGGGGGCACGCCCAGGGGGCGCCCCCCACCCTCGTGGGCAACCCGTGTATCTTCTGGCCCCCCTCCGGCACTTCCTAGGCTTCTTCTGGTCCAAAAATAAGCTCCGTTGAGTTTTAGGTCAATTGGGCTCCGTTTGATATTCCTTTTCTGCGATACTCTAAAACAGGAGAAAAACAGAAACTGGCTCTGGGCTCTGGGTTAATAGGTTAGTCCCAAAAATCATATAAAAATGTATATAAAAGCCCATAAAACATCCTAGAGGGATAATATAATAGCATGTAACAATCAAAAATTATAGATACGTTGGAGACGTATTGATACGTCCAAAACGTATCTATAATTTCTGCTTGCTCCATGCCACTTTTGGGTGATATTGCTATGATATTTATACACTTCCATACACTTTTGATCATATTTGGACTAACCTACTAATCCAGTGCACCCCAGTGCCAGTTTCTGTTTTCGGCTGTTTTTGTATTTCAGGTTTTCACGATACGAGAACTACCAGGAAAAATCCAGAAAAATTATATAAAAAATCAGCGTTCCGGAAACTTCCTTGCGCCCGAAGGACAGCTGGGGGGGCCACCAGGGCTCCAGGCGCCCTGGCGGCGCCCACCCCCCCCCCTGGGCCGCGCCGGGGGGGCGCCTGGGCCCCCCGAGCCCCGTCTGGTGCCCCCCTTTGGCATATATTTAGAGCTCCCTTCGAAACCCTTGGGACGGGAACTATTTTTCGCGATCTCATCTCTGTTCCGCCAACGCCGCCGCTTCCAAGATCGGGAGCACCAGGAGAACTCTTCCCGGCACCCTGCCGGAGGGGAGGATCATAATCGGGAGCTTCTCCACCACCATGGACGCCTCCCGGATTACTCGTGAGTAGTCTCCCTTGGACCATGAGTCCATGACCAGTAGCTATGTGATGTTCTCCTCCCGTTCTTGTGCTTCACTAATTAGTCCTCGTGAGCTGCCCTACATGATCGAGGCACCTATGTAATCCTTATGCTGTTGCTATGATGAGTTTGCTGGGATCCGATGGATTATGAGATTATGTTCAGATTGATCTTGAGTAATATATTTGATCTACCTCTTTTATATTTATGTTCATAAGTAATTCTTGCATGTTCTCCGTTGTTATTTACTGCTTTGGCCGAGTAGTAGGTAGTGACTCCAAGAGGGAACATTATGCTCGATTGTGGGTTCATGCCCCTCGATGACTAGCTTGAGTGACATAAACATGAGTCTAGGGGATGTGCTGTTGCCACAAGGGGGAAAACAACGGTGCTTGTGCCCGCGGGTGCAAGGATTGTTTACTTTACACAAATTTCTTTTAATGCAGTTGTCTGTTGCTTTGAGTTTACACTATGGGTGGGACTCGCA
This sequence comes from Secale cereale, assembly GCA_902687465.1. NCBI lineage: Eukaryota > Viridiplantae > Streptophyta > Magnoliopsida > Poales > Poaceae > Secale > Secale cereale. The sequence continues at coordinate 645,081,707 of LR738713.1, read as the reverse complement.
ACTTAATACCAGCGAGATGTTCTGGATAGATATCTCAAGGTGGATGATTAGTAGTAGATATTGATGGATTTCGGTCTACTTACTTTGGCGTACCGCCCATGCTTTGAACCTCAACCTTTCTTGCAATGTAGTCAGCATTGGTTTGCGTTCGTGGTCCTGTCAATTGCCCAGCTGTAATTCGTTTACCTCACATAGCTGTTTTATCGTCTTTTGAAAGAGAGACATCACTAGTGAACATCATGAGACTCCGGTCCATATTACCATCGTTGATCACATCCGCTATTTACTTTTCGCTTTTATTTACTATTGCAAACATTATCTATCACTACTATCATTTGCTTTTAATCCTTTGTGAACTACAAGGCCGGAGGGATTGACAACCTCTCTGTACTCGTTGGGAGCAAAGTTATTTGTATCTGTGTGCAGGTCCACGTTGATTGCTAATATCTGGCGCCGTTAGCAGTTGACACCTACTTGTTGAACCTAGGAGTCTCTGGGGATTCGATCCTTGGCATCTTTGCTAAGGGAAAAACTTCCACAACACTGCATCTTACACCTTCCACTTGGGGTAACCAACGAGGGGTTAGAGGCCCATCAAGGAGTTTTTCTGGCGCCGTTGCCGGGGACTCCACTCTTCAGGATAGGGGAGTTGCATGCTATCTTTTACCTTTGCTTTTTAGTCTTGTTAGTTTACCTTTCATTTTTGCTTTAGTACCTTTTATCGAAAATCACAAAAATAGTTATCTTGCTTGCTTGCTACTATGGGTTCCACCGAGAACACCAAGTTGTGTGACTTCACTAGTCACAACAACGATGACTTTATCAGCACACCTATCACTACACCTGCCACTTCAGCACCTTCGTATGAAATTAAACCTGCTTTACTGAACTTAGTCATGAAACATCAATTCTCCGGTGCTGGAGATGACGCTGCTTTACACTTGAACAACTTTGTTGAACTTTGTGATATGCAAAAGTACCAAGAAATAGATGGTAATATTATTAAGCTTAAGCTTTTTCCTTTCTCCTTGAGAGGAGGAGCTAAAATTTGGTTTCAGTCTTTGCCTAGAAATAGCATAGATTCATGGGACAAGTGCAAAGATGCTTTTATTGGAAAATATTATCCACCTGCTAAAATTATCCAACTTAGAAGTAACATAATGAATTTTAAACAATTGGATAATGAACACGTTGCCCAAGCTTGGGAACGTATGAAATCTCTTATCAAGAACTGCCCTACTCACGGTTTGACTACTTGGATGGTTATCCAAACTTTTTATGCAGGCTTGAACTTTACCTCGCGGAACTTGTTAGATTCGGCCGCGGGAGGAACTTTTATGTCAACTACACTTGGTGCTGCCACAAAGCTTTTCGATGAGATGATGACCAACTATTCCCAATGGCACACCGAACGCGCTCCAACAGGTAGGAAGGTAAACTCTGTCGAGGAGATTTCCTCCCTTAATGAAAAAGTTGACTTGATCATGTCTCTACTTTCGAAGCAATCTTCTGTTGATCCTCGTGATGTTCCTTTAAATTCTTTGATTGCTCAAGAACAAGTAGATGTGAATTTTATCTCTAGAAACAATTTTAACAACAATGCTTATAGGAGTAATTTTGGTAGCAATCCTAGACCGTTCCCCTCTAATTCTTATGGGAACAACAATGCTTATCCTAGCACCAAGAACTCTAATACTGAACTAGAGATTATGCTTAAAGATTTCATCACTACCCAAAAAGCCTTTAATAAGAGTGTAGAAGAAAAACTACATAAACTAGATGATCTCTCTTTGAAGGTAGACCACTTAGCCAATGAGATAGAATTGCTTAAAATTAAAACTTCTCCTCTTGAGGAGAGGAAGGTCACTCCTATTAATGCTACTCAAGTGCAAATTAATGAAAACATTAGGATGATGGCTAAACTTAAAGAAAGATGGGCTAGAGAAAGGGAGGAAGAGGAAAGAATTAAGAGCCTTCCTACCCACCACACTGTTGCTACTATCCAAGTTGTTGAGGATGTCCAAACTCTTAGCACCCAATGTACTCCTGGTCCCAATGGACCTATTAATGGTGATGCTATGACTATAGAAACTACCAAACAAGTGAACCTTAAGGACACCACTACCACTTTACTTGATGCTCGTGACCTTGATTTTGATAATTGCACTCTTACCGAAGTTATTGATTTCCTTCACAAGATGTCTAGACACCCCCGCACTAGCACGCTTAACCTTGCCTTCACGGAGCATATCACTAATGCTCTCATCAAAGCTAGGGAGGAGAAACTTAGAGTAGAAGCCTCCATACCTAGAAAGCTAGAAGATGGTTGGGATCCTATGATAAAAAATAAATTGAATGATTTCTCTTGTTATGCATTATGTGATGTTGGAGCTAGTACCTCTGTTATGCCCAAAAGAATATATGATATGCTTAAGTTGAAACCTTATGATTCTTGTTCTTTTGGTGTTCGTCTCGTTGATTCTTCCATAAAGAAACCTTTGGGGAGGATCGACGATGTTCTTATTGTTGTTAATGATAATTATGTTCCCGTTGATTTCACTATTATGGATATTGAATGTGATCCTTCATGTCCAATTATTTTGGGACGTCCCTTCTTACGCACCGTTGGTGCTATCATTGACATGAAAGAGGGTAATATAAAATTTCAGTTTCCTCTCAAGAAAGGGATGGAACACTTCCCTCGAAAGAAGATCAAGTTACCTTTTGAGTCCGTTGTACGGGCTAGCTATTCTTTTACTCTTGATAAAACTTGATCTCTATGCATTATGCCTAGCTTAAAGGCATAAAAGAAAGCGTTTTTGGGAGGCAGCCCACATGAATAAATTTTTTGCTTTTGTTGTGTCTTGATATTGTTTACTGCTGTAGCATCATCATTGTATCTTTGCTTTTCATATTTGTGCCAAGTATAGCCTCTGATTGCTAGAAAGTTCAAAAGTTGTGAGGTGCTGTCCAGGAAACAGATTCTGTCCTTGGATAGAAAAATTCGTATAAAATCACCAGATCATCTTTTTGGTCTGAATTGTTTCGACAGCGTTCTCTATATAATTTTCTTTCGTGCGTCTGTTCTGAGTTTTTTGATTTGAGTTGCAGAAGTACCCCGAACAGATCAATTACTACCTGATGTTCTGTTTTTCACAGATTCTGTCCTGTTTTGCCTTTCCTTCATTTTGCAAATCAAGAACTTGCTTTTTCTTTGCAAAAACCTTTTGGCAATCTTGAGAAACAGTAGAACTTCAAGAATATCTCTATTTCCAGCAAGGTGCAATTATTTTATTAAGGGTACTAACCTCGCTAATCAGATTATGATGAGTTATGTATGAAGGGAGTTTTCAATTGTGCGAGGGAAGATGATAAAAAGATTCAGGAGTGTCAAGCGCTCAAGCTTGGGGATGCCCCCGTGCACCCCCAAGAAATATTCAAGGAGACTCAAGCGTCTAAGCTTGGGGATGCCCCCGTGCATCCCCTTCTCCATCAACATTATCAGTTCGTCTTTCGTTCCGCTATATTTTTATCACTTCATGTGTTATGTTCTATGCTTGGAGCGTCTTGCTTTTAGTTTTCCTTTTTAGTTTTTCATAACGAGTCGGAACTCAGCGTTCTTTATGTGGGAGAGAAACACGCTCCACTTCTACCTAGAACATAACATAGAATTTTCATGTCTGTCTTTGTTGTGTGTGTTCTTTGTCTTTTAATAGCTACTATCATGCTCTGCTCTTAGTATTCATGCTTATCTTTTCAAAGAGCTTTTGTTTAGTTGGTTGCTTGAACTCTCTTTAATTATCATGCTCACCTTATTAAGAGAGTTTGCTTCCGTTGCATTGGTTAATATGTCTATGATAAAGATGGTACGTGCATAATGGTGCTTAGTAGTTCAGGTTTTCTTATGGTTAGTCTCAAATAGCTCCCAATGTGTTATTGGAGTACCAACATGATTTGTTTGCCTATGATGTGGTATGGTTTAGTAATATCTTCCTTCAAGAATTTATTTTGATTGACTGGGCGTATGCTCACGCATATTTAAGACTGTAAAGAAAGTCTGTCAAGCCTTGATGATCTTTTATTTCTGAGTAGCGATATAACTTCCATGCCTGATTCAATATTGCTTTGTCGCTCTGCATGATTATGACCGTCATTGCTCTCTTAGTTGGTCGCTCCCAGTCTTTTGCTAACCTCCACCTGTACTAAAAAATTATGTGAGAGAGACATCACTAGTGAACATCATGAGACTCCGGTCCATATTACCATCAGTGATCACATCCGCTATTTACTTTTCGCTTTTATTTACTATTGCAAACATTATCTATCACTACTATCATTTGCTTTTAATCCTTTGTGAACTACAAGGCCGGAGGGATTGACAACCTCTCTGTACTCATTGGGAGCAAAGTTATTTGTATCTGTGTGCAGGTCCACGTTGATTGCTAATATCTGGCGCCGTTAGCAGTTGACACCTACTTGTTGAACCTAGGAGTCTCTGGGGATTCGATCCTTGGCATCTTTGCTAAGGGAAAAACTTCCACAACACTGCATCTTACACCTTCCACTTGGGGTAACCAACGAGGGGTTAGAGGCCCATCACGTATCAGTTTATTATTATTACTCGCTAGTTGATTATGCCATTGATATGATTAAACATGAGACCTGAATGTTATGGTGAATGTGGTTAGCTCATGATCTTTGCTGAAAACTTGAATGCTGGCTTTACATATTTGTAACAACAAGAGCAAACAGAGTTTGTAAAAGTTTTTCTTTATCAGTTTCAGTTTGTCAACTAAATTGCTTGAGGACAAGCAAAGGCTTAAGCTTGGGGGAGTTGATACGTCTCCAACGTATCTACTTTTCTAAACACTTTTGCCCTTGTTTGTACTCTAGCTTGGATGATTTGAACGGAACTAACCCGGACTGACGCTGTTTTCAGCAAAACTGCCATGGTATTATTTTTATGCAGAAATAAAAGTTTTCGGAATGACCTGAAAATCAACGGAGAATATTTTTGCAATATATAAAAAATACTGCCGAAAGAATCAAGACCAGGGGGCCCACACCCCGTCCACGAGGGTGGGGCGTTGATGGCTTCTCGCCCCTCGTTGGTTACCCCAAGTGGAAGGTTTGAGATGCAGTGTAGCGGTAGTTTTCCCTTGGCAAAGATACCAAGGATCGAATTCCCCTGAGACTCCGAGGGTCAACAAGAAGGTGTCAACTACATGCGGCGCAACTTAGCGATTGACTGGACCTGCACACAGATACAAATAACTTTGCTCCCAACGAGTACAGAGAGGTTGTCAATCCCTTCGGCCTTGTCGTTTACAAAGGATCAAACGCAAGAGATAATAGTGATAGGTATTACTGCAACTGGTAAGTAAGAACAGAAAGTAAATAACGGTGTCGGGGGAAACTGTCCACCACGAACACCTATGGGACCGGAGCCCCTTTTACGTTGCGGTAAGGGAGCGGAGGGAGCACGAAGAGCGGATCGAGGAGCACACGCGGGCAGTTTACCCAGGTTCGGGCCGCGCGGACGCGTAAAACCCTACTCCTGCTTGGTTTGTATTGAGTTTGTGAGCTCGGGAGCTTGAAGAGCTAGCTACACCGAGGAAGAGAGCTATCTAGGTTCCGAACCCTTTCTACGTTGTGCATGGGCCTCCTTTTATAGCTCAAGGGGTCACCGACAGGTGTCAACGTAGAGGGGGGTAAAAATGTAACTTTGGTGGTAGTTGTAACAGTGCGGGAACAGTGCATGAACAGTGGTCTTCACCTAACCTTGATAGTGGGGGACAAGGGCATTAAATGCCCGTCACCGTCGACCCCAAAAGCACCCGCCCATGCGTCTCCGTTCGCCACGGCGGTAGCCTCGTCACCGTGGCGTGCCACCGTGTCCCCCAGGCTGCACAGCCATCCGCCACGCGTCCCTGGAAGGGCCCCAGGGCGACGCGTGGGCCGATGAGCTGGAGCGCGGGCACACAGCGCAGGTTCCCCCGGCAAGCACCTTGTCGGGGTCTTGATCTTGCCGGGCCCGGAAGCTTGTCGCTCCCCGGGTTTTGCCGGGGCGCAGGGTGCGCCGAGGCGTGTCTTCTGAGATGCAGCCTTCTGGCCTTCCTGGCAAGCTCCTCTTGCCAGGGTCTTGCGTTAACGTGATAATCTTGAGCCTGGTGCGGCCTTCCCGGCAAGCTCCACTTGCCGGGGGCTTAATCTTCTGTCTTGTATACTTTGTTTTTGAATGGCTTCTTAAGGACCAGAAAAGGTCTCCGGCGAGCACGTGGTAAACCCTGCCGCGGGAAGCTGCTACTGCCCGTGCACAAGTTGGGGTACTAAGGTACCCCTATCTTAGTACACCGACAGGAGCCCCCGGGCCTGGGCCACACACGGTGCCGAGCGCTGTTGGGCCAGGCCCAAGACAGTGCACGGGCACGCGCGGCCCACGGCACGCCGAATCCCCTTCCGCATCCGCCGCGCCCCTCCCTAATGGCACGCGTCGATTGCGGCGTCGTGGGAGAGATCGTGGCCTCGTTCTTTAATGGGAAATGCGGAACGTCCCCCACTCCCCCCTTAAAAGCAGAGGAAGCAGGGGCAGTTTCCCTCCTTCATCTTCATTGCGTCTTCAACCTCCAGAAAACCTCCGCTGCTCTCTGCTCCCACCCCTCCTCCGCCGTCTTCCGCATCCGCGGCGCCGTCGAGCTTCTCGCCCCTTCCCTCGCTGCCTCCGACATGGCTCCGAAGAGCGAGAAGGCGAAAGCGGAGAAGACCAAGAAGGAGAAGTCCGAGCAGGCGGTGAAGCTTGCCGCCCTGCGGAAGAGGAACGTGGTCTTCGCGCCGAGGCTCAGCGCGAGGGAGCTGTGGAACAAGTACTACCTCTTCTGGTCCGGGGAGACCAAAGCTCATCCCCGCACCAGAGTCTTCGCCGCCGTCGCCAGAGATCTGTACCTCGGCGGGTATTTCTTCTTAGCTGTCTTCTTCCATTGTGGATTGTGCCCTCCGTTCTCGGAGTTTTTTTGTGACATTATGAACACATACGGCCTCCACCTCCTAGACTTCACCCCCAACGCCATCCTTACGATGGCGGTTTTCGCACATCTGTGCGAAAACTATGTAGGGATCCATCCCAATGTAGCGCTCTTTCGCCATTTCTTTATGCCTAGAGTAGAGGCTGGCGCTCCCCTCTCCGGCGGTATCTCCTGGATCTTCCGGTTGAATAAGAAGGACTCATACCTGAAGGGAGAACTCCACGGTAAGTGGGAAGAATGGCGCGCAGATTGGTGCTGGGTAGTAGAGGATAGGCCGGAGCCCTTCACTGCGCCGCGCACAACTGCCATAGTGCGCGGCAGAGACTGGAGCGAGTTGGCCCCGGAGGACGTCAAGCTCAATATCGCCCTCATCAGGATACTTCGTCTCCGGGTAGCTAAACTGACCATCGGAGAGGTAGGAGCAGATTTCCTCCGCCGCCGCATTGCCCCTTTACAAGAAAGGAAAAGGCCAGCATGGGAATTTGGCAATGCGGCGGATATTATGAGGTTGCGCCCGGGTTGAACTTCAACTTCACTGCTTTGGAGCTGAAGGGGATGGTCCGGGAACTCTTCAAGCATGACCCGGCCCATCCAGAGTGGTTTAGATCTCCCCGGGGAGTGGTGCCGCTGTGCAACAACACTGCCCGGGATTCCTTGCGCGCGATGATGCCCGCGTGCGATTCCCACGGCGTCGACCCCACCTGGATAGAGCCTCCGCCGGACGCAATTCTGAGTTTCTTTGACAACCTGGTCGAGGTGCCCAAGAACACCGAGGAGAACAAGGGTCTCACCCGGGCCACCACGGAGCGGGATATAGCCTATATTGCTTCCCGGATGGAAGAGGCCGCCGCAGCCGCAGCGGCGGGAGATTTCGGATTCACCGTCGACGAAGCAGAGGCTGCGGACTCGTCGTGCCAAGCAGAGGAGGCAGAAATCCGCAGGCTGCTTAAGCTTCCACCCGACGAGCTTGCCGGGGTTCCTTCCCTGAGGCATGCCGGGATTCCCGGGATTGTGAGCGAGGCCGCCGCAGGAGGCGAGGTTGCCGGAGGGAACAGAGGTGCCGGAGGGAGCGGAGCCACCGGAGGGAGCGGGGCCGCAGGACACGATGCTGGACCCAGCGGGCCTGCCGGGGAGGGAGAGGAGGACGCCGAGGCCGATGAAGACACCGGCGGATCTCTGGGACTTGATGACGACGCCTCCTCATCCTCAGAGAACTCCCCGCCTCCGGCAAGTCCTAAGCAAACACCGAGGAAGCGCCTCCGCAAGGCGGCTACGGCGACGAGGACGCAGGCGCCTCGACAGCAGCCTACTCGCCGGGCGACGCGCGCCACCAGGACGAGTCAAACCGCGCCGGAGGCGCCCCGCGCACCAGCGCCAAGCGGAGGGGGATCCTCCCGGAGCGAAGCGGCTGCTCCGCCTGCTCCTCGGGCCTCGGCGTCAACGGAGGCTGGGTCTTCGCAGCCCCCAGCCCCGGAGACCGCCAAGCGCCCGAGGGAGCCTTCTCCTCCTGCTCCTCGCGCGGGAGCAACTCAGGTGGAGTTCGACTTCTCCGCCCTCAGCTCCGACGACGACGAGGAAGAGGAGTAAGTACTTGCTGCTTGTAATTTCTTCGATTCTGTCTTGATTCTTTCTTCGATGATTCTGATCTTGTCCTTGATTTGCTTGCAGGACCCTGACCCAGCGGATGGCAAAGAAGGCCAAGATCCCCGTGGTTGAGGTCGAAGACGACTTGCCCGTCGCGGCGACAGGGGACGCGCCGGCGGCGAACTTGCCGGATCAATCCGCTGCTCCGAGGAGCAGCCCCCAGCGCAGCCCCCAGCGTAAGTCTGGTCTTGAGCTTTCCGTTTGTTGGGCGCGCTTGAGGTTTTTGCTTGTACTAACATCTTGTTGCCTTGTTTGTCTTGTGCAGAAGAGGAGCCGCAGCCGCAGGAGCAACCGGAGGTCACCCCCGAGGAGCTGCAGGTTCCGCCCTCCCCGCTAAGGGCGAGCTCCCCGGCTAGGGAGAGCGCTCCGCCAAGGATGGGTACTCCGCCAAGGGCGAGTACCCCGCCAAGGGTGAGCAGCCCGACAAGGGTGGCCACCCCGCCAAGGGAGGGCGCGGGCGGCCCTCCGCCAGCAGGGGCCACCGCTCCACCGCCAAGGGAGGACTCCCCGGCGAGGGAGCCAGTCGTCGAGGAACTCCGCGAAGGTAAGTCTTGTAGCTTTGTCTTCTTGGACTTGTCTTTTTGGATATTTGCTTGAACTTTTCTTTCCTTTTTCTTCTGCTAGATCCTCCTGCGCCGGAGCGGATGGAGACGGAGACCGCCGGCGAGGAGGGCGCGCAAGGCGACGGCGGCAACGCCACTGCCACTGAGGGCATGGCTGGAGCCGACGAGCCTGCCGCTGAGGAGACCGCGCCGACCGCAGACGCCGCGGGTAAGGAAGGGGCCGGCGACCGCACTACTGGCCCGGAGGCAGCAGGAGCGTCAAGCGCTGCGCCGGCCGCCGACCCCTCCACGTCCACGGAGCGGTCGGGCGTCTATCTTGAAGCGCCCAACGGAATCTTCATACAAGTTCCGTGGGCATCTTCGTCGCGAGCCCCCGTGGAGGGAGAGACCTTTGATGGAGAGGTCCTCGCCTCCGCAGGGTTGAAGATTGTTGAAGCGCCTGGCGGGAGCGACGAGCCCGAAGAGGAGAAGCTACTTCACCGGCTCCTGGCCCTTTACCGGGCCAGGCAGGCGAAGCTGGACTCCCGGGAAGCTCTTGCCGCCAAGGCTGGAGCAGACTTGGAGAAGCGCGCCGCGGAGCTCCGCGCCGCCAACCAGGCGGCCCTCCGCGACTTGGCGGAGGAGCGTGAAAGGCTTGCCGGAGAGCAGCAAGAGTTCCTCCTGGAGAAGGCTGAGGCCGAGGAGCAGCAGCGACTGGTTGGTGAAGAGCTGTCCCGGCGAGAAGGAGCGCTCAACCAGCGGAAGGTCGACCTCGACTCCCACGAGGACGACCTCACCGCCCGGGAGCAGGCCCTTGGCGGGGCCCTAAAGGAGGCGAAAGCTGCCGCCGCCACCGCTGAAACCGCCAAGAAGGATCTTGAGGCCAAGGTGGCGCAGCTGGAGCAGTACCTGAAGGCGAGCGCGGACAGGATCACCGCACTCAATGTGGAGCGGGAAAAGGACGCCCACACCAATTCTGATCTGCAGGTACGCCTCTCCAAGAAGGGCGACGAGCTTAAAGCCGCCAAGGATTCAATTGCTGATTTGGAGTTGAAGGTCTCCACGTTGACTGACTCGTTGGACGCCGCCCGGGATCGCGAAACGAAGCTGAAGGACGAGCTCCGCAAGGAACAAGGCCTGGTGGAGAGCGCCGCCACCTCAGCGAACAACTTCAGCCGGGCGGTGGAGCAATGGACTGACGATCTGGTCGCCTCTGCTGCTAACATCGACAAGGAGCTGATGGCGCTGAGGGTGGAGCACCTCGTGTACTCTCCGGACCAGAATCTCCCCCACAGCGCCAAATTAAGTCTTTTCTTCAGGGGAATCGCGCCGGCGCTTGCACGGCTGCAGGAGAAGCTCCCCGCGCAGCTGGCCGAGGAGTCGCGTCAGCTCTGCGCGGGTACCTTGGAGCGCGTCTTGACGAAGATCGTCTACCGCAACCCTGGCATCAATCTTGTCAACGTTCTCCGCAGCTTGCCGGCCGATGCAGATCAGGAGGCGTTGAAGGCGCAGGTCGCCCACATCATCGCCAAGGTGAACAAGATCTCAAGGCGTGAAGGCGACCGCGTAGACTAGGCCTCTTTCTTTCTGTTTCCTTTGCTGCTGCAAAGTGTGTCATGAACATGAATTAATTAGTTATTGCGACAAGTTATCTCTGTAATATATTATCTTATTTCCGAGCAATTGACGCATTGTTATCTCCCTTGCTTTTGGTCCTCCACTTTGTATGCTTTTTACCCTACGCTTTTAGGGAACTTGCCGGCAAGGGGCCCTTGCCACGAGCGCTGAGTGCTGGACTCTGAGCAGCCTGCTGGCAAAGGGCCTTACCGGCAAGTAACCTTGCCACAGCTAGTCGCAACGCACTTAGCTTGCTGAGCGAACTCGAAAACGAAGCAAGGGCGCGACACTTGTCGCAGCTCACTTAAGTCGTTGAGCGTACTCGAAAACAAAGTAAGGGTGCGGCTAGCCACGGGTAGGTTCCTCCGCGCACAGGTTTTCCATACAAAGTGCGGTTGTTCAAGGAAGGTAACTAAAATTTAAAAATTTGAACTGCTCAAATTCTGGTAACTTAGCTTTCATAATCTGTTCGTTCTCCGGCAAGCTTCTCTTTCTTGAACAGCACTTGGTTCGTCCTCCACCTCCTTCCCCCCCGGCAAACTTGTGCGCGAGGAATGTTCCTTCTGCTTAAGAGGGAAAGAAAAGGAGAAGAGAAAACAAGTATAGGGCTTCTCGGCCCATTAATGCTTACCGGAGATGCGCGTTTCACAAGATGCCAAACAATGCATGCAAATAACAAAGAAAAGCATGGAAAATGGCAAATAGTGCGAAACACAAAAGCTTTACTGATGCACGGGATCTGCGCCCAGCTTTGTACAAAGGTTTACATGCAACAGCGGCAAGACTCGTACAAAAGGTGGTTGCCGGAGCGGGTCACGGCAACCGCGCCTTATGGGTGAAACTTGCGAAGATGCTCTATGTTCCAGGAATTGCTCACCGGTAAGCCTTCTTCGGTCTCAAGGCGGACAGTGCCGGGCCTTGTGACTTGTCTCACCCGATAAGGGCCTTCCCACTTCGGCGTCAACTTGTTGGAATTCTTGGCGGACTGAACACGCCGAAGAACAAGGTCGCCTTCCTCGAGACTCCTGGCCTTAACCTTGCGGCTATGATAGCGGCGCAAGGCTTGCTGGTATCGAGCAGCTCGTACAGCAGCCTGGAGACGTTCCTCCTCGAGGAGCAATGCATCATCTTGTCGCAGTTGCTCTTGCTTGAGCTCATCATAAGCGAGCACTCGAGGAGATCCGTATACGAGTTCCGTGGGGAGAACTGCCTCTGCCCCATAGACAAGGGCAAAGGGTGTCTGCCCGGTGGCTCGACTTGGTGTCGTTCTGATTGACCAAAGAGCCGCCGGCAACTCCTCTATCCAGTTTCTTCCGCACTTGCGCAGCCTGTCGAAGGTTCTTGTCTTGAGCCCGCGCAACACTTCAGCATTGGCCCTCTCCGCTTGACCATTACTCCTCGGGTGAGCAACGGAAGCGAAGCAGACCTTGGCGCCAAGGTCTTGGACGTACTGCATGAAGGTGCGACTAGTAAACTGCGTGCCGTTGTCAGTGATGATCCTGTTAGGGATTCCGAAACGGCAAACAATTGACCTGAAGAACCTGACTGCTGACTGTGCTGTCACCTTTCTCACCGGTTCCACTTCAGGCCACTTTGTGAACTTGTCGATCGCAACGTACAAGTACTCAAAGCCCCCGACAGCACGGGGGAAGGGGCCGAGGATATCGAGCCCCCAGACCGAGAAGGGCCAGGACAAAGGGATCGTCTGGAGAGCTTGAGCTGGCTGGTGAATTTGCTTGGCATGGAACTGGCACGCTTCACACTTGGTTACTTGTGCAGTCGCATCTTGGAGGGCTTCTTGCCAAAAGAACCCTTGCCGGAACGCCTTCCCGGCAAGTGCCCTTGCGCCAATGTGGTGGCCACATATGCCTCCATGTATTTCTGCCAACAACTTCTGTCCATCTTCTCTGGAAATGCACTTCAACCTGATACCATTGAGCCTTATTCTGTACAGTTCATTGTCTACGAACTGGTACATACTTGACTGCCTGGTTATTTTCTCTATCTCTGCTGGGTCGTCGGGAAGTTCTCCAGTTTGCAGAAAACGGACGATCTGCTGTGCCCATGCCGGAGCCCGGGGCTCAACGGCAAGGACTAAAGGCATGAGGGCCGCTGCGGGAACCCCAGCTTCTACGGCAAGAACCTCTGGTTCTGCCGGAGCTGATGGTCCCCCGGCAAGCCTGTCGGGGCATGGCTTGTCGGGAACGCTTGCTTCAACTGTACAGACCCTTAGATCTGCAGGAGCAAACTGTTCCTCAGCGTTTTGATTGTTGATCTTGGGGACCTTGGCGGCGGCCTCGGGGAGATCCGCCGGCAAGTAGTCGCCGGAGACCAACTTTCTCTTCTTGTGCTGCCCAATTGATGGTGTAACGGATGGCTGAGTCAACTTGAGCAGGAAGGTCCCTGGTTCCACAGGTAACTTCATTGCAGCACACTTTGAAAGGCCATCTGCAATATCATTCTGAGCTCTCGGGACGTGCTCCATTTGCAGACCTTCAAAGTGCTCTTCAAGCTTCCTCACTTCATCTACATAAGCTTCCATCAAAGGGCTCTGGTAATTCTTATTTACTTGTCGGACCACCAACTGCGAATCTCCCCGCACAATCAATTTCTTGATCCCAAGTTCAGCTGCAATCCTGAGGCCGGCAAGCAGACCTTCATACTCAGTAGTATTGTTTGTCGCTTGTTCCTTGGGAAAGTGCATCTGGATAACATACTTGAGGTGCTCTCCGGTGGGCGCTATGAGTACTACGCCGGCACCGGCGCCTTGCAGCGAGAAAGCACCATCAAAGTACATTACCCATTCGCTTGTCGCTTCTTGTACGGGGACGCTTGTCTCTGGAGCTTCTTCATCTGGTGTTGGGGTCCATTCAGCTATGAATTCTGCCAAAGCTCTGCTCTGTATAGTTGAAGTACTCTCAAACTTGAGACCAAAGCTTGACAATTCCAGCGCCCACTCAACGATCCTGCCTGTTGCTTCTGGATTCTGCAATATCCTTTTCAACGGAAAGCGAGTGACCACTGTTATCTCGTGTGCTTGGAAGTAATGGCACAGCTTTCTCGAGGCCATGAGGAGACCGAAAAGCAACTTCTGCACCCCAGAGTATCTCGATCTAGCCCCCTGCAAGAGGGAACTTACGAAATACACTGGGCGCTGCACCATCTTCCTTCGCACTTCTCCTTGTTCCTGCGTAGAGTTGTCCTTGTCGGGGCCAGAGCTTGCCGGTGGAGCCCCCTGCTTGTCGCTGGACTCGCTTGCCGGAGATGTGGGCTCTTCCTCTGCCTCCCTTTCCGCTACCAACGCAGCACTAACCACTTGATTGGTTGCCGCTAAGTACAGCAGCAACTTCTCTTGTGGCCTAGGTGCGACAAGTATTGGAGTGGAGGATAGGTATCCTTTCAAGTCTTGCAGCGCCGCCTCCGCTTCCGGAGTCCATTTCATAGGACCTGCCTTCTTCAAGATTTTGAAGAAAGGAAGGGCGCGTTCTGCGGACTTTGAAATGAACCTACTGAGGGCAGCCACACAACCTGCAAGTCTCCTTACGTCCTTGACGCGCTTCGGGGCTTCAATCTGCTCGATGGCTTTTATCTTGTCGGGATTGGCTTCAATCCCCCTCTGGGACACGAAGAACCCGAGAAGCTTGCCGGAGGGGACTCCGAAGACGCACTTCTCGGGGTTGAACTTGAGCTGGATCTTGCGCAGATTTGCAAATGTTTCTTCTAAGTCTTGGATCAGGGTATCTTTGCTCTTGCTCTTGACCACTATGTCATCCATGTAAGCTTCTACATTTCTGTGGATCTGTGGCTCAAAAGCAGTGTGCACTACCCTTGCAAATGTTGAGCCTGCATTCTTCAATCCAAAGGGCATGCGTATGAAGCAATATGTGCCACATGGAGTAATGAATGCAGTCTTCTCTTCATCTTCCTTGGCCATAAAAATCTGGTGGTAGCCTGAGTATGCATCAAGGAAGGAGAGCAGCTCACATCCAGCAGTGGAGTCAACAATCTGGTCAATGCGCGGCAAGGGAAATGGATCCTTGGGACATGCTTTATTCACATCAGTGAAGTCTATACACAGTCTCCACTTCCCGTTGGCCTTACGCACGACAACTGGATTTGCTAACCACGTCGGATGGATCACGCCTCTAACCAGGCCCGCTGCTTCTAGCTTTTTGATCTCTTCGGCAATGAATTCTTGGCGCTCCACGGCTTGCTTCCTGACTTTCTGCTTGACGGGCCGCGCATGAGGACAAACAGCAAGCTTGTGCTCAATTACCTCCCTGGGAACGCCGGGGATGTCAGATGGTTGCCACGCAAACACATCGACATTCGCCCGCAGGAAGGCAACGAGCGCGCTTTCCTATTTGTTATCAAGTGTAGCACTGATGGTGAAGGTACCACCAGTGCCGTCCTCCTTGGCGGACACCTTCTTGGTTGCCGGTGGAGCTGCCATCCCTTTCTTGCACTTGCCGGTGGAGCTCGATGGAACGTCCTCGACGGCAGCGCAGCACTCCGAAGAGGTGCGTTTGCCGGAGTGGGCCCCAGAGCACTTGCCGGACTTGGTCTTGGTCTTCTTCCCCCCGGGAGCTTCAGCGGCAAGTGCGTTGCTCTCCGCCGCGGCTGCTGCAACCCGGTATATCTTGTCGGCGCAGATAAGCGCGTCCTTCTTGTCGCCGATCGTCGAGGACTTGGCGCTGGTCCCGACGAGCCCGCGGATCCGACGACGGCGTGGAGTCGTCGTCGACATTGATCCGGCGGGGAGGCGTCTTCTGCTTCCGCGGCGGGGAGTGCACGGTGGTTGCACCCCCGGCGGTCTTGTCGCCGTCGGCCTTCGCCTGGTCGACTTGCCGTGGCCGCGATGTCGCCGGCTGCTGCGGCGTGTCGTTGTTGGCGAAGGCGATGAGGCTTTGGATCGTCGCCCTCCAGTCTTCGGCCTTGTCTGCCGCTGGAGGGAAGTCGAGGAGCAGTTGCGCTCTTGCGAGAGCTTCTGCTGGAGAGGAGGGGAGCGGCGGCGAGCGGTGCAAGGAGCGAGATATGCTCGGACTTCTAACGGGGTTAGAAGGAGCAGTCTCTCGCCCCGGCGACCGCGCCTTGCTCGTGCCAGGACGATGGCCTTGAGCGTCCCGCGATCCTCCGGTTTGTCCTTGGCCCAGCAAGCGAATGGTAGCTCCTGTACCACGGCGCTGCTGGCCTGTCGTCTGCTGAGAAGGACGTGGTGCGTCTACGGAGACCGAGGCTTTGGAATTTGCCCGGTCTTCCGTCCTGTCTTTAGACTTGGCGGTGCCGTGAGTTTCCTCGCCGGCGACCACCCTTCCGCCGGCGTCTCCTCCACCCACCGTTGGTTCTGGTGGCGGTGGAATCGACGCAGACGGGCCTCCGACCTCCGAAGCCTTCTTCTTCGGGGCCATGTTGCTGTTGCTGATGAAGTTGATGAAGCTGGAGAGGTTGATGAAGAATGCGCCCGCGTGAGCACCGGATCAGGTTCGCACAACCTCGACGCCCCCTACCTGGCGCGCCAAAGATGTCGGGGGAAACTGTCCACCACGAACACCTATGGGACCGGAGCCCCTTTTACGTTGCGGTAAGGGAGCGGAGGGAGCACGAAGAGCGGATCGAGGAGCACACGCGGGCAGTTTACCCAGGTTCGGGCCGCGCGGACGCGTAAAACCCTACTCCTGCTTGGTTTGTATTGAGTTTGTGAGCTCGGGAGCTTGAAGAGCTAGCTACACCGAGCAAGAGAGCTATCTAGGTTCCGAACCCTTTCTACGTTGTGCATGGGCCTCCTTTTATAGCTCAAGGGGTCACCGACAGGTGTCAACGTAGAGGGGGGTAAAAATGTAACTTTGGTGGTAGTTATAACAGTGCGGGAACAGTGCATGAACAGTGGTCTTCACCTAACCTTGATAGTGGGGGACAAGGGCATTAAATGCCCGTCACCGTCGACCCCAAAAGCACCCGCCCATGCGTCTCCGTTCGCCACGGCGGTAGCCTCGTCACCGTGGCGTGCCACCGTGTCCCCCAGGCTGCACAGCCATCCGCCACGCGTCCCTGGAAGGGCCCCAGGGCGACGCGTGGGCCGATGAGCTGGAGCGCGGGCACACAGCGCAGGTTCCCCCGGCAAGCACCTTGTCGGGGTCTTGATCTTGCCGGGCCCGGAAGCTTGTCGCTCCCCGGGTCTTGCCGGGGTGCAGGGTGCGCCGAGGCATGTCTTCTGAGATGCAGCCTTCTGGCCTTCCTGGCAAGCTCCTCTTGCCAGGGTCTTGCGTTAACGTGATAATCTTGAGCCTGGTGCGGCCTTCCCGGCAAGCTCCACTTGCCGGGGGCTTAATCTTCTGTCTTGTATACTTTGTTTTTGAATGGCTTCTTAAGGACCAGAAAAGGTCTCCGGCGAGCACGTGGTAAACCCTGCCGCGGGAAGCTGCTACTGCCCGTGCACAAGTTGGGGTACTAAGGTACCCCTATCTTAGTACACCGACAAACGGGTGTGATCAGTGATGGTAATATGGACCGGGGTCCCATGATGTTCACTAGTGATGTCTCTCTCCCAAAAGACGATAAAACAGCTAAGCGAGGTAAACGAATTACAGCTGGGCAATTGACAGGATTATGTTCGCAAACCAATGCTAACTATGCTGCAAAGAAAGGTAAAGGCTCAAAAGCATGGGCGGTACGCCAAGGCAAATAGACCGAAATCCATCTGCATCTACTACTAATCATCCACCTTGAGATATCTATCCAGAACATCTCGCTGGTATTAAGTTGCGAGTCCCACCCATAGTGTAAACTCAAAGCAACAGACAACTGCATTAAAAGAACTTTGCGTAAAGTAAACAATCCTTGCACCCGCAAGTACAAGCACCGTTGTTTTCCCCCTTGTGGCAACAGCACATCCCCTAGACTCATGTTTCTGTCACTCAAGCTAGTCATCGAGGGGCATGAACCCACAATCAAGCATAACATTCCCTCTTGGAGTTACTACCTACTACTTGGCCAAAGCAATAAACAGCAACGGAGAACATGCAAGAATTACTCAAGAACATAAATATAAAAGAGGTAAATCAAATATATTACTCACACACAATATGAACATAATCTCATAATCCATCGGATCCCAGCAAACTCATCATAGCAACAGCATAAGGATTACATATGTGCCTCGATCATGTAGGGCAGCTCACGAGGTCTAATCGGTGAAGAACAAAGAGGGGAGGAGAACATCACATAGCTACTGGTCATGGACCCATGGTCCAAGGGAGACTACTCACAACTCATCCGGGAGGCGTCCATGGTGGTGGAGAAGCTCCCGGTGGTGATCCTCCCCTCCGGCAGGGTGCCGGGAAGAGTTCTCCTGGTGCTCCCGATCTTGGAAGCGCGGTGGCGGCGGAACAGAGATGAGATCGCGAAAAAGGGTTCCGTCCTCGAGGGTTTCGGGACGCGGTGTAAATATATGCCAAAGGGGGCGTCAGAAGAGGCCAGGGGGGCCCAGGCGCCCTGGCGGCGCGGCCAGGAGGGGGGCCGCCCCCTCTGGTCGCCAGGAGCCCTGGTGGCCCGCCTCTGGCCCTACTTTGGCCGCATGGAAGCTTCCGGAATGCTGATTTTTTATATATTTTTCCTGGGATTTTTCTGGCAATTTACGTAATGGGAAAATCTGAAATACAAAAACAGCAGAAAACAGAAACTGGCATTGGGGTGCACTGAGTTAATAGGTTAGTCCAAATATGATCAAAAGTGTATGGAAGTGCATAAATATCATAGCAATATCACACAAAAGAGGCATGGAGCAAGCAGAAATTATAGATACGTTTTGGACGTATCAGGCGTTCCCACACCCCCTCGGTGCGCCCCCTATCTCGTGGGCCCCCCTGAGACTCCACCGACATTAACCCCAACTCCATATACTCACTTTCGGGGAGAAAAAAAAATAAGAGAGAAGGATTCATCGCGTTTTACGATACGGAGCCGCCGCCAAGCCCTAATCGCTCTTAGGAGGGCCGATCTGGAGTCCGTTCGGGGCTCCGGAGAGTGGAGATCGTCACCGTAGCATCCCCAAGCTTAATTCCTGCTCGTCCTCGAGTAGGTAAATGATAAAAACAGAATTTTTGATGTGGAATGCTAACCAACATAATTTTCAATGTAATTCTCTTTATTGTGGCAGGAATGTTCAGATCCGAAAGATTCAAGACAAAAGTCTATATTGACATAAGAAATAATATTACTTCAAGCATACTAACAAAGAAATCATGTCTTCTCAAAATTACATGGCTAAAGAAAGTTATCCCTACAAAATCATATAGTCTGGCTATGCTCCCTCTTCATCACACAAAATATTCATATCATGCACAACCCCGGTTTCAGCCAAGCAATTGTTTTCATACTCAAGTTTTTTCAAACCTTTCAACTTTCATGCAATACATGAGCGTGAGCCATGGATATAGCACTATGGGTGGAATAGAGTGGTGGTTGAGCAGAAGACCAAAAGGAGGAAGATAGTCTCACATTGACTAGGCGTATAAACGGGCTATGGAGATGCCCATCAATAGATATCAATGTGAGTGAGTAGGGATTGCCATGCAACGGATGCACTAGAGCTAAAAATGTATGAAAGCTCAACAAAAGAAACTAAGTGGGTGTGCATCCAACTTGCTTGCTCACGAAGACCTAGGGCATTTGAGGAAGCCCATCGTTGGAATATACAAGCCAAGTTCTATAATGAAAATTCCCACTAGTATATGAAAGTGACTAAACATGAGACTCTCTATCATGAAGAACATGGTGCTACTTTGAAGCACAAGTGTGGAAAAAGATAGTAGCAATTGTCCCTTTTCTTTTCTTTTCCTTTTTTTCCTTTTTTTTCTTTTCTTTTTTTTTCTTTTTTTATCTTTTTTGGACCTTTCTTTTTCTTGGCCTTTCCTTCTTCTTTTTTTCTTCTTTTTTATTTTTTTTTCTGGGACAATGCTCTAATAATGATGATCATCACACTTCTATTGAATTACAACTCGGTATTTCAACTCGATACTATAACAAAGTATGACTCCATATGAATGACTCCGGCGGTGTACCGGGATGTGCAATGAATCAAGAATGACATGTATGAAAAATAATGCATGGAGGCTTTGCCACAAATACGATGTCAACTACATGATCATGCATGGCAATATGACAATATGAAGCGTGTCATATGAACAGGACGGTGGAAAGTTGCATGGCAATATATCTCAGAATGGCTATGGAAATGCCATGATAGGTAGATATGGTGGCTGTTTTGAGGAAGGTATATAGTGGGTGTATGGTACCAGCGAAAGTTGCGCGGTACAAGAGAGGCTAGCAATGGTGGAAGGGTGAGAGTGCGTATAATCTATGGACTCAACATTAGTCATAAAGAACTCATATACTTATTGCAAAATTTTATGAGTCATCAAAACAAAGCAATCAACGCATGTGTCAGGCCCAAGATGCGATTCTATCCCGATCACGTGACACTTACGTGATTGGGGCACAACCGCATTTCGGGCGCTTAGCAAGATGGATATCATTACATCGTACCATTACATACATACATAGGGGATACAACAATACATACAAGTCACATGAATACAACAATATCAATACAAGGTATCCGACTATGGATACAAACATGAAAAGAACAACGACATCCATCTGCTATCCCAGGCTGCCGACCCGGAACCTAACCCAAGACTGAAGAAGAAGAAGAAGAAGAAGAAGAAGAATAACTCCAACACAACGAACAACGCTCTCACGTCAAGTCATCGGAAACCTGCACCTGCAACTGTGGTTGTAGTATCTGTGAGCCACGAGGACTCAGCAATCCCATAACCATGGGTAACAAGACTATCAAAGCTTAATGGGTAGGAAGAGGTAAAGTGGTGCGGTTGCAGCAGCGGCTAAGCATAATATGGTGGCTAATTTACGAGTACAAGAATAAGATGAGCATCTACGCAAATGGTCGCCAACTAGTAGTGATCGCTAAAGATCCTGAACTACCTACGAGTCAAACATAACCCCACCGTGTTCTCTTCTCAAAGTGAAAAGAGACAGTCATTGTTACTCACACAGTTGTGTGTTTTACTTCGGATCCTCTGTCAAGTTTTCTACAACCGGACATTAACAAATTCAAATCTGCCACATAACTGTGGGCACGGCTTTCGAAAGATCATAACCCTGCAAGGGTGTCCCAACTTAGCCCATCACAAGCTCTCACGATCAGCTGAAGTAATAATAATTATTACCCCTTATCTTAGGGAAATCCGATTAGGCTCGGCATCCCGGTGCACAAGACATTTCGACAATGGTAAAACAAGTCCAGCAAGACCTCCCGGCGTGCCGACACCCTGATAGTAGGCGCGCGTATCTCGTCTCAGGCCACGACAGGATGGGCGATCCTACAGGTAAAACCAATCCTCGAGTTTCCCCGTGGTGGCCCCGCATAACCCCTGTTTGGGACCAACACCATCAGCACTGGCCCCCCTGCTATGTAGAAAAGAGTACTTGGGGACGCGACCCCCTATGCAATTTTAATTAATTAATTAAGTTGTTATTATGAGGCAAATTAAAACCAATGTTGGGCCTTGCTGGAGGAGTTTTATTCAAAGACGAAGTGTCAAGGGGTCCCCATATACCCAACCGTGTAAGGAACGCAAAATCAAGGAACAGAATGCCGGTTTATTGGCGCCTAAGGTGGCATGAGTGGAACAAAAGACCGAGCAAAAGGCCAAGACTTCCACCCATGCCCAGTATATAGGTGTGTTAATAATAGTAATAATAATAATAGATATTGTGATATTCCACTAACAAGTTCCCACCTGGAACGATCTTCATCTTCACCTGCAACTAACAACGCTATAAGAGGGGATGAGCAAGCGGGTAACATAGCCAAACAATGGTTTTGCTAGGAAGGTTTCAAAGGTTAGAGGTTTCATGGCAACAAGGAGAGGGGCTGACAATAAGATGGGTAGCGCGACATATAACGATAGCATCGAGACAACTAAGCATGGCAATGATAGTAAAGGTATCCAAGGGTATGGTCATCTTGCCTGAGATCCCGCAAGGAAGAAGAACGGATCCATGAAGAAGACGAAGAAGAAGCCTTGAAGACGAACCACGAGAAGACGAACGAATCCTCACGATCGCAACGGAACAAGCACTAGCGAGAATAAGCAAGCAATACGGTAAACACACCACACGAGACATGACAATATGCTCAACCAAGTATGATGCAAGACAGTTCTATATAGAATGCACTACAAGTCCATACAGGAAGCAAAACATGGCAAGGTAGGAAGCACAGGAAAACAACACAAATCTATATATGATGCAATACATGGCAAGGTATGATGCAAGACAAGTCTATACAGGAAGAAATACATGGCAAGGTAGGAAGCACAGGAAAACAACACAGGAACATGACAATATGCTCAACCAAGTAGGATGCAAGACAAGTCTATTTATGATGCAAAACATGGCAAGGCAGGAAGCACTCAAAAACAACACAAGTCAACAAGTTTAAAAGAGGCCGGAAACTACATATAACAACCCGGTAAGCCCTCATATGCATAGTTTGAAATTAGTTCAGATCTGAACAAACCTTAAGTTAAAGTTGTTAAACAGCAAGTTAACATGCACCATGAAAATCTACACGAAATTCTAGTCAAGTTTCATATAAAGTTTGTTTAATTCGGAGCTACGGCCTAGAAGATACACATGAAACAAGATATAAAAACAAGCTGAAGTTAACAGCCACATAGCAACTTTGGAGCAAGATAAATATAAGCTAAATCACCCAAACATGATAACAAGAAGCATGGATGTGAAGTAGACATGATACTTAACAAGTAGGAACTTAGAACACACCCAAAAGCTAGCTGGAACACATTTAAACAAGCATGGCAAGTTGCAATAAAATATTCTAGACTTAGCCAAAATCTGGGAAGGCAAAAACATCATCACGATGCTGCCTTCGGAGGCACAAAACAATAAGCATATCAACTCTAATAAGAACATAAAGAGCATGGGCATGTAGTAGACATATCCTACATCAAACAACTCCATTGGAGCAACTCCATAGGAGGCATGGATCAATAGCAACAAGCTACAACATTTTGATCATGACGTTAAAAACCTGACAGTAATATTTTATAGCAACTTGAGAGTAAGAAATAAATAAGCTACAGCAGGTCATATGAGCAAGTAAGGGCATGAATGGATAGACAATAACATGTACAACAAAGAATGATCAATGGCCACCCCAAAACTAACATGGATTTGCCTAGGGCAGCAAGCAAACATAGCATCAGGATATGACAGATTCCAGACTTAGTAGAAATTTCACTAAGTATAAAACAGTTAAGTTGGCATGGCATGTTTGTAAGCATGTTTAAGTCAACACAAGGCATATCATGGAAAGTTAAATGCACCACAGCAAAGACCATATAATGGTGCTTCTAAAACATCTAGACATGTGGCATGAGGACAAACACATCAATAGCAAAGAGCAATTGAAATCAGCATCCCATAACAAGTTTCAGCACATAACAGTCAAATGCACTTTTGCAACGGAGATTAACATGGCCATATGAACTCAAACAAGCATGCTACAGCAACCATCATGTAGTACACTTCATAATGAACATTTTGACATATCATTTGCATCATTTGGATAAACATGCACCAAGTTGTCACATCTCAAACATGGCATGAAAATAACAAGTAGCAGCAGTTTATATCAAGTAGCACTCTTGCAACAGAGATTAGAGCATCTAGATGAAGTCAAACAAGCATGGCACAATGAAACAAAGTGTAGAGCACATCACCACGATCATTTTGACATATCATTCACCCAATTTGGACAAGTATGCACAAAGTTACACCACTCACAAGAATGCATCATGATGCTGAAATTTTAACATGTCATTGATGCAAACTTACACAAATAGCAAGTTAAAACATTTTTAACATGGGTGAAAGTTGATTATTGTGAAACTAGATAAAATTCTAAGCAGTTTTCATGTACAAAGTTTTTACAAATTATGCATAGTTTGCGAGATATTAAATGCATGAACAACAAGGGGTTTTCTGCAAAACTGCCAACTATGGGATAAAAGCTAAATTCACAAAAAGGAAAAAAACGTCTACTGGGCCAAAACTAACAGCGAGCTGGGCTTCTCACCTTGGGCCGAAAAAGGCCGTCGGTGCTGGGGCTTGGGCCCTGGCGGCGTTGGAGGCCGAGGGGGGAAGCGTCGGGCCGGCTGGAGCCTGGCCCATGTGCTCGAGCGAAGCAGCTGGAGCGAGCTCCCGAGCCGGCATGTCGGAGGCGGCGGCTGGTCCGTTTCCGGCGAGGGCGGCAGGTCGGGGGAGGTCACCGACGTCAGGGAAACGGGCGGATCCGGGCACGGGGGCCCCGGATCCGGGCTCGACGGGGCCTCTGGTCGCCGGAGTGGAGCGAGGGGCGCGGATCCGGCGAGGCTCGCCGGCTGGCAAGGAGGGGCGGCGGCGCTCGGCGACGGGAGGCGCGGGGTCGGCGAAGCCGCCAGCGAGCGGGGTGGCGCAAGGCGGCAGGGACGAGCGGGCGAGGCGCGCTGCGGGTGGGATCTGGCCCGTTGCGGCCCGGAGCCGGCCGGAGGCAGGCTCCGCGGGGCTCGGCGGCGAAGTGGGGCGCGGGAGGTGACGTGGCGGCAGCGGATTCGCTGAGGGCGCGGCGGCGGACATGTCCGGATGGGGAAGAAGTGTCCGGCGGCGCGGAGGGAAGAGGGTAGGGTTTCATCTGCGCGAAAATGGAGGGGGAGGCACATATTTATAGGTAGAGGGAGCTAGGAGTGTCCAAATGAGGAGCGGTTCGCGGCCACGCGATCGTGATCGAACGGCCAAGAGCATGGAGGGGTTAGAATGGGCTTGGTGGCCTGTGAGAAAGGGGTGCTAGGCCAAAAGAGAAGAGGCTTCCGGTGGTTAACACGGTTGACCGTTGGGCTATCAAACGAACTCCGAACGCGACGAAACTTGACAAGCGGTCTACCTATGCTATAAAAAGACCACACGCCAAGTTTCAACCCATTCCGAGAATGTTTTCCGGCCACTCACAAAATAAATATTCGGAGGCACCGCGGGCGCGTGTGAGTGTGTCTGGGCTCAGAACGGACAACGGAAAGGACGAGGGGACACGGACGGATGCAAGTTTTCAAAACATGCTGATGCAACACTCATGATGACATGGCAAGATGCAACACACAAGAAGATGACATGGCAACGGCAACGAATAACTGACTGACACCTGGCTGACACCTGGCGCACCGGTCTCGGGGTGTCACAACACTCCCCTACTAACAAGAGATCTCGTCCCGAGATCTTAGGAACGAGACGGAAGAGAAAATGAAGAACAAAGTTCTACGAGGACAAAAGAGTGAAACCAAAGAACCTTGAGAGGTTGAACAATTGAAAGAAAGGATACAACGGAGAAAAACGAGATTGAGAAGCTCCGGTAAAATAAGCAACAAGGCATAAGACGAGGACCGAGAGAATATGGATATGAAGCACGAGTTGAAGGAACAAGAATTAATTCGAACCCACTCCGGTTAGTAAGAGATAGAAATGGACATTCACGAAGGAATTCGGGCAATACTCTGGCTGAAACTGATAGAAATAGCACACCGGTTGAGCATGAATGGAATAGGACAAGAACTTGAAAAGATGCAATGATACTCGACGAGAGCAACAACACAATGCCTCCGTAAGAATTGAAAGAATTGAATAAAAGAACGGATAAAAGAAGAACAACTTCCATGAGGACTGAATTGGAAAGAGAATCATCAAGAGAAAGGCTTGAACGAAGTTGTTGAGAAAATCAACAACAAAAGAATGAGCTTGTTGTGGACTTATTTAAACATCTCAAGACTTGAGGTGAATTATGCCGCAACCAAAAGATGGAATAATTAAGATGAAGGAAGAAATGCAAAACTCCACTTCAAAAGAATAGGAGAATTATTTGCGCTCGAGAGGCAAAAGAATAATGTTTGAGCTGCTCCATCAGAATTTTGAAGAACACTTGAAGAATGAATTAACTCGTGATGAACCACCATGAAGAACTCCGGTAACAAAAGGATGATGATATAGAAATGACGAACGAAAAGAATAAGATTAAAGCCTTGCGATGATTAGTCTGGGTTCCGACGAGATGGCCGAGAAACTATGAACTCCGGGAAGAAAAGATTAAGCACTTGGAACTGGAATTTATTCGTCAAGAACAAACTCTGAAGGACGAAATTAAATCGACTTGACAAAGAAGAATAAGAATTATGTAATGCTTATCCTCCACCAATAAATTGATGAGAAGCCATGGATTTGCATATCACTTATTCGCGTTGAAAAGATTAAAGAGGGATATATCGCGAACTTGCGAACATCTTCATGACACGCCGGTAGGATTGGAATAAATGAATGGATTGATATGATAACACCGAAAAAGAAATCTTGAGCGAATCACCGTAAGAATTAGAGCCGAGTGGACAAAAGAACGAACCACCTGGAAGAATTAAAATCGAATGATGAAATAGAACAACCACCGTAAGGGATTGAAATTGAGTGAATACGATGAATCGCCGGGAAGAATAAAACACTTGAGGAAATTTAGATACAAGAGAACGAAGAGATCGTGAACTGATTAAAGAATATTTGGACGAAGCACAAGAGAATGTGAATGTGGGATGAACGAAGAGGTCTCAAAGAAGAATATTTGGAGGACGAAGTTGAAAACTGAGAACGAAGAAATCTTCTGAAATGATGGCCTTCGGAGGAACAAACGAAAGAATTCATGAAATACTCCGGAATAATGAAAATAAGAAAGGTTGAAGCAACGATGAAAACAATTAAAAGTGATCTTGGAGAAGGCACGTGACTGATGGAATCCATACTTACGTCACACTTTGAAAATAATTTCAGAACACTCCGGGAAAATTAGAAGAGTCAGGTAAGATCCTGGGAAAAGACCTGTGGGTTATGAGCCCACCGAAGAGAAAACCACCGTTGAAATGGATTGAAAAGGAGATGATGCACCGGAACGATTGAAAAACTCGAATGAGGTGACCACCTCGAATTCATTGGAACACAAACGAATCTGAGATGTCTTCGGAACTCCGGAATAATTAAATGGCGAGAGGCGAACGAGACAAAGGAAAACACTTGAAGCGATGAAAGACTAAGAACAACACCGAGATATTGGAATTGAGTCCACCGGAAAAGAAGGAGAGGTGAAGAATATCGAACGAGAGGAGAATTCTTCGGAGAAGAAAATAGAAGAATGATGACGAGCTAGACGAGAATTCACCGGTTGAAATAACTGAGTAAGAATGCAGAGGAACACACGAGTAGGATGGATACTCAATTAAGGACTCCGGCTCCGAGAAGAAAAAGGGTG
>LR738713.1:645013464-645054416 GCA_902687465.1 Secale cereale | reverse complement strand
GACGGGGAAGCAACATTGGTTAAAGAACTGAGGTTGCACTTGCAAAGAAGAAGAGGGTTGAAAACACTTGACGAGAGATGCACCAGATGAAAGAACTGACAATGCAGCAAACGAAAACTAACCACGTGATCCTAAAAAAATGAAGGGGAAGAGGGGTAATTCAAAACATCTACGTCAAGATTCCTCACCAGAGCGACGAAGGGGCAGGGGTGTAAAAAGAATTCCTACTCTCCGAAAAAAAAATCTGCTAGACTCAACAACGGCCAGACTACGATCAATCAAGGGGGCTCCTATGGTCAGTCGAGGCTCTGATACCAACTTGTCAGGCCCAAAATGTGATTCTATCCCGATCACGTGACACTTACGTGATTGGGGCACAACCGCATTTCGGCACTTAGCAAGATGGATATCATTACATCGTACCATTACATACATACATAGGGGATACAACAATACATACAAGTCACATGAATACAACAATATCAATACAAGGTATCCGACTACGGATACAAACATGAAAAGAACAACGACATCCATCTGCTATCCCAGGCTGCCGACCCGGAACCTAACCCAAGACTGAAGAAGAAGAAGAAGAAGAATAACTCCAACACAACAAACAATGCTCTCACGTCAAGTCATCGGAAACCTACACCTGCAACTGTGGTTGTAGAATCTGTGAGCCATGAGGACTCAGCAATCCCATAACCATGGGTAACAAGACTATCAAAGCTTAATGTGTTGGAAGAGGCAAAGTGGTGAGGTTGCAGCAGCGGCTAAGCATAATATGGTGGCTAATTTACGAGTACAAGAATAAGATGAGCATCTACGCAAACGGTCGCCAACTAGTAGTGATTGGTAAAGATACTGAACTACCTACGAGTCAAACATAACCCCACCGTGTTCTCTTCTCAAAGTGAAAAGAGACAGTCATGGTTACTCACACAGTTGTGTGTTTTACTTCGGATCCTCTGTCAAGTTTTCTACAACCGGACATTAACAAATTCCAATCTGCCACATAACCGCTGGCACGGCTTTCGAAAGATCATAACCCTGCAGGGGTGTCCCAACTTAGCCCATCACAAGCTCTCACGATCAGCTGAAGTAATAATAATTATTACCCCTTATCTTAGGGAAATACGATTAGGCTCGGCATCCCGGTGCACAAGACATTTCGACAATGGTAAAACAAGTCCAGCAAGACCTCCCGGCGTGCCGACACCCTGATAGTAGCCGCGCGTATCTCGTCTCAGGCCACGACAGGATGGGCGATCCTACAGGTAAAACCAATCCTCGAGTTTCCCTGTGGTGGCCTCGCATAACCCTCGTTTGGGACCAACACCATCAGCACTGGCCCCCCTGCTATGTAGAAAATAGTACCAGGGGACGCGACCCCCTATGCAATTTTAATTAATTAATTAAGTTCTTATTATGAGGCAAATTAAAACCAATGTTGGGCCTTGCTGGAGGAGTTTTATTCAAAGACGAAGTGTCAAGGGGTCCCCATATACCCAACCGTGCAAGGAACGCAAAATCGAGGAACATAATGCCGGTTTATCGGTGCCTAAGGTGGCATGAGTGGAACAAAACACCGAGCAAAAGGCCAAGCCTTCCACCCACGCCCAGTATATAGGTGTGTTAATAATAATAATAATAATAATAGATATTGTGATATTCCAATTACAAGTTCCCACCTGGAACGATCTTCATCTTCACCTGCAACTAACAACGCTATAAGAGGGGCTGAGCAAGCGGGTAACATAGCCAAACAATGGTTTTGCTAGGAAGGTTTCAAAGGTTAGAGGTTTCATGGCAACAAGGAGAGGGGCTGACAATAAGATGGGTAGCGCGACAATATAACAATAGCATCGAGACAACTAAGCATGGCAATGATAGTAAAGGTATCCAAGGGTATGGTCATCTTGCGTGAGATCCCTCAAGGAAAAAGAACGGATCCATGAAGAAGACGAAGAAGAAGCCCTGAAGACGAACCACGAGAAGACGAACGAATCCTCACGATCGCAACGAAACAAGCACTAACGAGAAGAAGCAAGCAATACGGTAAACACACCACACGAGACATGACAATATGCTCAACCAAGTATGATGCAAGACAGTTCTATATAGGATGCACTACAAGTCCATACAGGAAGCAAAACATGGCAAGGTAGGAAGCACAGGAAAACAACACAAATCTATATATGATGCAATACATGGCAACGTATGATGCAAGACAAGTCTATACAGGAAGCAATACATGGCAAGGTAGGAAGCACAGGAAAACAACACAAGAACATGACAATATGCTCAACCAAGTAGGATGCAAGACAAGTCTATATATGATGCAAAACATGGCAAGGCAGGAAGCACTCAAAAACAACACAAGTCAACAAGTTTAAAAGAGGCCGGAAACTACATATAACAACCCGGTAAGCCCTCATATGCATAGTTTGAAATTAGTTCAGATCTGAACAAACCTTAAGTTAAAGTTGTTAAACAGCAAGTAAACATGCACCATGAAAATCTACACGAAATTCTAGTCAAGTTTCATATAAAGTTTGTTTAATTCGGAGCTACGGCCTAGAAGATACACATGAAACAAGATATAACAACAAGCTGAAGTTAACAGCCACATAGCAACTTTGGAGCAAGATAAATATAAGCTAAATCACCCAAACATGATAACAAGAAGCATGGATGTGAAGTAGACATGATACTTAACAAGTAGGAACTTAGAACACACCCAAAAGCTAGTTGGAACACATTTAAACAAGCATGGCAAGTTACAATAAAATATTCCAGACTTAGCGAAAATCTGGGAAGGCAAAAACGTCATCACGATGCTGCCTTCGGAGGCACAAAACAACAAGCATATCAACTCTAATAATAACATAAAGAGCATGGGCATGTAGTAGACATATCCTACATCAAACAACTCCATTGGAGCAACTCCATAGGAGGCATGGATCAATAGCAACAAGCTACAACATTTTGATCATGACGTTAAAAACCTGACAGTAATATTTTATAGCAACTTGAGAGTAAGAAATAAATAAGCTACAGCAGGTCATATGAGCAAGTAAGGGCATGAATGGATAGACAATAACATGTACAACAAGGAATGATCAATGGCCACCCCAAAACTAACATGGATTTGCCTAGGGCAGCAAGCAAACATAGCATCAGGATATGACAGATTCCAGACTTAGTAGAAATTTCACTAAGTATAAAACAGTTAAGTTGGCATGGCATGTTTGCAAGCATGTTTAAGTCAACACAAGGCATATCATGGAAAGTTAAATGCACCACAGCAAAGACCATATAATGGTGCTTCTAAAACATCTAGACATGTGGCATGAGGACAAACACATCAATAGCAAAGAGCAATTGAAATCAGCATCCCATAACAAGTTTCCGCACATAACAGTCAAATGCACTTTTGCAACAGAGATTAACATGGCCATATGAACTCAAACAAGCATGCTACAGCAACCATCATGTAGTACACTTCATAATGAACATTTTTACATATCATTTGCATCATTTGGATAAACATGCACCAGGTTGTCACATCTCAAACATGGCATGAAAATAACAAGTAGCAGCAGTTTATATCAAGTAGCACTCTTGCAACAGAGATTAGAGCATCTAGATGAAGTCAAACAAGCATGGCACAATGAAACAAAGTGTAAAGCATATCAGCACGATCATTTTGACATATCATTCACCCAATTTGGACAAGTATGCACAAAGTTACACCACTCACAAGAATGCATCATGATGCTGAAATTTTAACATGTCATTGATGCAAACTTACACAAACAGAAAGTTCAAACATTTTTAACATGGGTGAAAGTTGATTATTGTGAAACTAGATAAAATTCTAAGCAGTTTTCATGTACAAAGTTTTTACAAATTATGCATAGTTTGCGAGATATTAAATGCATGAACAGCAAGGGGTTTTCTGCAAAACTGTCAACTCTGGGATAAAAGCTAAATTCGCAAAAAGGAAAAAAACGTCTACTGGGCCAAAACTAATAGCGAGCTGGGCTTCTCACCTTGGGCCGAAAAAGGCCGTCGGTGCTGGGGCTTGGGCCCTGGCGGCGCTGGAGGCCGAAGGGGGAAGCGTCGGGCCGGCTCGTGCCTGGCCCATGTGCTCGAGCGGAGCAGCTAGAGCATGCTCCCGAGCCGGCATGGCGGAGGCGGCGGCTGGTCCGTCTCCGGCGAGGGCGGCAGGTCGGGGGAAGTCA
This sequence comes from Secale cereale, assembly GCA_902687465.1. Lineage (NCBI taxonomy): Eukaryota > Viridiplantae > Streptophyta > Magnoliopsida > Poales > Poaceae > Secale > Secale cereale. The sequence goes on along the minus strand of LR738713.1, from coordinate 645,050,169 downwards.
CCGGCGTCAGGGAAACGGGCGGATCCGGGCACGGGGGCCCCGGATCCGGGCTCGACGGGGCCTTTGGTCGCTGGAGTGGAGCGAGGGGCGCGGATCCGGCGAGGCTCGCCGGCCGGCGCGGAGGGGCGGCGGCGCTCGGCCACGGGAGGCGCGGGGTCGGCGAAGCCGCCAGCGAGCGGGGCGGCCCAAGGCGGCGGGGACGAGCGGGCGAGGCGCGCTGCGGGTGGGATCTGGCCCGTTGCGGCCTGGAGCGGGCCGGAGGTGGGCTCCGCGGGGCCTGGCGGCGAAGTGGGGCGCGGGAGGTGACGTGGCGGCAGTGGATTCGCTGAGGGCGCGGCGGCGGACATGTCCGGATGGGGAAGAAGTGTCCGGCGGCGCGGAGGGAAGAGGGTAGGGTTTCATCTGCGCGAAAATGGAGGGGGAGGCACATATTTATAGGTAGAGGGAGCTAGGAGTGTCCAAATGAGGAGCGGTTCGCGGCCACGCGATCGTGATTGAACGGCCAAGAGCATGGAGGGGTTAGAATGGGCTTGGTGGGCTGTGAGAAAGGGGTGCTGGGCCAAAAGAGAAGAGGCTTCTGGCGGTTAACACGGTTAACCGTTGGGCTATCAAACGAACTCCGAACGTGACGAAACTTGACAGGCGGTCTACCTATGCTATAAAAAGACCACACGCCAAGTTTCAACCCATTCCGAGAATGTTTTCCGGCCACTCACAAAATAAATATTCGGAGGCACCACGGGCGCGTGTGAGTGTGTCTGGGCTCAGAACGGACAACGGAAAGGACGAGGGGACACGGACGGATGCAAGTTTTCAAAACATGCTGATGCAACACTCATGATGACATGGCAAGATGCAACACACAAGCAGATGACATGGCAACAGCAACGAATAACTGACTGACACCTGGCTGACACCTGGCGCACCGGTCTCGGGGTGTCACAGCATGCTCCTAGGCGGGAGGTTGGTAGGAGTTAACCATCGCGCGCCCCGACCTCCACACAAAGGATGACACTCTAGAAATACCTCATACTCTAACTTCGTCACATAGCGGTTCACCATATGTGCATGCTACGGGAATCACAAACTTTAACACAAGTATTTCTCAATTTCATAAGAACTCCACTAGCATGACTCTAATATCACTATCCTCATATCTCAAAACAATTATCAAGTATCAAACTTCTCATCATATTCAATGCACTTTGTATGAAAGTTTTTACTACATTCATCTTGGATGCCTATCATGTTAAGGCTAGTTTTATAGCCAAAGCACATTACCATGATGTTCTAATAGACTCTCAAAAGGATATAAGTGAAGCATGAGAGATCAACAATTTCTTCAAAATAAAATCACCATCGTGCTCTAAAAGATATAAGTGAAGCACTAGAGCAAAAACTATTTAGCTCAAAAGATATAAGTGAAGCACATAGAGTGTTCTAACGATTCCTAGGCCGTCTTTATCTCTCTCAAAAAGGTGTGTCCAGCAAGGATTATTGTGGCAAACTAACAAGAAAAGACTCAAAATCATACATGATGCTCCAAGTAAAACACATATCATGTGGTGAATAAAAATATAGTCCCGGGTATAGTTACCGATAGATGAAGATGAAAGAGGGGATGCCTTCCCGGGGCATCCCCAAGCTTAGGATTTTGGTTATCCTTGAATATTACCTTGGGGTGCCTTGGGAATCCCCAAGATTAGGCTCTTTCCACTCTTTGTTCCATAGTCCATCAAAGCAATACTCAAAACTTGAAAACTTCACAACACAAAACTTAGACAAAAATGTTGTGAGCTCCGTTAGTATAAGAAAACAAACCACCACTCAAAGGTACTGTAATGAACTCATTCTTTGTTTATATTGGTGTTAAAGCTACTGTATTACAACTTCTCTATGATTCATATCCTCCAATACTACTCATAGATTCATCAAAATAAGCAAACAACACACGAAAAACAGAATCTGTCAAAAATAGAACAGTCTGTAGTAATCTGTAACTTTCGCATACTTGTGTAACTCCAAAAAAAATTGAAATAAATTGGTAAACGTGGGGAATTTGTCTATTAATCATCTGAAAAAAGAATCAAGTAAATAGCACTCTCCAGTAAAATCATCTAACTATTCTAGGGAGCGCTAACGTTTCTGTTTTTTATAGCAAGATCATATAAACTTCACACAAGTCTTCCCAAAGGTTCTACTTGGCACAAAAACTAATTAAAACACAAAACCACATCTAAACAGAAGCTAGATGCAATATTTATTCCTAAACAGAAGCAAAAACAAAAAATATAAAATTGGGTTGCCTCCCAACAAGCGCTATAGTTTAACGCCCCTAGCTAGGCACGATACATGGATAGATCTAGGTATTGCCATCTTTGGAAGGCAATCCATAAGTGGATCTCATAATAGATTCATAAGGTAATTTAATTTTCTTTCTAGGAAAGTGCTCCATGCCTTTCCTTAACGGAAATTGGAATCTAATATTTCCTTTCTTCATATCAATAATTGCACCAATCGTTCTAAGGAAAGGTCTACCAAGAATAATAGGACATGAAGGATTGTAATCTATATCAAGAACGATGAAATCTACGTGCACATAATTCCTATTGGCAACAATAAGAACATCAGTAATCCTTCCCATAGGTTTCTTAATAGTAAAATCCGCAAGATGCAAATTTAAAGAACAATCATCAAGCTCATGGAACCCTAGCAAATCACACAAAGTTTTCGGGATAGTAGAAACACTTGCACCCAAATCACACAAAGCAAAGCATTCATGATCTTTAATTTTAATTTTAATAGTAGGTTCCCACTCATCATAAAGATTTCTAGGGATAGAAACTTCTAATTCAAGTTTTTCTTCATAAGACTGCATCAAAGCGTCAACTATGTGTTTGGTAAAAGCTTTATTTTGACTATAAGCATGCAGCGAGTTTAGTATGGATTGCAACAAGGAAATAAAATCAATCAAAGAGCAGTTATCATAATTGAATCCCTTGAAATCCAATGTAGTGGGTTCATCACTATGCAAAGTTTTAATCTCTTCAATCCCACTTTAAACAATTTTAGCATCAAGATCCAAAAACTCTGAATCATTGGGACACTTTTTAATTAAAGTAGACTCATCTCCAATCCCATCTTTATCAGGATTCATACTAGAAAACAAGGATCTAATAGGAGACACATCAATAACTTTCAGATCTTCATCATTATTTTCATGCTCTTTCGGTTTAGCAGCCATCTTATTAACTAAGGTGGACTGTTTATCCGAAATTTGGGCTATTAAGTTCTCAAGATGAGGAAAATGAGATTTCAAACCATAAAATTACTTAGACATATCATCAAGGTCTTTATTCATGTACTCCATAAAGTTTTTCTGTTCCTTAAGCTCGTTTCTAAAGAAATCATTATGTTCAAATTGCATAGACATAAAATGTCTAACATTGTTTTCGATCTCCTCCACCCTCTTGAGGTGAGGGTCAACACTAATAGGGAGAGCCATAGTGACAAGCAAGCAATCCAACACACAAGCAAACAAGAATCAAGCGAACGGTAAACACACGGCAGAAAGAAGGGCAAATTAAACGGCAAGGGTGAAGTGGGGGAGAGGAAAACGAGAGGCAAATAAATGTAATGCGAAGGATAAGGGCTTGTGATAGGTACTTGGTATATGACTTTTGCGTAAGCCTCCCCGGCAACGGCGCCAGAAATTCTTCTTGCTACTTCTCGAGCTTGCGTTGTATTCCCTCGAAGAGGAAAGGGTGATGCAGAACAGTAGCGTAAGTATTTCCCTCAGTTTTTGAGAACCAAGGTATCAATCCAGTAGGATACCACGCGCAAGTCCCTCGCACCTGCACAAACAAATAAGAACTTCGCAGCCAACGCGATAAGGGGTTGTCAATCCCTTTACGGTCACTTACGAAAGTGAGATCTGATAGATATGATAGTTTGATATTTTTGGTATTTTTGGATATAAGAACATAAAGTAAAAACGGAAAAGTAAAGTAGATTGTAGATTGATATGTTGAGAATAGACCCGGGGGCCATAGGTTTCACTAGTGGCTTCTCTCATGATAGCAGATTTCTACGGTGGGTGAACGAATTATTGTCGAGCAATTGATAAAAAAGTGAATAATTATGAGAATATCTAGGCATGATCATTATATATAGGCATCACGTCCGTGACAAGTAGACCGAAACGATTCTGCATCTACTACTATTACTCCACACATCGACCGCTATCCAGCATGCATCTAGAGTATTAAGTTCATAAGAACAGAGTAACGCCTTAAGCAAGATGACATGATGTAGAGGGATAAACTCAAGCAATATGATATAAACCCCATCTTTTTATCCTCGATGGCAACAATACAATACGTGCCTTGCTGCCCCTACTATCACTGGGAAAGGACACCGCAAGATTGAACCCAAAGCCAAGCACTTCTCCCATTGCAAGAACTATAGATCTAGTAGGCCAAACCAAACCGATAATTCGAAGAGACTTGCAAGGATATTATAATCATACATAAAAGAATTCAGAAAAGAACCAAATATTTCTCATAGATAATCTTGATCATAAACCCACAATTCATCGGATCTCGACAAACACACCGCAAAAAGAGATTACATCAAATAGATCTCCTCGGAGACCGAGGAGAACTTGGTATTGAGATCCAAAGTGAGAGAAGAAGCCATCCAGGTACTAACTATGGACCCGAAGGTCTATGGTAAACTACTCACAACTCATGGTGAGGCGATGGTGTTGATGTAGAGGCACTCCGTGGTAGATCCCCCCTCCGGCGGAGCTCCGGAACAGGCCCCAAGATGGGATCTCACGGGAACAGAAGGTTGCGGCTTTGGAATTAGGGTTTTCTCTCCGTGTCTAATGTTTTCGGGGTACATGGGTATATATAGGAGGAAGGAGGGCATCGGGGGACAAACGTGGGGCCCACGAGGCAGGGGGCGCGCCCTTTAGGGGGAGGGCGCCCCCACCCTCGTGGACGCCACGCGTGCCCTATTCCATGGTTCTCAAGTCTCCTATGAAGATATCGCTCCAAAAATATCTCCCACGAAGGTTTCATTCCGTTTGGACTCCGTTTGATATTCCTTTTCTGTAAAACCCTGAAATAGGCAAAAAACAGCAATCTGGACTGGGCCTTTGGGTTAATAGGTTAGTCCCAAAAATAATATAAAAGTGTATAACAAAGCCCATTAAACATCCAAAACATCATAAATAATAGCATGGAACAATCAAAAACTGTAGATACGTTGGAGACGTATCAACTGTCATCATCATCAACCTTCCTCCATCACCAATTTCATGATGCTCACCGCCGTGCGTGAGTAATCCCATTGTAGGCTTGCTGGACGGTGATGGGTTGGATGAGATTTACCATGTAATCGAGTTAGTTTTGTTAGGGTTTGATCCCTAGTATCCATTATGTTCTAAGATTGATGTTGCTATGACTTTGCCATGCTTAATGCTTATCACTAGGGCCTGAGTGCCATGATTTCAGATCCGAACCTATTATGTTTTCATGAATATATGCGAGTTCTTGATCCTATCTTGCAAGTCAATAGTCACCTACTATGTGTTATGATCCGGCAACCCTGATGAAGTGACAACAATCGGGACCACTCTCAGTGATGACCGTAGTTTGAGGAGTTCATATATTCACTAAATGTCGATGCTTTGGTTCGGTACTCTCTTACAAGGAGGCCTTAATATCCCTTAGTTTCCAATAGGACCCCGCTGCCACGGGAGGGTAGGACAAAAGATGTCATGCAAGTTCTTTTCCATAAGCACATATGACTATATTCAGAATACATGCCTACATTACATTTATGAACTGGAGCTAGTTCTGTGTCACCCTATGTTATAACTATTACATGAGGAATCGCATTCGACATAATTATCCATCACTGATCCAATGCCTACGGGCTTTTCATATATTGTTCCTTGCTTAGTTACTTTTCCGCTGCCACTGTTACAATCGCTACAAAACTGCTACTGTTACTTTTGCCACCGTTACCGTTACTTCCATACTACTTTGCTACTAAATACTTTGCTGCAGATATTAAGTCTTTCAGGTGTGGTTGAATTGACAACTTAACTGCTAATACTTGAGAATATTCTTTGGCAACCCTTGTGTCGAATCAATAAATTTGGGTTGAACACTCTACCCTCAAAATCTGTTGCGATCCCCTATACTTGTGGGTTATCAGAGGGTCCTATTCTTAACCTCAAGGTCATGAATGCATAATCCACCTTGGTCTTTGGGATGACAAACCACACTCCATTTAGTCAGTCAATATTTCTTTCTCAAGCTATCTCCTTGCCAAAAGAATCTTGATTAGAAGTAATCAAATCCTATGAAATTCTCCTTTCGATAACTAGAAGAAGAAAATCATATATAGTACCATATTACATAGTACTGAATTTATGACGACAAATCTTTCACCTAGAGATAGCAGTTTACCTTTCCAACTGCTTAGTCTTTTTTGTAGTCTCTCCTCGACGTGTTTCCATTCATCATTTGTGAGTTTTAGATAATGTATTGGTATCCCCAAATATGTGAACGAGAACTGGCACAACTCGCATCTGAATAGGTTAGCATACAGGTGGGCCTCGTCTTGAGCCCCACCAAAGAAAAACAATTCATTTTTATTAAAAATGATCTTAAGACCCGAGAACTGCTCGAATGCTAACAAAGTTAATTTCATATTTCTCACTTTCTCTAGGTCGTGATCCATGAAGAGAATGAAGGAAATATGCCCTAGAGGCAATAATAAAGTTGTTATTTATATTTCCTTATATCATGATAAATGTTTATTATTCATGCTAGAATTGTATTAACCGGAAACTTAGTACATGTGTGAATACATAGACAAAACAGAGTGTCCCTAGTATGCCTCTACTAGACTAGCTCATTCATCAAAGATGGTTATGTTTCCTAGCCATAGACATGAGTGGTCATTTGATCAACGGGATCACATAATTAGGAGAATGATGTGATGGACAAGACCCATCTTTTAGCTTAGCAACTTGATCGTTTAGTTTTACTGCTATTGCTTTCTTCATGACTTATACATGTTCCTATGACTATGAGATTATGCAACTCCCGAATACTGGAGGAACACCTTGTGTGATATCAAACATCACAACGTAACTGGGTGATTATAAAGATGCTCTACAGGTGTCTCCGAAGGTGTTTGTGGTGTTGGCATAGATCAAGAATAGGATTTGTCACTCCGAGTGTCGGAGAGGTATCTCTGGGCCCTCTCGGTAATACACATCATAATAAGCCTTGCAAGCAAATGACTAATGAGTCAGTCACGAGATGATGTATTATGGAACGAGTAAAGAGACTTGCCGGTAACGAGATTAACTAGGTATAGTGATACCGACGATCAAATCTCGGGCAAGTAACATACCGATGACAAAGGGAACAACGTATGTTGTTATGCGGTTTGACCGATAAAGATCTTCGTAGAATATGTAGGAGCCAATATGAGCATCCAGTTTCCGCTATTGGTTATTGACCAGAGATGAGTCTCGGTCATGTCTACATAGTTCTCAAACCCGTAGGGTCCGCCCGCTTAACGTTCGATGACGATCGGTATTATGAGTTTATGAGTTTTGATGTACCGAAGGTATTTCGGAGACCCGGATGAGATCACGGACATGACAAGGAGCCTCGGAATGTCCGAGACATAAAGATTAATATATTGGACGACTATATTCGAACACCGGAAGTGTTCCGGGTGTTATCGGATAAAACCGGAGTGCCGGAGGGGGTTACCGGAACCCCCCAAGGGAGTATGGGCCATAGTGGGCCTTGAGGGAGTAGAGAGAGGCAGCCCATAGGTCTGGCCGCACCCTCCCCCTAGGAATCCTAGTTGGACTAGGAAAGGGGGAGGCGCCCCTCTTCTTCCTTCTCCTCTCCTCCTTCCTTTCCTACTCCTAGTAGGAATAGGAAGGGGGGGTTCCTATTCCTACTAGGAGTAGGAATCCTACTCCTGGCGCGCCATACTTGGCCAGCCACACCTCCCCCTTGCTCCTTTATATACGGGGGCAGGGGCACCCAAAGACACACAAGAAACATTGTTCTAACTGTGTGCGGTGCCCCCTCCACAGAAACACACCTCGGTTGTACCGTTGCAGTGCTTAGGCGAAGCCCTGCGCCGGTAGCTTCATCATCTCCGTCACCACACTGTCATGCTGACGAAACTCTCGCGTGAAGCTCAACTGGATCAAGAGCTCGTGGGACGTCATCGAGCTGAACGTGTGCTGAACGCGGAGGTGCCGTACGTTCGGTGCTTGATCGGTTGACCGCGAAAACGTTTGACTACATCAACCGCGTCACTAGACTCTTCCGCTTTCGGTCTACGAGGGTACATAGACACACTCTCCCCTCTCGTTGCTATGCATCTAGTAGACAGATTTTGCGTGATCGTAGGAAAATTTTGAAATACTACGTTCCCCAACAAAGAATTGTATCATCAGCATATTGGAGGATAGAGAGACCACCATCAACTAGATGATCCACTACCCATCAATTTGGCCATCCACTTTGGCACACTCAATCATGACCGCTAACATATCCGCCACTATATTGAATAACATGAGTGATAATGAGTCGACTTGTCGTAATCTCTTCTTCATTTGGAAATAGTGGCCAACATCATCATTGACTTTATTGGCCACACTACCTCTTCAAACAAAACTATGGATCATAGTGCCCACTCTGCAAAAAAGCCTTTCATTCTGGGAGTATCTTGAAGAAAAGACCACTTGACTTTGTCATAAGCTTTTTCAAAGTTGATTTTGAGTACCATCACATTCAAAATTTTCTCATGTAATTGATGGACTGTTTCATGAAGGATAACTACTCCATCTAGGATGTGTCTGCTTTGTATAAAAGCGATCTGTGAAGTACGAACTACATGTTGAACAACCAAATTTAGTCTCATCATTGCAACTTTCGTGAAGATTATAAAACTAACATTAACGGGGGAGATTGGTCTACATTGTTGTATCCTTCCAGCCTCATTAATCTTAGGTAATAAAATAATCTCACCGAAGTTTAAGCGAAAAAATTCTAGTTGGCCAGCATGTAGGTATAGCCAAACAAAAGTAGGAGATCCGGTTTGATGACTTCCCACAAATTCTAATAAAACTTGGCGGGAAAACCACCCGGACCCTCGAAGAAGCACTAGGAAGATCTTCATTGCTTGATTTGCTCCAGGATACTTTTTTTTTTCATTCCTACATAGAGGCAATGAATTCGTGGTCATCTACTGGACAATCGTGCATCAGAAAAAATAGATGAAGCATGTTAGGATGGATAACAAAGATACTATACACAAATTCACCTACATGACAAATATGCACATTAAACAACCCCTCCATTCGTAGTAAATTTTGAGGACAACTTCAACCAGCAAGTAAATAGCGGAAAATGCAAACAACATGAACATGTGACATAGCATTTAACATGGAAAAATCCCTCAACTTGAGGAGTAAAATACCACTGCTATGAACGGACCGATCCATAAAACTTCACTATAAAAACCACGACTATGGACCAACCGATCCATACAACCACGGCTATGGACAGACCGATCCATACAACATGCACATATGACAAGTATTCTACAAATAGCTCTCAAACTCGTGAAGCAAACAACACAAAATTTGACAGATAAGTAGAAGTACGAGTTTATGAGATCTCAAAATTTTAGCTAAATCGTACACCGTTTGCCTACCCAATTTGTTCGTCTCCCAAAACTACTATATGCTGAAACTGCAGTAGTCTGAAGTCACAAAATCAATCTCAAATCTGATGCTCCACTAACTGAATCCACAAACTAGCTAATCGTATCGAAGTACTCAAAGTAAGGAATGGGCTCACCAACTTTGATGCCAATGCAAGCATGTTTAAGCCTCTTCTAGTAGGGGTGAAGTGGCTAGGGTTTTCTTCTCTACTCCCTTCACTAGAAAACACTCTCAACCATTCGATGCATATGAGGTTATTGGCTCACATGTGTTGGACTTTTGGGTTGATGTTGGGCTTCCAATACAACTCCATGTGGATTGACTTAGCCCAACAAACTCCACTCCCTACATCTTGGAGCCCATCTTGGAGCCTTATAGGGTCTCACTGCCTTCCAGCAGCAATGCGAGTGAGCCGATGACGGCATACTTCAGGATTCCTCCTTGTCACCACCTTGGTCAATATATGAGCCCCATTGTCATCGGTGTGAACATTCTCAAGTTGCATTTTCTTGGAATATAACACATCTCAAATCCAATAATCAAGAGGAAGAGAAGGGGAGAGGGCCCCCCCCCCCAGCTCCCAAGCATGCCCTATTATTGGACCTGAATGACCACTAATCAATACCTTGGTGCTGGCCGAAAATAAGCATAAATCAATACATGAACACCAAGGACGGCTGATATCTCTTTTCCACAAAACTTGAATCAAGAATGGCCACGATACTGAATCGAGCGCTCTGGCGATATCCAATTTCAAGAAGAGCATGTGGGATCTACGACGGTAATGATTTGATCAATTGATTAATCATCATGAAATTGTCTTGAATTTCTTGACTCTTAATAAGGGCCAGTTCTTTTGGTAGCTTTAAGAATAAGCTGCAATAAGCTGCCCCCTACCCAGCTTATTCTAAAAGCTCAACCAAATTTATTTTTGTAGATGCCTAGTAGTTAAGACTTGACTAGTAGGCTTCTAAAAAGAAAATTTTAGTTGGGCTTTTAGAATAAGCTGGGTAGGGGGCAGCTTATTCTGAAAGCCCAAAAAAGCTAGCAAAAGAACTGGCCCTAAGTGTGCTAGCCACAATACTTAGTGAGAAAAATATCATGTGGGAATCAAATATATGTAGAAACTATGAAAACAAGAAGAAAATATGTTTCAAGATTTCTAGAAAAAACTAAAAAATAAATACAAGATGTTTAACAAACATGCAATTTTTCAAGGTCAAATTAAATTAGTTCAGGAGGTTCGTAAAACCAAATTAACAATGAATAGTGATGAGCAAAACAACATCACTTCTCATGCACGAATAACTTGTTTTTTTTTTCTTGTCTTCCAAATGAATACTTATGAGTTTGAACTTTTAATTCCACGTGTCTACGAAACAGCACTACACATGCAATGTTTTTCCTTTGTGAATTTTTGTAAACTTCCAAACACGATCAATTTCCACAAGATTTTTGTTGTGATTCGGCAGCGCGTACTTTCTCCTACTCATTGCTCACAATCACAGGGGTTCGTATATCAGATGTCACAGCCGGAGAATTCCCAATGGGAACAAACCTAGGAGCATTTCGAGCCTTTCTAAATTGATTGGACAAGGGGTAAATAGAAAATGATATCTTCGCCCCAAGAATTCAGACGACCCTCTGTCCCATCTCATGCAAGAAAACACAAGAAAAGTGGACCGTGATGTCTTGTTCCATACCCACTGCAATGCAAAAAGGTCGATCATTTTGGACATCTATCACGTGATTTGATTCTCAAGGCTAGGTTACAGTATACGACAACAGAAGCAACATACGAGGACAGTACAGAAAAGAACGGAACACCCGTCCATGATCTACGGGGGCGATCAATCATCTCAAATCAAGAAAGGAAAAGAAATCAAAACAACCAAAACAAAGCACAGGACGAAGCCAAAGTACAAAACTGTAACATAATACCGTGCATTACGAATAACAACAAATGCATGTACACAATATACATATATACGTGATAGGATAGATACACGGAGATCAGCTAAGAAAATACTTGCATGCATGCATGCACGCACGCAATTTGATTAAGCTTAAATCGCCGATTTAACCACTCAATAATCATATGTAGCCGCAAGCTAGCTAGCTAGCTCTGCTTGAAGATTATATGCTGATCTTAGTCCATGGAGTAGCAGCACTGCTTGAAGGCGTCGAGGTTGTGCTGGAAGACGGGGACGAAGGCGTCGACGCTGCCGTCGCCGAGGTAGGACGGCACGAGGAAAAGCATCCCCTCCGTCGGGAAGTAGGACGGCATGAAGTAGCTCGGGCTGCCGGCGCCGAAGTCCAGCTCGTAGAACGGGAACGTCAGCCAGCTGTCTACCTCCATGTCCGGGCACAGCACGTCCTTTAGCACCGCCGTCTTCTCCAGCCCCTCCTGCTCCACGGCGCCCGAGCTCGCAAAGTCCACCAGCGACTGGAAGTAGGTGCCGTCGACTCGGGCCACCGCATCGTGGATCGCCTGTGCTGCGTGCTTCAGTGGCCGGCTCAGCAAGTCCCCCACCGTGGAGCGCGGGAACGCCCAGAGCACCAGGTTGCCGAAGTAGCCCGGTGGGGCGGAAAGGCGCCGCCGCCCATCGACGGAGATGCGGATGGTAGAGGTCTCGCTGGGGCTGAGCCCACGCGCGCGCGTCATGGTGCGCCACAGGTGCGCGAGCGTTGTCTCAAACCGGCTGAACGGCCTGCCGCGTCCCTCTGACGCCTTGGCGCGCAGCCCTGCGATGAAGTCCTTGGTGAAGTGCACCTTGTGGATGATCACGTTGTCGGCGCCGTGGTGCCCGCCGCCGCCCTGCTTGGGGTTGCTGGCTGTCGGCCGGTAGTACTCGACGCCGCGGTGCTCGAACTCGACGACCGGCGGGTCGCGCGGCCGAAAGAGGTCGGGGTGGTTGTGCGGCGGCGGTGACGGGCCGGAGACGATGTCCAGCCCTCGCGCGGCGCGGCCCCAGGCGACGAGAAAATCGCTGGTGGCATGGCCATCAGCGACGGCATGGTTGGCCGAGAACCCGACGGCCAGTGAGCCGCAGGCGAACCGCGTCAGCTGCACCTGCACCACCTCCTCCACGGGGCCCTCCAGGTCCGGGTGCAGCTGCAGCACGACAGGCGACGGCTTTGGCGGCGCGAAGTCGACCAGCGTGGCCCCGTCCACGCACGCCTCCACGAGCCGCGCGCCGTGATCGTTGAGCAGCACCCCCGGCGCGCCGTCCGGGCCCACGCAGACCTGGCCGGCGAAAAGGCGGTACACGGCGAGCACCTGGGCGAGGCCGCGCTCGATGTCTTCCGTGGAGGGCGCCGGCGCCTGGAAGGCGTAGATGATGGCCATCTGGATGTGGTACGTGATCTTGTCGAACACCGAGGACGGGACGTGCTCCGTGGTGTCCGGCCGCGGCGTCCCCTCGGCGTACCGCGGCTTGACGATCTTGGAGCTCAGCACCTTCACCTCCATGATCACCGGCTAGCTAGCAAGGTACTTTACTCCTTGTTTACCAAGTATGATCGATGTTTATATGGTTTTGTTGTTGATGTCTTGAAGTGCTCGGTCTAGAATTCTAGATACCGGCAGTGCTGGCGATCGATTAATATTGGTCGATGAGGCGCAAGCAGACACTGGCACTGCTCTGCTTACATTTCCGGAAGGATCACGGTATAAATAGGCAGCGCGGGAACGGGAAGGTGGTAGGTGGTGTAGCCGATCGTTGGCTTAGAGCAAATACAATAAGATGATGTAGACGGGTTATAAACTTTTAAATGTATATTTTTGCTGAGGTGGAAGAGAGGGAAGATGAGAGAGAAAAGAAGCGGGCTACTAGTTAACAGCCGGCTGCAGCACGTGCTCCTAAAGACTTTGTGAGAGAGTAAAGTGGACCATGGATCAACAAAGTAGTACTCCCTCCGTCCAAAAATACTTGTCATCAAAATGGACCCAAAAAAATGTATCTAGAACTAAAATACATCTAGATACATTCTCTTTTATCCATTTTGATAACAAGTATTTCCGGACGGAGTGAATACACATTTATATTCATCTATTGTACTTGTCGGCTATAAGGTCGGCTATAAATGATGTGACAATATCATATAGCCAGTTACTGGCTATACTATTAACCATGCTCTTAGTTCGGTGGACTTGTATTGTACAGTATGTATGCAACCTGTTGGTGATATTGGCTTAACCAATCATGGCATGGGGACGGGGTCCTGTTGTGCGGCGCAGTAGCTTTTATTTCCGTCGGATCTTGACACGGTAATTAAGCACGACACGGTAATTAAGCAGTTGCAGAGTGTCGTGGTCACCAACTAACACATTGACATCGACATCGACATCGACGCGGTCAATCGCGCCGTGTGCCTCGTCTCACTTGGGTTACAGTAAACTACATTACGTGCAGTGTACAGCTGCACATACATTGACGTCTTCTGCAGAACGGGACAACTTACTGGGAGTATATGCGTAGAGTATAATGCTGTATTCCCGCAATAAAAAAGGTAATGCTATAGGATCTAGCTACACAGTGAAACTTAGATCCATGAGTCCTTGTTAAGTATAGGATTTTTTTAGTTGAATTATAGGATTTTTCTTGATAATATGTAGGCGTTTTGCAAAACCATGGCTTTTGTTTATTTTAGTACGGTTTTTCATTGTCAGATATTGATCGTGTGACGTATGGGCGTTTACTAAGGTGTTTTCCCGACGACCGCTCGCCAGGTAATGTTCCTCCAATATATACCATTAGAAAGTTACACCATCCCGACTGGCCACTACACTGAAGTTACACCATTCGGACCTGCTGGACAGCAAGAGTGCAACGGGGGAGCCATATATATGGAGGGAGAAGCCCTCTTTGTTTTTTGTTTTTTTACAGGGGAAGCCCCTTTGTTAACAGGTTATCGGAGCCGACATTACAAGCAGGGGTGGAGCTCCGTTGGGCCGAACCCGGACATGGCCCGCCCGGGATTTTCGCAAAATTTTGTAAGTATGCTATGCTTCATAGCCCACTCAGCCCACGAGACCAAGGCACCGTTAAGAATTGATCCATGTCGAGGTTTCGCACGAGCGGACACAGCAGGAGCAGTGGCCGCTAGCTGGCCAGAATGCCACTGCCGCTGTCATGTTCATGTCACGCAGGGCAGATCTCGCGTCGACAACTAAACACATGCTTCCTACATCTTGATGCCTGCTCAACGGCTCCACCCGCTTCCACGCGACCTCGTCGTGGCACCATCCTCGCGCCCCTGGCTCCGGCCTCCTCCCCAGCCAGTTATCACTACGGGACTCGCGGGCTATGCCTACGGCTAGGGACTGTCGGCATAGGTCCTTTGCCGTCGGCATAGATCTATGCCTACGGCTGCCGTCGGCATAGGCCCGTCGGCGTAGATCACGTCAGCGTAGTCTTGTCAGACCGTCGGTATAGTTTAGCCGTCGGCATAGGGGCATATGCCGACGGCCGTTAGTCAACCGTCGGCATAGTTTAGCCGTCGGCAGTGTATTTCGCCTGACGGCAACTGACGGCGCCATCAAAAGCGGTGACGATACACGGGACGACACGTGGTAGAGGTATGCCGACGGCTTGGCCGTTGGCATAGGTTTCCACCTATGCCGACGGTACCTCTGCCACGTGTCGTCCCGTGGTGCCTCCTGGTGGCATGGCTATGCCTACGGCAAAGCTGCCGTAGGCATATATGGAAACTATGCCGACGGCTTTGCCGTAGGCATAGCCGTGCCACGTGTCGTCAACTGGTTCCTTCTGGCGGCAAGGCTATGCCTACGGCAAAGCCGTCGGCATAGATTTCAATCTATGCCGACGGCTTTGCCGTAGGCATAGCCTGCCACGTGGCGTGCTCTGGGAAGTCCTGGGCTCATCCATGCCGACGGCTTTGCCGTAGGCATAGTTTTTTTTCCTGTTTTTTCTTTTTCAATTCATTTGATAGCATTTCAAAGCACAATAATATGGGATTATGCAGAAATATGACAGTTCATCATCTAAACATACTCAAGTTCATCATCATCATTTAAACATAGTCAAGTTCATCATCTAAAGATCATCACCGGCGAAAGTTCATGAACATAAGAGTAGTGCAAGACATGGAACACCATAAAAGTAGGAACATGAAAGGTATGGCACGACGGCCACATGCACGGGTATCATCATCGACATCAAGCAAGACCACCACCGCCAAAACCACCACCTCCGTCAAAACCAGCACCGCCAAGACCACCTCCGTCAAAACCACCTCCGCCAAAACCACCACTCTGCCTGATCGGAGTGACTGGGGTCGAGGAAGCAGGAGTCGAGCCACCGGTCCCCTACATGTATGAGAGAAGATTCTAACGGTAAATATGATATGATAGTGTTGAATGAACCTTGAACTAGTTTGTCAGTAGTTAGGCAAATGTACTAACCGGACTATCACTGCCTAGTGCCACCCATTCATCGAACGTGGGAACGTGTGGGGGTTCTCCCGCATGTGGTGGTGGTGGTCCCATTTGTGGTGGATCCGTGCGGTTACTCCAAGACGCCAACATAGCCTGGATGTTAGTTAAACAAGCAAACTAAAAGGTCAGGAGGAATAAAAGTGCAAAAATTTGGCTATGTTTTAAGAGGGCAAAACTAACCGCCATCGTATGACGGTTGTAATCATCGTTTGCCTTCACTCGTTGCAAGTACTCTCGCACCTCGAGATTCCTATGCTCGACAAAGGCCTTATATGCCTACATAATTTAGGTTGTTTCTAAGTGAGCAATGCTGAAAATAAACTGAGAATGCTAGAGAGATATGTTGGAAATATGCCCTAGAGGAAATAATAAAAGTATTTTTATTATATTTCCTTGTTCATGATAATTGTCTGTTATTCATGCTTGAATTGTATTGTACGGAATTAGCGATACATGTGTGAATATATAGACCACAATGTGTCCCTGGTAAGCCTCTAGTTACCAGCTCGTTGATCAACAGATGGTCACGGTTTCCTGACCATGGACATAGGATGTCAGTGATAACGGGATCACATCATTAGGAGAATGATGTGATGGACAAGACCCAATCCTTAGCCTAGCACGAGATCGTATAGTTCGTAATGCATAAGCTTTTCCGGTGTCAAGTATTTATTCCTTAGACCATGAGGTTGTGCAACTCCCGGATACCGTAGGAATACTTTGGGTGTGCCAAACGTCACAACGTAACTGGGTGGCTATAAAGGTACGCATCGGGTATCTCCGAAAGTGTCTGTTGAGTTGGTACGAACCGAGACTGGGATATTGTCACTCCGTGTGACGGAGAGGTACCTCTGGGCCCTCTCGGTAAGACATCATCATAATGAGCTCAAGGTGACTAAGGAGTTAGTCACGGGATGATGGATTACGGAACGAGTAAAGAGACTTGCCATGACGAGATTGAACAAGGTATCGGGCATACCGACGATCGAATCTCGGGCAAGTACCGTACCGATAGACAAAGGGAATAACATACGGGATTGAGTGAATCCTTGACACAGTGGTTCATCCGATGATATCATCGAGGAACACGTGGGAACCAACATGGGTATCCAGATCCCGCTGTTGGTTATTGACCGGAGAGTCGTCTCGGTCATGTCTACGTGTCTCCCGAACCCGTAGGGTCTACACACTTAAGGTTCGGTGACGCTAGGGTTGTAGAGATACATGCACATGGAAACCCGAATGTTGTTTGGAGTCCCGGATGAGATCCCGGACATCACGAGGAGTTCCGGAATGGTCCGGAGGTAAAGAATGATATATAGGAAGTCCAGTTTCGGCCATCGGGTGAACTCCGGGGGTCACCGGGGGTGTCCCGGGACCACCGGAGGGGTCCCGGGGGTCCACCGGGTGGGGCCACCCATCCCGGTGGGTCCCCTAGGCCGCAAGGGGAAGGGGGCCAGCCCCTGGTGGGCTGGCGCACCCATATGGGCCCCCCTCCATGCGCCTAGGGTTGAAACCCTAAGGGGAGGGGGCGTCCCCTATGCCTTGGGGGGCAAGTTTCCCCCCTTGGCCGCCGCCCCCCCTGGAGATCTTATCTCCCAGGGCCGGCACCCCCCTTGGCCCCTATATATAGTGGGGGGGAGAGGGCAGCCGCACCCCAAGCCTCTGGCGCCTCTCCCCCCTCCCGTCACACTTCCTACTCCTTACGCAGGGCGCCGGCGAAGCCCTGCAGGATTTCCTGTTGCATCCACCACCACGCCGTCGTGCTGCTGGATCTCCAACAACCTCTCCTCCGCCCTTGCTGGATCAAGAAGGAGGAGACGTCGCTGTACCGTACGTGTGTTGAACGCGGAGGTGCCGTCCGTTCGGCGCTGGGATCATCAGTGACGAGGAACGCGAAGAGTACGACTACTTCATCCACGTTCCTTCGAACGCTTCCGCACGCGATCTACAAAAGGGTATGTAGATGCACTCCATTATGCTCGTTGCTAGATGACTCCTTAGATTGATCTTGGTGAAGCGTAGGAAATTTTTTGAATTCTGCTACGTTCCCCAACAAGAAAAAGATAAAGGGGAAGTACTTACAACATGTTGGCGGGCTAAGGGAGTCTGTGAACGCCCCATACTCTCTAACTGGCTCGGGTTGCTAGCCCGAAGCCGTGTGTACGAGATCGAAGGAGTGATCAAGCCATCGAAACACGGATACCGGCCATGTGACTTCCCCTGGATGGCCACCACCGCCGTGTCGTCGATCTGAGACTGGGCGACCTCAGCAACAGGAACATCAGGATGCAACCTCTGATAGTTTTGAGTGTAAGACTCCAGGTGCTCCTCGGTCTTGCCATAGTACTAGCTCTCGCCGTCCTTGCGATCACTCCGCTCACGGGCCATCTTCCATGACTCCATGTCTGAGAGCGGCCTCTTCAACTTGTCCTCCTGCAACGTCAAATAGAAGTCAGCCATACATAAGAACATGATGGTAAAGAAGAACAAAAATGCATCATCCATATAGACATCATGCATATAGATATACCTTCATGGCCTTGAAGCCCCAGTGGTTCCTGTTTCCTTGGCCGTGTGTCCTGTCTTTTCCACGGTTAGCCCGGCCCTTGCTGCTCTTGGAAGCAAACTCTGCATCGTCACCGAGCCACCTATCCACCAAACTCGCCCATCCGTCATGCCTTGCATAGCACCAACGAGGAACAACCTATGCAAATATTGGAAGCATGACATGTGAGCACGAAACATATAGTTGACTGCTTGAAACATTGAAAAGTCAGTAATAGTTACCTTCATGAATTGCTCCCTCTTCAAGGTAAGTCGTTGCCTCTGCGCTTGAGTTTTGGTCATCTTTTGTTGTAGGTAGATGTGGTAGTACTACGAGACGGCAACCCAGCGCACCTCGTACTGCAACTGACGAGCTTTCTTCTTCACAGCAGCAAGCAAGACCACATTGGCTTGGGCCTTGTGCTCATCAAGAACTCTACAGAGTTGCTGCAATCATGCATAAACCAGAAGCAAACAAGGCATGAGTTGAGCGATTCGATGATAAACTATGAACGAAACTGAAGACAAGTGATTCAGAAGAGAACTTACCCAAAATTTGGTGATCACGGCCTTAGCGGCCGTCCCGTACTCCGCGTTGGTGGAAGCCTCGTAGTGGGCCCAGCTCGTGGACAAAACCCGCAGCTGCGGGTCCCTGTCTGGCCGCGGGCAGAATAGGCCAGGCCAAAACTCCTTCAACAGGACAGTGATAAGGCCGTTCGGTTTACGGCCCTTTCCGTGAAGGATCCAGTTACTACAAAAGAATCAAAGGGTTGCCATGTGTACAATAAGAAAATGTTGTCATATGTTGCAAATATGACTGAGAGGCACTTACTCTGGCCCCGCAGGTTCAGTGAGCCACTTGTGCGCCTCGATAGAAGGTGCTGTAGGTAGTCCGGCATTACCACGTAGCCACCCCTTCGGAGCACCCGGTGGCAAGTCACCCCACAACTCGGGGTCAACCTCCCCTCCACCCTCCTCGCCCTCCTCCTCACCCTCCCCCTCGGCCTCCTCCTCCTCGACCTCCTCCTCCACGGCCTCCTCCTCCTCCTCACCCTCCTCCTCCTCGCCATCAGGAACATACTCCTCCTCCTCAGACTCAGAAGGTGCCTCAGTATAGGAGGGCATCGAAGAAGACCGTCCTATTTCGGACACGGTCCGGAGTTTTTTGCCCCGGCTGCCTCTCCCCCCACCTGCTCCTCCTCCTCTAGGGGCTCTCCCCCCACCCCCTCCTCCTCTAGGGGCTCCTCCCCCGACCCCTCCACATACTTGTGAGTTGTCATCCTCGCGTAGTCGGGAGGGAACCTTGTGGGCTCGTCCACTCCGAGTAAGTCCTTTGAATTTACCGAGGAAACTGGCGCCGCTGGACTTGCCCATGATTAGCAAACCTGCATTGAGAAGAGAATAAACAATTAGTAAGGATATCAAATAAACAAGCATACATGAAAGAATATTAATAACAGATGAGCATATTAAGCATACTATTGTAATGATAATTAAAAGAACTTACATTTTCTAGAACCCGCATGAATCATCGCTATTGTAATATATTTGTTGACCGGTCTCATCATCACTATCACGCATATCTTCTTCGTTGTCTGACGGAGGTGGAGGCTCTTCCTCATCGTCAGCATCTTAATTTAACTTTTCAAGCACAATTATGTCTCTTTGATTCACAACTGCCTCACCATCAATTCATGTGTCATTTGGGTCCAGGTCAACATAACCCAAGTCATCATCCTCGTTGTTTCGGGTCACGTCATCATGTTCCTCTTGAAAGAACACTCCCTCGTATGTCATGGGGTTTATGTTGTAGTAATCATCATCATTCGGGTCCGGTAGCTTACCATGTGGCGACACCTTGAACACAACTTCCCAACCCTTTAGGTACTCTTTCTGGCATGGGTACGGCAGATAATATACTTGTGTGGCCTGGGTAGCAGCGATAAAGAGATCAGCTCTGGCATAGACAGTTGATGGTTTAACTTCAACTAAACCAACAGAAGGCGTATGTCTCAGACCCTTTTTGGGGTCGAACCATCGGCATTTGAACACAGTGAGACTTAGGGGTTCGCGGCCACGTTTGAATGTAATCTCGTATATTTTTCCTACCCTTCCATAGTAATCTACTTTATTATCTCCTTCAGTGAAGACTCCGGTATTTATGGTTTTGGGATCAGGCCGACTGTTCTGGTGCTCCTCTGTATGGAAGCGATACCCATTCACATCATACTTTTGGCATGTCATGACGGCAGGGTCAAAACCCATGGAAACCCATCTCAATTCTTCATCCATTAATTCGTTCGGATCATTTCCCTACAAGTTTAATTGAAATTATAGGGTGCATGAGTTTAATTGGAATTGTAGGGTGCATGAGTTTAATTGAAATTGGTAATCACTACTGGAAACAGGGAATTTGCCATCAGCCAGCTCTTTGCCATCTGACAGCGGATGGCAAAGAACGTCTTTGCCATTTGCTTATAAAAAACAGATGGCAAAGAACTGACAGACGGCAAAGAACATGGTTGCCATCAGTCAATTCTTTGCCATCTGCCAGTGGATGGCAAATAATCTTTGCCATTTTCCAGCAGATGGCAAAGAGGTTGGCAAATCCTGTGGCCGCCAGGGGTGTAACGGCGTACCAGCCCCACCTCTTTGCCATCTACCAGCACACGGCAAAGATTCTTTGCCATCTGCTAGCAGATGGCAAAGAGATAGGGTTATTTTTTTTCAGGTAAAAAAAGTGTGGGGTTATCCCCTCCCTCTCTTCCCACTCATCTTGTCCCCGTTATTACAATGAAAATGCCACCGCCTCCATCGACGAGTCCGTCATTCGTCAGTTCGCATCTCATCCACACCGAACAGCCCCCATCAATGGCGCTATAGGGTTCGCCCGCCGCCACCTTCGCAACCCCTGTCGCCGGCCCCGTCGCTCTCCCGCCCTGTCGCCGTCGCTCCCCCGCCCCGTCGCTGGCCCTCCCCCGCCCCGTCGCCGTCCCTTCCCCGCCCCGTCGTTGCCTCCCGTCGCCGGCCCCTTTGCCAGCCACGTCGCCGACCCACGCACTCAGCCGCTGCGCCATGGCGGCAGCCCTCCGCCGTCGCAAGCTCCTCCTGCCGGCGGTCGCCGCCTTGCTGCTGCTGCTTCTCCTCGCCGGCCACTCCAAGAAGCTCCAGTCGGTAACCAATCCCCATCCACTCTATCCTCTCCTCTCTCAGATCTCTCGCTCTGCTCTTCTCTGCTCCCGGATGCAAAATGTGGATGGGCTTTTTCAGCATACAAGTGTAGATGCAACCCGTCCCTGCCAGTGCCACTGCCATGCTAAAATTTAAGTCTTTCAACACTCTAATCTAACACTTGCAGTTGCAGTTAACGAGCCAAGTCGGCCGGTTGCGGACCCTTCACTGTGCTTCTTGTTCATAATGGCTGCAGGAACTATAGTCTGCTCCTCACTCTGGGGTGAATTCGTTGCATGCCAACAGATTGATGAGCGTTATAATCAGCTTGCATGGCAGGTGCAGGTTCTCACTTTTCTGCCTCTCCAGGCTGTACGCCATGCTATGCTATTTAGCTTTGCTTTTTTCATACGCATACCAACCCATAAATCGCATCTAGGAACAGGGATGAGACGTTAAGTAATAGGATTATGTAATGTAGAATATATGGTTGTTGCTTGGTTATATGTTATCTGCACATTTGTTTGCCCTGGCTTTATAACATTCCTAGCTCTGATTCTGCATTGGATATTTGTATTAGATAGATGATATACGATTCGGTCATTCAGATATCATTATGTTGCAGTTCATGAATTGATCCTTCATATGCTGTCGCCATGAATGAACCCAACCCTTCTGTAGATTGTCGTAACCTATGCCCTGTTTTTTTTAAAGGAATATGTGTTTCTGTAGTGTTATGGTCCAGCTATTTAGAAATACTAGACCATAATGGCGCGCGTTGCCGCGCTCGTCCATTTTGACTATAGAATGGTTAGAATTTGCATAAATATGTGGAGATAAGGCAAGCGTTGCTTCACCTCTTCATTTTATTTGGAAGGACAATATAGATATTTGGAAAAAAAGTTGTATTTAATATTTATACTTCAAATCTTAATGATGCAAACTTGATATAGATAGGGCAGTTGCTCAATCCAATACTTGATGCATTCAGATAATGTTTGTGCTAGGTGGAATAAATTGGATCTTGCAAAACCATTAAATCCGACGGAAATTATTACAGGACACGCCATGATTGTTTGATGGAAGATTTAGAAGTGAAACAAAAACACACAATATCTTGGGTTAGATTCCGATTGACCCCCGTGTCGCCCTCCCATGTGACACGGGAGGCAATTCGTCTCTGCTGCCACAAGGCTCCGCCTGCTCCCTAAACAACTCAATGTTTGAGCTTCCAAGACGGAACATGAGAAAAAAAATCCAGAACAGTCATCCATGCATAGTTTATATATGTAACCGAACCCAAGAGCTCAGTAACATACTTCGGTTAGTAGAGTTCCATTTGGGAGCCTCCCGGATAAACATTTCAAAAGCAACAATTACCTACATTCGTGATAAGGAATTAAGTTCAGTTTCTGCGAGGAGTTTTCTTAAGAAGAAACCTCTTTAGGTTTTGAAGTTAAATGTTCTTTACGTGATGACATGCAAAATAACAAACATGTCAGCATTCATCGAGTTTCGCAAGCATTTAGGCATTATGAGCTCAGTGAGTATCGTTGTGATTGATCCTGAAATTTAAAAAATATCTGCTTTCTTTTCCTACCCAAACACCTATCTCATAACAATGAAAACGGATGCTGATGTACCAGATCGTAGAGTTTCAAATTTTGGTGAACTCCAGACAACTGGGATTGCATTGGTTAGAACAGAAACATATTCCAAGGCATAGGAAAGTTCAAATGGGGTAGAACAGATAAAACTAAAAACATGATTACTGCAGATTTCCACATTACATCAACCTGGAAATTGTTAGCTTATGAATTGAAGTTCCGTTCAATGAATGGGACAATAATCTGACGTCAAAACTTTTTCGTTAGGACATACGGACACTGATGTCATTATGAGTCCAGACTGCAAAAGCTCGTATACACACTGGTCTCCTAGGAATTTGCTTTCTAGATTAGCAATAAAGTAGCAGATAGTGAGTAATAGACTATAGGAGCTACAGAAATAATATTCTGCTGGTCATGTTGAGAGTGGACTCTGCACTTTGTCCAAGAATACTGCATCAAACCAACAAGTGTTAGCATCACCAATTTGAGCAACTACCAAATGCGAGGACTAAAACATGGTACTCTCAGGAAACAAATAACTGAAGTTCAAATCAGCGCCTGGTCTTCTAAATGGCTACCTCCTAAATCTTCGTATCCAGTAGAAGTGCAGAACCAACCAATCCAGTAGAACCAAGATCAAATCTGTAAGGTGGAGAGCACGCATTCACAAAGAACTGTATCAAAAAGAAAATCTAGCATTAGATGAATAATTAGGGGGAAAAGGGCCGTATGAACAAGGGACAACAGGAGGAACAGGAAAGGAGAATTAGCGACCCATGTTGTATGGCTGCCAGAAAAAGGTTTTGCAAAAGTGAGGGGAGTGAAGAAGGAGCAGCCGGACGTTCGATATTATATAGACGCCCGTGGACAGGAGGAAGAGCGTGAATCGACATTGGTAACTGACTGCGTCGATTAACATTATTAATGGACTGTGATTTACTTCCTCAATCAATCACCGCCTATTCAACTCCAAACGACAGTCGATGGTTCGCTGTCCCCTCGCCACTGCGGCACTGCCCCATTGCGTCGCGGTGAGGCCACCCAATGAATGGTAAGCTGCACGTCGCACCTCCCTGTGGAGTCGCTCGACGAGGCGACCCGGGAAGTTGTGTCGGTCGGCTCCGAGGGGCAGTTGCCATGCGTGCCACCAGCACCCAGCGCCAGCCACCACGCGAGTGGGAGGCTACTTTGCCGAACAAAACGACGGGCTTTTAATGGAAACGACGCAGGAAAGCTGCTAAAGGCCCATTAGGCCGAATTTCACCCTGGACACCGAAAAATGCGACCAGAGCAGCGACCCAGGACTGTTTGGGCTCTCTAACAACAAACTAAGCCTGATTAGACGCGATTCACAGAAATCTGATGGTCAGAAATGCCCCAAACTGACGATCCAATGGCCAATAACATTGATGGCCTGAGAGGGTAGGAAAACTGCTCAGTTATAATAAGTATGGATCGAGTTAGAAATGACCTGGGAGCACTACTTGGCTGCCCCGGCCCCCCCGGAGCATAGGGTCGGCGATGTCGAGTGCGACACGGTGGCCGACATTGTGATTGCCACGTTTTGGGTAATTTCTCCTTTGCCATTTACGTTGTGTTTTCTTCTTTGATTGCATACCTTGTACATGTGTTTTCTTGTTTGATTGCAGACCTTCTACAGGTGTGCTGAGGGACAGGAAGAGGCCGCGGCTCGGGTTATCGACGCCGAGTGCAGGCGCCTACTTGGAAACTTTCGGCACGAGGCTCGGACACAGGCTGTTCGAGACTACTTAGCACAGACTGGTATTAGGAGGAGAAAAGAGAAGTGCCGGAACAAGTATCTGAGTAAAGAGAAGTGCCGGAACTAGTAACTAATATGACTGACTCGTCAAAACCAAATGTGCATTCCATGTGCGAGAAGAACGACCAGACCCCTCCGTCGATGCCAGTCATTGCTCCGGCGGGCACGGTGAGTTTCATTTGAACGATCATTAGTTACTAGTTGTCGATATGCTTAGCTAGCTCAAAAATGACATAATAAGCTTAATTAGCTCCAAAATGACATATTTAACCTAGGATAGCTCTAAAATGACATATACTTAGCATTTTCCTCCAAAATGACTTAATATGCTTAGATAGCTTAAAAATGACATATTTAACCTACGATAGCTCTAAAATGACCTATATTTAGCATATTTTCCTCTAAAATGAGTTAATATGCTTAACTAGCTCTAAAATGACATAATATGCTTAAGAAATGACACATTTTAGCTCCTAAATGACTTCATATGCTTAGCTAGCTCCAAAATGACATTATAACCTTACTTAGCTCCAAAATGACATATTTTACAGATATAAGTTGCATCATAATAATCTTCACATTTTAGTTGCATCATAATAATCTTCTTCTTCTAGTCTTCTTCTTCTAACTTTCTTCTTTCCCATTTTACAGATTTGCTTAAGATCACGGAAGCTTGGGTTGATGGAGTGCTTTTATTTAGTTTTTGTTTTGACCTTGTGAAACTTGCTACCTATGGATGAAACTGTGTAATATTGATGAAACTATGTATATGTACAGATGAAACTTGCTACTACTGGTAACATGTGTTGGATATATATGTGTTCATGACTATTGGTAATTGTGTTGAATATGCTATATTGGTCATATAAATATACTTGTGTTTGATTTTCTGTGAAAATGAATTGATACAAGAAAAAACAAAATTAAATGGGGCAATATAGGCACTTTGCCATCTGCTGGCAGATGGCAAAGAGCTTTGCCATTGGCTGGCAGATGGCAAAGAGGCCACGTGTCATCTACATGTAAAATTTGGGCTGGCTTATTTGGGCTCTTTGCCATCAGCCAGCAGATGGCAAAGCTCTTTGCCATCAGCTGGCAGACGGCAAAGCATGCAGCCTTTGCCATCTGCTGGCAGACGGCAAAGAGCCTGCAGCCTTTGCCATCTTCTGGCAGACGTCAAAGTATGCCGTTAGCCTTCTAACGGGGCTAACCCCGTTAAGAGGCTTTGCCATCTGCCAGCTGATGGCAAAGGCACATGCTCTTTGCCATCAGCCAGCAGACGACAAAGCAGCCTTTGCCCACAGGGTTTTAGACAAACTGTTTGCCATCTGCTGGCTGATGGCAAAGCCTTTGCCATCCGCCAACCATGCCTTTGCCATCTGCCATGGCAAATGGCAAAGTGCCAGATTCCAGTAGTGAATAGGGAAGTGTGAAAAATTACTTTTTCCATGAACCACGCAATTTTTTTTTCCTTTCATCATCACCCTTTCGGAGAAGAGCAAGTGCCTCCGCTTCAGTAGGAGGCAGCATTCCCGTCCACTCTTCATCAACGAATCGACTACAATAAGAAAAACGGTATAAGAACTAGGCAAAGTGAACATAAAGAATGGTGCAAAGGTATTACCTCGTCCACTCATCCTCAACTTCCTTGAAGTTGTGCAAGATATAGAACATGACATCCTCCCACTCATCTCGTGGCATGAGATAAGGTGTCGAGCATCCAACCCTGCCACCTTGCCCGATGAGTAGAGGCAACTTGGGTTTATACTTGGGTTCTTCTGTATTGTATCGAGACACCTTATTGTGCAACGTGGGAACATGGTCCGGATAGTAGGTTGTCCTGAGGTCTCCCACCTCCTCTAGGATAACTGCCTCAGCTATGGAAGCTTCAATCTTAGTTTTGTTTCCACATTTCTGTCTCAGATACTTGTTCTGTCTCTCAGGGCCGTATTGCTAACGATTCTGCACAGGCCCCCCCAACAATACCTCGTTCGCGAGGTGTAAAATAAGATGTGTCATCGGAGTAAAGAAGCCTGGCGGGAAGATCTTCTCTAGCTTGCATATCAACTCCGACGCCTTCTTATGCATTTCTTTTATCTTCTCAGGACATACTTCTTGTAACGCCCGGACACACCCGCAGGTGGTCGTTACTCCTGGCGGGATCTAGACTGGCCTCACATATCAATACTAGTCTTTTCTGCGCACTTTGTCCTCACTCGTGCGCACCCGGGAGCAACTTCCCGGTCGGTCACCCATCCTGAAACTACTCCAAGCTGAGCACGCTTAACTTTGGAGTTCTATCCGAATGGGCTCCCGGAAAAGAAGGAATTCCTTATTGATATGAGTAGTCTATCATCCCTAATAAGCCAGGCCATCACATACATCCCCACTCAGAGGAACCGACGTCCTCGTCGGGCCACGGGAACGTTCCCTCTTGGCACAACCGTCTGTGCTTCCAGGACAGCACATGTGCCATGTCGTGTGCCACGACGGGTCACAAACGTCATGCACAACATGACTGCAAACTGTCCGCAAACATCCGTGTAACCGCGAGAGTCGGCTCTAATACCAACTTGTAATGCCCAGGATGGGACTATATCTCCTACGTGTCGAGGTACGACTTAAAGATATAAGCCCATTCTGGATTGATCGCAAGTTTGGTACCTTTGCACATCTCATGTAAAAATAGGGATGGAAAACTGAAAAGATAGTTGGCTTACACTCGCCACGTCACACAAATTCATTACATATCCAAACATCATTCGAATAAACATCACAGCCCATCTAAGGGTAAAGATCCAAATGACAAGATACCAAACATAACATTAAACCACAGGTCTAGATCGAGTCCTAGTAGAAGCTCTACTGCTCAGCCGGATAGTTCACATAGTAACGGCTACGCTCCTCGTCGTTCTCCCAGTCTAGCTCAGTACCATTGCCTGTGTAGCTCACCATCGTACCTGCATCTGGTGTGGTGAAGTAACTGTGAGCCACAGAGGATTCAGCAATCCCGTTCCCGGGTAACACGACTATCCCAGCCTTGGGTGTGGAACAAGGCTGAAGAAAGAACAAGAGGTTGCAGCAGTACTAGCACTAGCTTACGTAAAAGAGAGCGAGAAGAGAAGGTGCCTCGGTCGAGAGATGATCACAAAGTGATCCTAACTAAAGCAAGTCAAACATAACCCCACCGTGTTCACTTCCCGAATCCCTTTCGGAAAATGACCATCACGGTACACACGCTGGTAGTGTATTGGAACATGGTGTCAAGTTTTCTACAACCGGATATTAACAAGCTCCCATCTGCCACATAACCGCGGGCACGGCTTTCAAAAGTTCAAAACCCTGCAGGGGTGTTCCAACTTGGCCCATGACAAGCCCACGATCCGCGGAGTCGCAACTCCAAGGTGGGAAGGCCCGAGTATTCTCGGAACCCCGTGCTCAAAATACTCCGACTAAGGTAAGGCTAATCCAGCAAATCCTCCCGGCGTGCCGACACCCTGATAGTAGCAGCGCGTATCTAGTCTCAGGCCACGATCGGATGAGCAGTACGTACAGATACCGAAGATCCCAGCGAACTGGGTGGCACCGCAAGTGGCTCTAGTTTGGACCAACACTCAAATCGAGCACTGGCCCAGGGGGGGGTTGATTAATTAATCCTCGGGTTAATTACTCCCTCGGTAAGTTTTTAGTTGTTTAGCCAAATAGTACCAATGTTGGGACTTGCTGGAAAAGACTTAGCACTTAGCGGTTTATCGAGGGGGTCCCATAACCCCAACCATGTGAGGAACGCATAATTAAGGAACATAACACCGGTTTATACGGTTCCTAGGGCGGCATGAGTGGAACAAATCACCAAGCAAAAGGCTTAGCCTTCCACCCATTACCAATATATAGATGATTTCATTTAATTAATATAGTGTGATATCCCAACAAGCTTCAACAAGAAGCAAGAATCTTCAATCTTCACCTGCATCTAACAATGCTATAAGAGGGGTTGAGCGAATCCTACGTATAGCCAATCAATGGTTTGCATAGGTAGGGTGGTTAAACAGGTTCATGGTTACAATAGGAGGCTGACAGGAAAACATGGGCATCGAGGCAAAACTATAGATCGAGACTTCTAGCAATAGGCAAAGATAGTAATGTTATCGGGGTTCGGTCATCTTGCCTGAAGAGTTGTCGATGGGATCGTAAGAGGGGTCCTCATTCTCAACCTCGGTAGTAACCTCGTGCTCGTACGCGTACTCGGTCTCAGCTTCCGGCTCTACTCAAACACAAGAACACAAGGCAACGAATCAAACAAGATGCAATGCGCAGAAAAATTACTGGATGCATGACTGATGCACTATGGAAGCAAAACAGATGCACTATGGAAGCACAGAAAGTCTACTTAGGAAGCACAGTGTTACAGCACAACAATATGCATCAAGCAAAATGCTTCAAAACATGATAACAATAGGATAATATGAATCTACATGCAAAAACACGCAAGTTACATATAGGACTTGCTCAAAACGGAGCAACGGGCTAAAAGTTACACCTGAAACAATAAACATGCAGAAGCTGATAATAACAGCCACATAGCAACTTCGGCGCAAGAGATAAATGGCCTACAACACTCAAACATCATGGCAATGAGCATGGACATAAACTAGACATATCCTACAGCAAACAAATCCATTGGAGCATCCCCAAAGGAGCCATGGATCAATAGCAACAAGCTATGACATATTGAACTTGACAACAAAAACCCGACAACAGTAATTTGTTGCAACTTGGGAGCAAAAGTTAAATATGCTACATCCACTCAAATAAGCATGTGAGAGCATGAATGGATAGCCAACAAAATATACAACAAGGAATCATCAAGAGTCATCCCAAAACTATCATGGATTGGCCTAGAACAACAAGTGAACATGGCATGTGGTAATTACAGATTCCAGACTTAGTGAAATTTCACTAAGTGTTAAAACAGCAGTTTCATCATGGCATCTTTGAGAGCAAGTTTAAGTCACCTCAAAGCATATCAAGACAAGTGGTAAGCACCACAACAAAGTACACATGATGGTGAATCCAAAACATCTAAGCATGCATCAAGGGGACAAACATATCAATAGCAACGAGCTCCTCTACGAGCCATCTCGTAACAAGTTTAACGACATAACAGCCACATAGCACTTTACAAGGGAGATAAACATGGCAAGATGAAATCTATCATGCAAGCTAAAGCACCCAACATGTGGAGCATTTCATGACGAACACGTGGACATATCATTTGCATCATTTGGATAAACATGCAACAAGTTATCACATTGCAAAGATGGCATGAAAACAACTACTAACAGCAGTTTATAACAAGTAGCACTCTTCTCATGAAGATTAAGACATCTAGATGACCTCAAACATGCATGGCACAAAGGAACAAAACGTAGTACAAGTCTCCATGATCATTTTGACATATCATTTGCTCAAATCGGACCATCATACAAAAAGTTATCACCATTGCAAAACAGCATCAGACAACTAAAATATCAGGACTTAGAGGAAAAACTAGACTACCTCAGGTCAACGAAAAAAAACGACGCGGTGGCGGATCGGGCTGGTCAACGGGTGGATCCGGCCCGGAGCGGATCGGGCTGCGGGATCCGGCCCGCTAGGGGAGCGGCCCAGGCGGCGAGGGGATCTGGATCGGGGCTTGGCTTCCCCCGATCCCGATCGGTGGATCGACCGGCGGCGCTGGGGCCCTCCGAGGCCGGCGGCGGGGCGAAGGCAGGAGGCGGCGGCGATGCCCGACGACGGAGGCGCGGGCCGGCGGGAGGCGCGGCGGCGGGGCGCCGCGCGGCGCGGCCGGCGAGGCGTGGAGATGGAGAGGGCGGCGCCGGCGTGGAGATGGGGAGGGTGGCGCCGGCGTGGAGGCGGGAGGCGGCGGCCAGCTTCGGCCGGCGGGGGGGGGGTGAAGATGGCGGCGGCGAGCTTCGGCCGGCGGCGGTGAAGATGGCGGCGGCGCGAGGAAGAAGATGACCGGCGGGTCCCGCGCGTCGGGTCGGAAGCACGTCGACGGCACTACGGAAGCACAGAGACAACTCTCGGAAGCATGGTTTCCTGGGACGTCGGAAGCACGGATTTTCAACGGTGGAAGCACCGCGGATCAACGGTGGAAGCACCGGCGGTGAACTGTGGAAGCATTAGGTTTTCAGACGCGAAAATTGGGGGAGTTGGACGTTTATATAGGCACAAGGAGCTAGGGTTGTCCAAATGAGGTGAGGTTTTCAGCCACATGATCACAATTAGATGGCCTAGATGAAGGGAGGGGTTTGGGTTGGTTTGGTGGGCTGTTGGAGGGGTGTCTTGGGCCTCAAAGAGGGGGGTACTTTCAGCCCACCAGAATAACTGTTGGAGTAGCAAACTAACTCCAAACGCGACGAGATTTGACAGGCGGGTTACACACACCAAAACAACATCGCACGACAAGTCTCACGCCAAACCGGAAACGTTACACAGCCAAACACCAAAGTAGGCCTCGGGGATGCCACGGACACATGAGAGAGCTCCGGAACTCGAAACGGACAACGGGAAGGAACGAGTGGGACCGGATGCAAAAGACAACACAAATGCAATGCAATGCACATGACAACATGATATGGATGAATGCACACACGCAACACGACAAAACGACGAAAACCCGAAAAGACGAAGAACCCGAAATGGAATTGATGGAGCCGAAGATATATATATTGCCCAAAAGGGAAAGTATTACATCCGGGGCATTACACTTCTTTAGCACAAAGCGTGCGGAGGAAATGGCTTAACTCCGCAAGCACACTCCAGACACGCTCGGGAGCATAGCCCCAAACCATCACCAGCATAATCCGCTCAATCCATACATGATAGTCATGAATCTTGAGCCCGGTCACTTTGCCCGTTGAAAGATTAACCCCATTACTTATATTCAACGCATAACCATCACTGAACTTCACGACGTGTTTCAGCCACTTCAATGCCTCCATCTTATGATCCTTTTTAAGTACGAAATCAGCATCTGGCTTGAACCAAGATTTTCGACTGCCTGTGGGCGGCTGGATGTGTAGACGTGGCCTATCACATATATTCTGTTGATCGACTCTAGCATTAACATTATCCTTTGTCTTATCAGGAATGTTGAGGATCGTGCAAAAAAGGGACTCTGCAACATTTTTTTCGGTGTGCATCACGTCGATGTTGTATGGAAGTTTGAGGTCCTTAAAATAGGGAAGCTGCGTGAAGGGGGTAATGTGAGTCCAGTTGTGCGTCTCACCATAAGCTTCAAAACTTTTTTTCCCTTTACCTTTTCCTTTGCCCTCGCCCTCGTGTTCGCCTGTGGCTTTGCCTTTGCCTTTGCCTTTGCCTTTTCCTTTGCCCTTCCCTTCGCCGGCAGGCTTAAGATCTTTCAGCTGAGCAAGCACATCCGCACCAGAAAACGTTGGAATCTTGTTTACTTCATGGACAACTTTGCCTTTTGTGAAGTTCTTCTTGTCTTCCCTATCAGGATGGTCTGGAGGGAGGAACTGTCAATGCGGGTCAAAGGCAACATACCTGCCACCGTTCTTCAGCCAAATGAAAATCAAGGCCTGCATGCACACTGGGCAAGGCATCTTTCCACTTGTACACCATCCGCAGAACAGGGCATAGCCGGGAAAGTCATGCATGCAATACTGTAGCCAAACTTTCATCAATAAAATTTTTTACAGATGTCGGTCGTATGTCAACCTCGGGAAGTACCAAGAATGGTGCAAATCATCCACCAATGGCTGCATAAACACACTCAAATTATTCCCTGGATATTCAGTACCCTGGAATTATAAGCGACAGGAACATGGTCTTGCGTTGCATTATGGCGCCGGGAGGGAGATTGAGCGGAATAACAAATACGGGCCAACAGCTGTATGAATTAGACGACATACCATATGGATTGAACCCATCACCTGTTATAGCAATTCTGACATTCCCAGCCTCGGCTGCTTCCTCCGGGTACTCTATATCGAATGACTTCCATGCTTCACCTTCTGATGGATGTACAATTTTGTTTGGATTGTACCTTTTCCCTTCCTTGTGCCACTTCATCATTTTGGCAGACTCCTCGGTGATGAAAAGGCGTTGCAGTCTTTTTATAAAATCAAGATACCGAAGAACCTTCACAGGGATTTTTAGCTGCCGCTTCTGACCATGCTTATCGACCACCTCAATATACCAAGAGGAACCGCACTTCCTACAGTAGTTGTCATCCGCATACTCATGCCTAAACAAAAGGCAATTCTTTGGACAAACATGTATTTTCTCATAGTCCATGGAGAGCGCCTTCATGATTTTCTTCGTAGCGTACATGGTTTTCGGCAGTTCATGGCCCTCAGGCAGGCTATTAGCCCATACTCCCAGAAATGCTTCGAAGCAACCTCGGCTATAGCCGTACTCAGCCTTGACTGCCATCAGTTGCGAGATGGCATCCAGCACAGACAGCTTGGCACCCTCATAGAGAGGTTTCTTTGACGAGGCCAAGATTTCCAGGAAGGCCTTTGCGGTTTCCTCCGGCTCCTCCGGTTCATTTGCTGAATGTGATGGAGGTGTCGGTTGTGCAGCAAAGACATCATCTAGCATGTCTCTAACCCCATCGTCCTCATAACCAGCGACGCGTTGTCGTATCACCTCCACTCTACCACGGTCCCTCTCGGCAAAGTTTATCGACATATTAAAGTTGGGCATAAATCCATAAGTGCGAAGGTGCTTAGTCATCTCACTCTGATCTCTGCGGATACATCTCTTACATCTGGCACATGGGCATTCTGGCACCATCCTCATTGGTCTACGGAATATCTCTTTCAAAAACACATCAGTTTTCTCGACCCACTCTGTTGTTACTTCATTCCGACGGAAAAACCCACTATACATTCACTGATTATCTGCCATCTCTGCTTTATTGGAAGCCACACAACAAAATTAAGGATTCATTTAAATTACTCACATCAACATTTTATTTTTTAGGGTGTTGACGAGAAACATCATTTAATCCACCTACATCTATAATAGGTAAAGATGGGTTCTAATCCCACCCGAGAATGTGTAAATTGAGTACGTTGTCCATGCTCTACCCCATTTCGAGACAAAATTTCGGCAGCACCTCCCCGTTGTTCTCCAAATACATGGCTCGGCAAAATACCGAGCGAATGTGCATCCGGAGAACAACAGGGAGGCGCCGCCGAAATCCTGTCTCAGAACGGGGTCGAGCATGAACAACGTACCCAATCTACACATCCTTGGGCTGTCCGTGGAAAGCGTTGAACAATCCGAAAGAGTTGTGGTGATAAATATGCAATTGAATGCATATTTATCAATGCAACCCTTTAGGACGGGAGACGCCTAGGTTTACGCAACTTGACATGAAAATGAAACCTGGCGTGACATTAAAAAACCGAAGGAGGATGGAATTGTAGCTCACCCTCGGATGTAGAGGATCTAGTCGACCAGCGGAGAGGGATGATCGTTGACCAATAGCTCCAACGTCAAAGATCACTCCATAGAGACGAAACACCACAAATCCTGTAAATTCGACGGAGTGCAAAAAA
This sequence comes from Secale cereale, assembly GCA_902687465.1. Taxonomy (NCBI): domain Eukaryota; kingdom Viridiplantae; phylum Streptophyta; class Magnoliopsida; order Poales; family Poaceae; genus Secale; species Secale cereale. The sequence continues at coordinate 645,015,224 of LR738713.1, read as the reverse complement.
ATTAACTCATCACATCCCAAAAAGCATTGACACTGCATTATGAACCAACATGAAACAACATCTCAAATTGCAAAAAAAAGCTTCATTAAGTGTCTTATGAAACAACATGACCTAACACTAAACATCTAACAAAATTTCAAATATTCATCAATCCATCCATCTAACAAAATCTTATCTTCCCTCTCATCTCATCTCATGAAAAATGTACTCTTACCTCTCATTTCATCTTCACAATACATATATCCATAACATTGAGTATGTATCTAAAAACATAGTAAAACTACACAAATTTACATTCATCTAACATCTATCTATCTCACATAGTGAACTTAATTTTTTTCACATAGTGGTGGCATCTATCTATCTCACATAGTAAAACTACACAAATTTACATTCATCTAACATCTATCTATCTAACAAATTTACATTCATCTAACATCTATCTATCTCATTTCATTCATCTCTCTAACATCCATCTATCTAACATATATGCATTCATCTACAACATTACTACAAAAAAATGTAAAAAAAACACATTTTTTCTTACCGGAGCAAGGGATGGCGAGGGGGTTCGGGTCGGGGCAGGGGATGGCGAGGGGGTCGGGTTGGGGTAGGGGACGACCACCGAAGCAGCAAGGTGCGGTCGCCGGATCAAAGGGGGTCGGCCGGTCGGAACAGGAGGGGGCCTGCCAGGCTAGGGCGTGGGCCGGCCGGGGCGGCATTCACGCAGGCGGCCTAGGGTCGAGGAGGCCAAGGCGGGCCGGTGCGGCGCTGTCGGTGTGGTGCCGGTGCGGCGCGGCCGGCGTGGCTAGATGCGGCGGCGCCGGCGCGAAGAGGGGGCTGAGAGGGGCACGGGTCGCGGCGCGGCGCGGGTCGGGGTGGAGGCGGGGAGGGGCGCGGGAAGGGGAGGGGCGCGGGTGGAGTGGCAGCCGGACGACGGGGAGCGGCACGGGAGGAGCGGCGGTGGGTGGCGGGCGACGCGTGTCGAGGATGGGTGGAGGGGCGCGGGTCGAGGTGAGAGAGGGAGGGGAATGAGTGGCCGACGCGCAACGGCTGTGCATAAGGCAAACTATGCCGACGGCCTTGCCGTCGGGATAGGTTACGACGCCACATGGCACCTATGCCGACGGATTTGCCGTTGGCATAGTTATTATTATTTTTTGCATTTTCATATTGTTTATTTATGTTTTCTTTATGTATTATTATTTGATTAACTTCCATGTAGCATGTGTAAATATAAGCATATGGCGTCTCCGGAGTATGCAAACGCCCCGCAGGGGTCCCCTCCGTGTAGACCAGATGCGGCCGTTTTCCCCCTCCAAGTGCCGGCGGCGTCCCCGTCCGTGAGGGGGGCCACGCCTCGGAGACGCGTGCCACCTCTTCGGACATGACACCACCCCACCCGGCATGTATGAGGGCTCAGTACGACGCTCTGGTAGCATTGCTACCCTCCCAGGGCCCCCGTCCCGCCTAACCCTGGAGCGGTTGACCATGAGATCTAGCCCTTTGACTTCCCACGGACGGGCTTTGTCCAGTGGACCTCTCCACCCCAGTTGTGTCAGGTCAGTCCAGAGGGACACCTGGCAGCAACATCCGGGCCAAACCCATAGCTATATCCCCTCCGTGTAGACCCGACGCGTCCTTTTCCCCCCTCCAGGTGCCGGCGGCGGCGCCGTCCGTAAGGGGGGCCACACCCCGGAGACATGTGCCGACTCGTCGGACATGCCACAACACCAACCGACATGTATGAGGGGCCGGTG
>LR738713.1:645001523-645012464 GCA_902687465.1 Secale cereale | reverse complement strand
GACATGCCACAACACCACCCCACATGTATGACGGGCCGATGCGACGCTCCCGTGGCATTGCTACCCCCAGGGCCCCCGTGCCGCCTAACCCTGGAGCGGTTGACCACGAGAGCTAGCCCTTTGACTTCCCACTGACAGGCTTTGAACAGTGGACCTCTCCACCCGGTTGTGTCAGGTCAGCACAAAGGGACACCTGGGAGCAACATCTGGGCCAAACCCACAGCTAAATCCCCTCCGTGTAGACCTAACACGTCCGTTTCCCCCCTCCAGGTGCCGGCGGCGGCGCCGTCCGTGAAGGGGGCCACATCCCGGAGACGCGTGCCGCCTCGTCGGACATGCCACAACACCACCCAGCATGTATGATAGCTACTTAACAAAATCCCTCTATTTTTAGTACTTGGACTCTATTTTTAATCACTCACTTTCTCAACCAATCAAAACACTTCCCATGGATTGATGACATGGCGCCCATCCATCCATCCATCCATCTCTCCATCCTACATCCATCCATCCATCTATTCTACAGAAAAAAGAGAAAAAGAGGATCCCCACCCGCAGCCCAAACCCTAGCTTAGATCCAGATCCTCCCCGTCCCTCGTCCACGTCCCTCGTCCTATCTCCCCGCCACCGCCACCTCCTCCCCGTCCCCCTCACCACCGCCGCCGCCGCCGCCACTTCCTCCCCGTCCCCGGCACCCTCACCGCCGATCCAGATCCAGATGGACGCCGCCACCCCTCTCTAACCCTAGCTTCCCGTCGCCAGCGACGGCCCCCTCCCTCTCCCCCTTATCGACGCCGTCGTATAACCTCCCGCCGCTCCTCCTGTGGACGCCCGCGAGCTCTGCTTCGCCGTCATGGAGCTCGCGAGCTGCTCCGTCGGTCCTGGTTGAGCGCCACCCGGCCCGTCCCCCTCCCTCTCCGCGCCGCAGCCTCCTCCATCGACGCGCGCCTCCATCCCAGTCCCAGAGACGGGGAGATCGCAGGGCTTCTCAGATGGCCAGAGGAGGCCCCACGCGGCGCCCGTCCAGGAGCGTCGAGGGCCCTGACCCGGGCGCTGCCGCGATACTCATCGAGCAATCCGGGCGCTGCGGTGCGGCGTCGCTCCGATCCCAATCGACCATGGCGTGCAGGTCCGGCACCGAGAGGAATAAGGCGTTGGCGTCGTCCGCTGCAGCGGCGGCGGCGGCGGGCGCTTCTCGCGGCGGCCGCTGGCTTGGGCCGCGCCCGCGTCAGCGGCGGCGGTAGGTGGCCATGGGCGTCCGCCGACTCGTCGCCAACACCAACTAGTCAACCACTACTGTCCCACGACAGGCGTCGCTTCCGTGCAGCGAGGTTTCCTCTGTCGCACTCTCCAATCTGAATTCCCAGCAACTACTCTAGGTCTCTAGCAACGATTTTTCTTTCCCTTGCGCGTGTAGCAACTGTAGCCATGTGTCAGGTCTGCTGCCTCCCATTTGCTAATCATGCCTTACCTGGTCTAAACGTGAAAGTTCATATGCTTGCAGAGGCAATTTCAAGCAGGAATTTAAATGGCTCATCCACACAGCTAGGAGGAACAAATACTCTTCATTTGAGGCATAATAGTCTAGCTTTTAGTCTTTTGTACATACTTTTGAAAATTATTACAGTGGTAAAAATACATCTGCACTGGTATAAACTGGACACCATGTTCCTGTTTAAATGCATAAGGAATAATTTGTTTCATCATGTCCTGGTTTACCCATGGCATATTTGTTGCTTCCGGAACTCTTGGTCCTTCATATCTAAAGCATACATGTACTGTAGAAGCTCTACTTTATGCTAAAAACCTTCTAGAACTGCTAAAACAAAGAGATTGAAGGGGCAAGTGTTGGGCATGTTGCCGAGACTGACTGTGTATCCTTAAAAGCAGTACTAGCTCTGTAAGTGCTGGACGCCGTGGCTGCAAGTGCTGGGCATGTTCTATACAAGTCAGCGGCAGAGGAGGTCAGCAATGGTTCATCTCATTTCCTATGAGATTGGTAGGGATATCCCGTGAGGATTGAAGTTCCTCACGCCTCTGTTTGCTCTGTTTTTTGTGCTTGCAGGAGAGCACAACCCACTTAATGCCCAGCCGTGGAGAGGAGAAGAGCAGCAGCAGCTCAAGGTCTGTTCTCCACTCCTATCTATTTTAGAGCAGCAGCAGCAGCTTATTTGAGGTCTCGTGTGGTTGGCTTCAGATCTATGGATGTGCGTCTGTTTACTTGCTGCAATCCGCGAGAATATCCAGTTTTAGGCTCCTTTTTGTGGTGATTCATGCTGTTCTCGTCCGTTATTTGAAGGATTCGAGCATGCTTCGGTTTCATATCTGTGCTCTGCTGGTAGATCGAGTTTTAGATTCTATTAGGCGCTAATGCTTGTCGTTCTCGTCCATGGTTTGAAGGATACACACTTGTTTCTGTTTCGTAGTCGTAGTCTGTTGGTAGATCGGGTAGCAATTTTTTATTTTGAGTTGATGCATGTGGTTCTCGCTCGTGGTCTGAAGGATTTTCTCTATGTCTTAGCTTTGTAGCCGTAAATCTGCATGTGGATCTAGTTTAGAATCTCTTATGCGCTGATGCAAGCTGTTTTTGGCCGTAATTTTAAGGTGTTGCTCATGCCTTAGCCTTGATATGTAGGATATCTCTGCTATCTGTTGTTAGAGAGACATGTTGCTCATGACGTAGTCAGATTTGTGTTCTACTTCTGACTGGTTCTAGGATCTGTGAGTCGTGAGTTCCCGTCTGCAGTCTCTGGCATATATGTTTTGCCGTACATGTTTTTGTTCAGGTTTATTGGATCTAACCTATGCCTACTGTTTTATTGGCTTGACTGTTACAGTATCTGATTATTAAACCCATCGACTTTGCATCTATAAGGTCATTTCATTTGTTAAGCTTGATGGGGTTCTGTGTAGACTTGTCCATACACAGAATGAGTTATATGGAGTAGTGTAGGATGTTTTTGTTTCTCTTGACCATCTTGTTGATGTTATCTTCATACACTACAATGCACTTTCTGGTTAACTAAGTGTCTACATGTTTTTTTGCACCTCTCTTGTCATGTTGCTTGTTCGAGCTAACGTATGTTATTTCTGCTACAACCATGGCAGGAATGACATCGGAAGGTTCCCAGTTTGACGCTAAGAACTATGATTCTGAGATGCGGAAGCTGTTGTAAGTAGTCTTAAACTTTTTGCTCTTTCATTTTATAGTTGCTCATGGACATTAGCTGGTTGCCATTTAACCCGCCTTGTGACATGGTAAGAACAGAGCTTCACTCTCTGTTGTGCATGTATTGAAATGCCGAAATGTCAAATACATGTTCGCTCTCAGCTTGGATATTGGATTGTACTTAGTTATGTGATTTATTCATGTTCGCGCTACTTGTTAAGTGATTACCTTTATGTCCTTGCTGCTAGTAGGATGGTCAATACATGCTTGTTTTGTATCTATTCCAGATCAGTTTGGTTGGTGGTCTGATTCTTGATGCATGTATAATATGACACAGTTTGGTTTTGTATCTATAGTACTACTGTATAGTGCTGACAAACTCCTTCACTTGTCAGGAGCGCCAGGACAAATTTGAAGTGCAAAGCCATGAAGCCAAGTGCAAAGCCAGGATGCCAGAGATTTGTTTGTTCTGTTTGACTGTAATAGGCTGTAGAGATTGTGACATTGTAACAGATTTAGTGTTATTTGATAAATTATGTTTGTTTTGTTTTGTTTGAAATAGTGATTTAAAAATTTGTCAAATGGAAACCTGATTAGTGGGATCCACTTACCAAAATAATCTGAGCGATGTTGAAAATCTGATGTGTGGGACCAATATATGAGATTATGATTTTTTTGAGCAGTATGTATGAGATTATGAAATGTGGGGCTTGTCTGGCTAGTGGGCTTGGCTCCAACATATATGGCTGGTAATATTTGAAGTATTTTGTGTGTTTTCTGTGTGCCAATTTAAATATTGTGTATTTATTTATGTTAAATTGGAAAATGAAGAATGTGACCCTGACAAAAAAAAGAAAAAATGAAACTGTTGAGACAAAAAGGCCATGGGCCAAAAATAAAAAGGCTGCAATGTTGGGCTTGGTCCATGAAGCTGACAAAAATTCACAGAAAAAAATATATAAATGGGCTGAATTAGTGGGCTCGGCCCATATAAACACCGAATTGGACCGGGCTGATTCTTGTGCTACATCAGCTTGCCACGTTGGATTCCTACGTGGCGTGGGGAGGTTGCTAGTGACCAAAACACGACAGTAGGAATATTTTGGTCATAAACGTTTGTGACCTTCTCACAGAGAAGGTCGCTATAGTCAGTTTATGACGGCCAGCTTTTGACCTTATGTTTTTTGTCACAAAAATGTCACAAATGGAAATTTGTGACCATTCAGTGACCAATAGTGGTGGTCACAAGTTGACATATTTCTTGTAGTGAGGGGTCGGTACGACGCTCCGGTGGCATTGCTACCCCTCAGGGCCCCCGTCCTGCCTAACCCTGGAGCGATTGACCACGAGATCTAGCCCTTTGACTTCCCACGGACAGGCTTTGAACAGTGGACCTCTCCACCAGGTTGTGTCAGGTCAGCACAGAGGGACACTTGGGAGCAACATCCGGGCCAAACCCACAGCTACATCCCCTCCGTGTAGACCCGACGCGTCCTTTTCCCTCCTCCACACTACTAGGAAAAGGCCTATTAATGGCGCACCTAATTTGGCCATTAATGGCGCATTAGTGGTGCGCCATTACTAGCACGCCATTAGTATTTGATACTAATGGCGCACCTCTGGTGCGCCATTAGTATCTGGTATACTAATGGCGCACCACAGATGCGCCATTAGTGTGCACCGTAGTGCGCCATTAGTATGCCTCCCAGGGGCCATGTGTACCCAGGTGCTTTGGCATACTAATGGCGCACTAAGGTATGATGCGCCATTAGTAGTGTCCGCATAGTAATGGCGCACTGGCTGATAATGCGCCATTAGTATGCTTTGGCATACTAATGGCGCACTGTTCTCTTATGCGCCATTAGTATGAATATTCGGGTTTTTTTAATATTATTTTTCTGTTTTTTTGCACAGATTACAAAATGTATAATTGCACAGAATATAGACAGCACACATCAACAACACATTCATCGAATACAATAGAAGATTAATCTCTGAATACAATTCATCATATTAGTCTCCGAATACAATTCATCATATTAGTCTCCGAATTGAAAAGACCGAACAAAGATAGAACAATATATTACAAGTCTCGAGACCGCGAGTAGCGAGTTTGTCTTCACATTACAAGTCGGTATCGATCATCTAAACTACCATCACATAGAAGAGAACTGCGGTCATCACGATGAGCATCATCACGATGAAACTCGTTTTCATCCGGTTCCTCCAACGCTCCCTCCCCTCTCCCGCTAGATAGCGGGCGTATCTAGATTCGGCCTCGGCCCTAGTGGTGTACCCTTTGTAACTGTTACCGCTGAATCGGTGAACCTGTCTCCGACACTCCTCCCAGTCGTCGTAGACTCCGGGAACCTTACCCTTGTACACGACATACGACGGCATCGCTATATATGCACTAGCCAAACGAAACGTTAGTACCAATTCACAAACAATTCATAAGCAATATATAAGTATGCAACAGAACGATCGAAAGAAAAAAGCAAGACATTAATAGCATCGATTACATCTAAGTTGAACGACTCTCGAAACCAAAGAGACATACTACAAGTTCATTAAAGTTTAATTACAACAAGAGCCAATCGTTGTTTCAGAACTAGACACAGCATCACTGCTTTCGACTCGACTCAATGCACCGGAGCGTGGATGAAGCCGCCATCTATCGTGGGAGTCATGAAATCACGGGCGTTGTCAGCCTGCATTTGTAGCATTGTGTCGATGTCACTGTTCGGCGGTTGATTTCTGAGGTAGAACTGCCCCGAGGTACGAAGGACATCTTGATGGATGATTTCCGCAAACTCCGACTGGATGCGAAAGAAATCTTGTCTGATGTCCGCGTCCTAGATTGCCGACACGCGCGCGGCCCAATCTTTGAGCTTACTCGGTAGCAGAAGTTGATGATGGTCCCGTACGATCGCCCGCATGTGATGGATGGCGTAGTAGGCACCCTTCTGACCGCCAGGCGGCTGCTTGACGCAGCAGAACGTCGTGTTGTGGGAGAACACGTGCTTGCCGTACTTATGAGTTGTCCTGGTGAAGGTGCCTCCAGATTTGGCGTCGCAGGCGAGAACATCATCAAGAACCTTCTTGACATTTGTGTAGTCTACAGCCGACTTACGGTCCGGGTCGAAATACGTGGCCATGGAATATTTGGGGCTTAGTAGGATGAGCGTGCACTGTGTGTCACTGCAGAAAACACGGAATGTTAAAAGAAGAACGATCGAAATCTAAGAATTCATATGTTACGGGGCGGTTGAGGCGGAGGACTTACTCGGGAAAGTAAGGCACGAGGAAGTTATCCTTATCTCGGTTTGCCAGAATGACGCCTTGGAGGTAAGAACTCGCGACTTGCCGGTCCCCAGCGCTGCCCAAGATCTTGGCACGCATGTAGAAGGGGTCGACTATCACGATGTCCGGGGTCTTGTCGCGAATGATCCGCATCTCCATACTCAGCGAAAATAGCCGAACGAAGGTGTAGTGCAGCGGATGAAGGTTCAACATAGCGTGGATGTCATCAAACCGCAGTACGATCGTACCCCCGATGGAGTTATCCACAAAGCCCTTGCCCTCCGGCACCTTGGCCGCGAAAACCGGGTACGCCACATCCTTCTCTGTGAGACGCCGCTTCTCCAAAGAAAGAACACTATCATGCAGACTCCGCATGGCACCGGTTGCAGCATCGAGCATATTTGTCGGTAGCATCGGCCTACCCGCCACATGCACCCTCCTCATTACATCCTCAGGTGAAGGTGGCCCGTCCTGAGCACGGATCGTACTCGGTGCCGGCTGGCTCGCACCCTTGTTAGTTTTTCTTTTGCGTGCCTTCTTCTTGATCTCCTGAATGGGGACCGAGTTCTGCTCAGAGACCGCCTTCTTTAGTGTGCTGGGGCTGATCATATTTCGCACCTCGCCTATCTGAGGCTCGGTGAAGTCGGCAGCTGGAGGCGTCTCCTGAGAGCTGAACGGCAGACGACGCCTGTTGCAACTTGGCTTCTCCGCGGTACCGGCTTGATCGCGCACGTCTTTTGTTGGGTTGGGTTCTTGAGAAGGAGCCCCCATGAAGTCGTCACCGTACCCATGATCGGCAAAGTACTGATCGACGTTGGCAAATGTATCGTCGTCGTCGTTCTGATCCTGTGCCATATGCATGTTTGGATCCAGTGGCATAGGGATGTCCGGCACCGTTGCGGCGGACTTGCCATGGGGACGACTTGGCGCCGGCACGACTGGCGGTGTTGTCTTTGGTGTGGTTTCCCCCGCCCCCAAACGAATCTGGCTCTTCGGCCAAAGCAGGGGCCAGCTCAGGCAGGCGCTGAGGGTCATGACGTCATCATCGTCAGCCCCGACGGGTCGAATCGGAGATAACACCTCGTCGCAGCCTGGCAGCACCCGAACCGGTTGAACCCTAAACAAGTTGGGTGGCATCTGGGTACCGTGGAACAAGGGCTGGCCCGGTTGAACGATTTTGGCCTTGGCGACATCGACCAACTCGTTGTTCACGAAGTGCAGGAGAGTGCACGGAACGTCGGCGGCGCCCTGCGAAAACATGTAGGGCGTCAGGATGCCCAGTCAAAGGCAAGGAGATGAAGTCCTCGGCCGAGAGAGGCTTAATTAGTTACCGTGATGATGGCGTCGAGCTCGGCTAATGTCGAGGCACCGCCAACGGCGGGCGTGCAGTTGACGGAGGGGCCGCTTGCTGCAGAGGTGCCGGCCGGCGTACACACGGGTGCATTAAGCTCCCGTGCCGGCGTCGGAGACACCAATGCCGCCTCCGCCGGAGATACCAATGGCCCCGCCATCGCGTTCTGCGAGTTGCTGGCCGTGAAGCTGGGAATCGGGGGCAGCCCCTGTTGGCCGCCAGCAATCCACGCCTGCAACCCCTCGATCAAGCTAGGCACAATGGCGGTGATCGTCGCTCCGATCTGTTGTTGCACTTGCTCTTGGACAATCTCCGGAATCCGCGCCACCTGTGCCTTGAGTTCTTGAACCTCGCGCGCCTGGCTTTCCGAGCTGGTCTTTTTCTCCTTTCGCCCACCAGCGTTATAGTATGACGACCATTTTGTCGACAAGCCTTTGCCGGCCACACGACCAGCTGACGTTGGCTTCTCGAGCTTATCCTTGTTCTTCATTACATTCAACGCCCTATTTAGAGTCGTGTCCCAAGGGCCGCTCTTAGTCGACCCCGCGCTACTGCTTTCAGTCGCCTGCGGAAGGAATGTGAATCATTTAGAAATTTGGCTTCATTAATTAGAATGCAACCATATGGAGCTAATTACGCGGGGGTGTATTCCTTACCAGAACAAGCTCAAGCGCCCTGGTCTTCGAATCCGTGGTCAGCTCCTTTGTTTTCGGGTCCTTCTTGTACCGGGCCCTGATAAAGTTCCTGGTCTGCTTGTCACCGTATTTATCGAAGAGGGGCGGTAGGTCTTGCTCGGCACGGTCCGCCTCCTCCTTGTCCCATTTAGGCTCCGCCACTCTGTAACCACCGGGACCGAGTGTGTGTTCCCCTAAGTTGAGCTCCCGCATTTCTTTCCCCCACTGACTTGATTCGGAGTGTGCGGCGCTCGAGCAAGTGATCTTGAATTCGTTGTAGTCATCTTCGGTGATCGAAGGATGTTTCTCCTTGATCGTCTCATAACTCTCACCTTTCTTGATCATTATCTTCACATTGGTTTTCCAAGTAGACAGGGCCTTGCTCATCTTCGTGAGGGCAGCATTGTTCACTTTATTCCCTTTGAGGCTTGTGTTATCAAATTGAGCGGGGAACTTGTATCGTTCGTGCAGCTTCGTGAAGAGGAGGTTGCGGTAATTCCCGTTGTCAGGATGCCTCAGGTTCTCGCTGTTGATCGAGACGGTGCTCTGGAGAATGCACCCGAGCTGAAGCGAGTACCCCTTGACTACTCGTTCGGGCGCCGTTGGATTCCCGTCGGAGTCCACTTCAGTAACTTCCTCCTTGAGGGTGCGGAGCACGGTCGGGCGCCGGTCCTTCCATTGCCTCTTCGGTTGGCTGCCATCTGTGCGTGCGCCGCCATCAGCAATGGTGGCATTCTCGGCGGCACCATCAGTGGTGGCATCAGTGGGGTCATCCTCCGCGGTACCATCAGTGGTCTCAGGATCGGTGTGGAAGGCGGCGTCCTCATACAAGTGAGGTTGTTCCTCCATCTCCTGGGACAGCTCCCAGAAAGACTTCCCGCCCGAACCGCCGGCCTCATCGTTGTTGGCCATGTTTCTCTCTAAATAAGAACAAAGTTTGGTCAAAAAGTTGGTTATTGTCAAGGAACAAGATCATGGTTTCATCATTTAGGGTTTGTCGACACCGAGGCATCCTAAAAGCTAAGCTTTTATAATTGAGGGTTTTTCGACGCCCAGGCACCCTAAAAGCCTAAGCTTTCATCATTTCGGTTTTTATCGACACCGAGGCACCCTAAAAGCCAAGGTTTCATAATTTATGGTTTGTCGACACCGAGGCATCCTAAAAGCTAAGCTAGGAAGGAGAATTGTAAGGTGGGCCTAATCACTTGGCTCTATTGTCGCCTATGGTTTAATGCAGCTAGAATAAAGGGGCACTTGATCCTACCTAATTAACCACTAAGATACCCCGGCCCATGCATTAGTCACAAGTACCCTATATGTCCTATTTTTAGCAAAGTCATGCTAAAATTCACGGAAAATTTCAGCATGACCTTTGCTGAAAATAGGACATATGGAGTACCCGAATTTGCCGGAACGGAAGTTAATCAACATTCCAGCAAACTCAAGGGCCTCTCGGGGTACCTGCAAAACTATCACAATGTGATCACAAGTCTTTCTCAATGTGATCATCATCTTTACAAGTCTTTCTCAATGTGATCACAAGCATCACAAGGCATTAGTAGTTCAGTACATGAACATGTTTTACAACAAAAGCTGTAAGCCAGAGTTGGCAAACTTAAAACACATGCTGTAGAAAAATTTAAACTATGGCTTAGCAGAAAAATTAGTCTAACTAGTGTAACTAGTCTAACTACTAAAACTAGTCTAACTAGTCTAACTACTGAAACTACTGAAACTAGTCTAACTAGTCTAACTACTGAAACTACTGAAACTAGTCTAACTAGTCTAACCTAAGAATGTACTTTGGTTCGTCCAATTAGTCATTAAAAAATATCCATAGCAAAACATGTTCCAACTCCTGTAGCGGCACCCTCGCAGGGCCGTAAATTTTTTGAGGTGGCTCCCTTTACTGCTAAGCCTGTTTCGTAGAATTAGTTCATCTACAAAATGTAGCTATGGCCGACAACATGTACTGATGTAAGATTATGTGTGTGATTTCAGTTATTATTTTCTAGTCCTTGTAGTTTTTGTTCCTCCAGGTGCATTTTTTTTGGTGCTCTTATTTGAGGTCAGTTAACCGATGACAGTATAGAACACATTAAAAAAAGTTGCATTCAACAAATGTGGTCTAGACTGTCAACCAACTCCTACCGAAGCGGGAACCTGACGACACCCTAGTTAGCTTTCTTTACAGCAGCGGCAGATCGCAAAAGACAAATCCCCCAAATTCTTTGACTTAAGCAGTAACTAACCAGTCCATGGCATCTTAGTAGGAACTCCAGTCCTACATCACCTAGCCGCCGGCTTGCAACCAGCGCAGCCGCTAGAGAGATTGTGGGGTTTGCGGGGAGGGAGTTGGGGGACGACGGTAACTACTGAAACTACTGAACATGTTTTACTAGAACTAGCAGTTGAAATTTCAGAAACATGGAGGTAGGGGAAGG
>LR738713.1:644932518-644992098 GCA_902687465.1 Secale cereale | reverse complement strand
TTTCCCCCCTCGAGGTGCGAGCGGCGGCGCCGTCCGTGAGGGTGGGTACGTCCCGGAGACGTGTGCCGCCTCGTCGGACATGCCACAACACCACCCGACATGTATGAGCGGCCGATGCGACGCTCCGGTGGCATTGCTACCCCCCAGGGCCCCCGTCCCGCCTAACCCTGGAGCGGTTGACCACGAGATCTAGCCCTTTGACTTCCCATGGACAGGCTTTGAACAGTGGATCTCTCCACCCGGTTGTGTCAGGTCAGCACAGAGGGACACCTGGGAGCAACATCCGGGCCAAACCCACAGCTAAATCCCCTCCGTGTTGACCCGACGCGTCCGTTTCCTGTTGGAGATATGCCCTAGAGGCAATAATAAAAGCATTATTATTACATCTCCTTGTTCATGATAATTGTCTGTTATTCATGCTTGAATTGTATTGTACGGAAATAGCGAAACATGTGTGAATACATAGACCAAAATGAGTCCCTGGTAGGCCTCTAGTAACCAGCTCGTTGATCAACAGATGGTCACGGTTTCCTGACCATGGACATGAGATGTCGGTGATAACGGGATCACATCATTAGGAGAATGATGTGATGGACAAGACCCAAACTTGAGCATAACACGAGATCGTATAGTTCGTAATGCATAAGCTTTTCGGTGTCAAGTATTTATTCCTTAGACCATGAGGTTATACAACTCCCGGATACCGTAGGAGTGCTTTGGGTGTGCCAACCGTCACAACGTAACTGGGTGGCTATAAAGGTACGCATCGGGTATCTCCGAAAGTGTCTGTTGAGTTGGTACGAACCGAGACTGGGATGTTGTCACTCCGTATGGCGGAGAGGTACCTCTGGGCCCACTCGGTAAGACATCATCATAATGAGCTCAATATGACTAAGTAGTTAGTCACGGGATGATGGATTACGGATCGAGTAAAGAGACTTGCCATAACGAGATTGAACAAGGTATTGGGAATACCGACGATCGAATCTCGGGCAAGTACCGTACCGATGGACAAAGGGAATGACATACGGGATTGAGTGAATCCTTGACACAGTGGTTCATCCGATGAAGATCATCGAGGAACACGTGGGAACCAACATGGGTATCCAGATCCCGCTGTTGGTTATTGACCGGAGAGTGGTCTCGGTCATGTCTACGTGTCTCCCGAACCGGTAGGGTCTACACACTTAAGGTTCGGTAACGCTAGAGTCGTAGAGATAAATGCACGTGGAAACCCGAAAGTTGTTCGGAGTCCCGGATGAGATCCCGGACGTCACGAGGAGTTCCGGAATGGTCCGGAGGTAAAGATTGATATATGGGAAGTCCAGTTTCGGCCAATGGGTGATCTCTGGGGGTCACCGGGAGCGTCCCGGGACCACCGGAGGGGCCCCGGGGGTCCACCGGGTGGGGCCACCCATCCCGTTGGGGCCCCTAGGCCGCAAGGGGATGTGTCCAGCCCTCTGGGCTGGCGCACCACTGAGGGAGGCCCACCTCCCCTGCGCCTAGGGTTAAAACCCTAAGGGAAGGGGGGCCACCACTTGCCTTGGGGGAGGAGGACTCCTCCCTGGCCGCCGCCCCCCCTTGCAGATTGGATCTGCAAGGGGCTGGCGCCCCCCCTGGCCCCCTATATATATGTGGGGGGGGAGAGGGCAGCCGCACCTCAGCCCTGGAGCCTCTCCCCCTCCCGTCACACCTCCCAACTCCCACGCAGGGCGCCCGGCGAAGCCCTGCTGCGATCTCCACTGCATCCGTCATCACGCCGTCGTGCTGCCGGATCTCTGACGACTTCTCCTCCCCCCTTGCTGGATCAAGAAGGAGGTGACGTTGCTGCACCGTACGTGTGTTGAACGCGGAGGTGCCGTCCGTTCGGCGCTAGATCATCGGTGACGAAGAACGTGAAGAGTACGACTACTTCATCCTTGCTTCGTTGAAAGCTTCCGCACGCAATCTTCATAACGGTATGTAGATGCACTCTTACTTGCTCGTTGCTAGATGCATCCATAGTTGGATCTTGGTGAAGACGTAGAATTTTTTTGATTTATGCTACGTTCCCCGACAGTGGCATCTGAGCCTAGGTTTTATGCGTAGCATCTTGCACGAGTAGAACACAAAGCTGTTGTGGGCGTATGATCTTGTTCAACTTTCTTACCGTTACTAGTCAATCTTGATTCGGCGGTATTGTGGGATGAAGCGGCCCGGACCGACCTTACACGTACGCTTACGTGAGACTGGTTCCACCGACAGACATGCACTAGATGCATAAGGTGGCTGGCGGGTGTCTGTCTCTCCTACTTTAGTCGGATCGGATTCGATGAAAAGGGTCCTTATGAAGGGTAAATAGAAGTTGACAAATCACGTTGTGGTTTTGGCGTAGGTAAGAAACGTTCTTGCTAGAAATCCTATAGAAGCCACGTAAAACTTGCAACAACAATTAGAGGACGTCTAACTTGTTTTTGCAGCATGTGTTTTGTGACGTGGTATGGCCAAGAACGAAGATGTGATGAATGATATATGTGATGTATGAGATTGATCATGTTTTTGTAATAGGCAATCACGACTTGCATGTCGATGAACTTGACAACCGGCAGGAGCCATAGGAGTTGTCTTAATTATTGTATGACCTGCGTGTCACTGAATAACGCCATGTAATTACTTTACTTCATTGCTAAACGTTAGCTATAGTAGTAGAAGTAATAGTTGGCGTGACGACTTCTTCAAGACACGATGATGGAGATCATGATAATGAAGATCATGGTGTCGAGCCGGTGACAAGATGATCATGGTGCCCCGAAGATGGAGATCCAAGGAGCAAGATGATATTGGCCATATCATGTCACTTTAATTGATTGCATGTGATGTTTATCATGTTTTTGCATCTTGTTTACTTAGAACGACGGTAGTAAATAAGATGATCTCTCACTAAAATTTCAAGTATTGTGTTTCCCCTAACTGTGCACCGTTGCTAAAGCTCGTTGCTCCGAAGCACCACGTGATGATCGGGTGTGATAGGTTCTAACGTTCGCATACAACGGGTGTAAGACAGATTTACACACGCGATACACTTAGGGTTCACTTGACGAGCCTAGCATGTACAGACATGGCCTCGGAACACGGAAGACCGAAAGGTCGAACACGAGTCGTATAGAAGATACGATCAACATGAAGATGTTCACCGTTTTTGACTAGTCCGTCTCACGTGATGATCGGACACGGACTACTCGATTCGGATCGTGTATCACTTGGATGACTTGAGAGATGTCATTCTGAGTGGGAGTTCATTATAATTTGATTAAGATGAACTTAATTATCATGAACTTAGTCTAAATTCTTTACAATATCTCTTGTAGATCAAATGGCTCACGCTCAGGTTTCCCTCAACTTCAACGCGTTCCTAGAGAAAACCAAGCTGAAAGACGATGGTAGCAACTATACGGATTGGGTCCGTAACCTGAGGATTATCCTCATAGCTGCCAAGAGATCATATGTCCTAGAAGCACCGCTAGTTGATGCACCTGCTCCCGATGCGGACCAAGACGTTTTGAACGTCTGGCAGTCGCGTAGTGATGATTACTCCCTGGTTCAGTGCGGCATGCTTTACAGTTTAGAATCGGGGCTCCAAAAATGTTTTGAGCACCATGGAGCATATGAGATGTTCGAAGAGCTGAAAATGGTTTTCCAAGCTCATGCCCGAGTCGAGAGATATGATGTCTCCGACGCATTCTACAGCTGTAAGATGGAGGAAAACAGTTCTGTCAGTGAGCACATCCTCAAGATTTCAGGATTGCACAATCGCTTGTCTCAGCTGGGAATGAATCTCCCAGATGAAGCGGTCGTTGACAGAATCCTCCAGTCGCTCCCACCAAGCTTCAAGAGCTTCGTGCTGAACTTCAATATGCAGGGGATGGAGAAGTCCATTCCCGAGGTGTATTCAATGCTGAAATCAGCGGAGGTTGACATCAAGAAAGAACATCAAGTGTTGATGGTCAATAAAACCACTAAGTTCAAGAAAGGCAAGGGTAAGAAGAACTTCAAGAAGGACGGCAAGGGAGTTGCCGCGCCTGGCAAGCCTGTTGCTGGGAAGAAGCCAAAGTATGGACCTAAGCCTGAGACAGAGTGCTTTTATTGCAAGGGAACGGGTCACTGGAAGCGGAACTGCCCCAAATACTTAGCAGACAAGAAGGCCGGCAACGTCAAAGGTATATATGATATACATATTATTGATGTGTACCTTACCAGCACTCGTAGTAGCTCCTGGGTATTCGATACCGGTGCAGTTGCTCACATTTGTAACTCAAAACAGGAGCTGCGGAATAAACGGAGACTGGCGAAGGATGAGGTGACGATGCGCGTCGGGAATGGTTCCAAGGTCGATGTGATCGCCGTCAGCACGCTGCCTCTACATCTACCCTCGGGATTAGTTTTAAACCTCAATAATTGTTATTTAGTACCAGCTTTGAGCATGAACATTGTTTCTGGATCTCGTCTTATGCGAGATGGATATTCTTTCAAATCGGAGAATAATGGTTGTTCTATTTATTTGAGAGATATGTTTTATGGTCATGCCCCGCTGGTCAATGGTTTATTTTTGATGAATCTCGAACGTAGTGATACACATATTCATAGTGTAGATGCCAAAAGATGTAAAGTTGATAATGATAGTCCCACATACTTGTGGCATTGCCGCCTTGGTCATATTGGTGTCAAACGTATGAAGAAGCTCCATTCGGATGGACTTCTAGAGTCTCTTGATTATGAATCATTTGACACGTGCGAACCATGCCTCTTGGGCAAGATGACCAAGACTCCGTTCTCCGGAACAATGGAGCGAGCAACCAACTTGTTGGAAATCATACATACCGATGTGTGCGGTCCAATGAGCGTTGAGGCTCGCGGAGGCTACCGTTATGTTCTCACCCTCACAGATGACTTGAGTAGATATGGGTATATCTATTTGATGAAACACAAGTCTGAGACCTTTGAAAGGTTCAAGGAATTTCAGAATGAGGTTGAGAATCAACGTGACAGAAAAATAAAGTTCTTGCGATCGGATCGTGGGGGTGAATATTTAAGTCATGAATTTGGCACACACCTTAGAAGCTGTGGAATTGTTTCACAACTGACACCGCCCGGAACACCTCAACGTAACGGTGTGTCCGAACGTCGAAATCGTACTCTGTTGGACATGGTGCGATCTATGATGTCCCTCACCGATTTACCGCTATCTTTTTGGGGTTATGCTTTAGAGACTGCCGCATTCACTTTAAATAGGGCTCCGTCGAAATCCGTTGAGACGACTCCGTATGAACTTTGGTTTGGCAAGAAACCGAAGCTGTCGTTTCTGAAAGTTTGGGGTTGCGATGCTTATGTCAAGAAACTTCAACCTGAAAAGCTCGAACCCAAATCGGAAAAATGCGTCTTCATAGGATACCCAAAGGAAACAATTGGGTACACCTTCTACCACAGATCCGAAGGCAAAGTCTTTGTTGCCAAGAATGGATGCTTTCTGGAGAAAGAGTTTCTCTCGAAAGAAGTGAGTGGGAGGAAAGTAGAACTTGATGAGGTGACAGTCACCCCTCCTGGACCGGAAAGTAGCGCAGCACAGGAAACTATTCCTGAGGTGCCTACACCGACAAGGGAGGAAGTTAATGATAATGATCGTGAAGAAACAGATCAAGTTACTACTGAACTTCGAAGGTCCACAAGGGCACGTTCCGCACCAGAGTGGTACGGCAACCCTGTACTGGAAATCATGTTGTTAGACAACGGTGAACCTTCGAACTATGAAGAAGCGATGGCGGGCCCAGATTCCAATAAATGGCTTGGAGCCATGAAATCCGAGATAGAATCCATGTATGAAAACAAAGTATGGACTTTGGTGGACTTGCCTGATGATAGGCACGCCATAGAAAATAAATGGATATTTAAGAAGAAGACAGACGCGGATGGTAATGTGACCATCTATAAGGCTCGGCTTGTCGCTAAGGGTTATCGACAAGTTCAAGGGATTGACTACGACGAGACTTTCTCTCCCGTAGCGATGCTGAAGTCAGTCAGAATCATGTTAGCTATTGCCGCATTCTATGATTATGAGATATGGCAAATGGACGTCAAAACAGCATTCCTTAATGGCTTCCTCAAAGAAGAGTTGTATATGATGCAACCGGAAGGTTTTGTCGATCTAGAGAACGCTAAGAAGGTATGCAAGCTCCAGCACTCGATTTATGGGCTGGTGCAAGCATCTCGGAGTTGGAATATTCGCTTTGATGAGGTGATCAAAGCGTTTGGCTTTATACAGACTTATGGAGAAGCCTGTATTTACAAGAAAGTGAGTGGGAGCTCTGTAGCATTTCTCATATTATATGTGGATGACATATTGCTGATGGGAAATGATATAGAATTCTTGGAAAATGTAAAGGCCTACTTGAATAAAAGTTTTTCAATGAAGGACCTTGGAGAAGCTGCTTACATATTAGGCATCAAAATCTATAGAGATAGATCGAGACGCCTCATTGGTCTTTCACAAAGTACATACCTTGACAAAATATTGAAGAAGTTCAATATGGATCAGTCAAAGAAAGGATTCTTGCCTGTTTTGCAAGGTATGAGATTGAGTAAGACTCAGTCGCCGACCACGGCAGAAGATAGAGAAAAGATGAGTGTCATTCCCTATGCCTCGGCAATAGGTTTTATCATGTATGCCATGCTGTGTACCAGACCTGATGTGAACCTTGCCATAAGTTTGGTAGGGAGGTACCAAAGTGATCCCGGTACGGAACACTGGACAGCGGTCAAGAACATCCTGAAGTACCTGAAAAGGACTAAGGATATGTTTCTCGTTTATGGAGGTGACGAAGAGCTCGTCGTAAAGGGTTACGTCGATGCTAGCTTCGACACAGATCTGGATGACTCTAAGTCACAAACCGGATACGTGTATATTTTGAATAGAGGGGCAGTCAGCTGGTGCAGTTGCAAGCAAAGCGTGGTGGCAGCATCTACATGTGAAGCGGAATACATAGCTGCTTCTGAAGCAGCGCAGGAAGGAGTCTGGATGAAGGAGTTCATCACCGACCTAGGAGTCATTCCAAGTGCGTCAAGCCCGATGACTCTCTTCTGTGACAACACTGGTGCTATTGCTATTACCAAGGAGCCCAGGTTTCACAAGAAGACCAAGCACATCAAGCGCCGTTTCAACTCCATCCGGAATTATGTTCAGGATGGAGACATAGATATTTGTAAAGTGCATACGGATCTGAATGTCGCAGACCCGTTGACTAAACCTCTTTCACGAGCGAAACATGATCAACACCAGAACTCTATGGGTGTTCGATTCATCACAATGTAACTAGATTATTGACTCTAGTGCAAGTGGGAGACTGTTGGAGATATGCCCTAGAGGCAATAATAAAAGTATTATTATTATATCTCCTTGTTCATGATAATTGTCTGTTATTCATGCTTGAATTGTATTGTACGGAAACAGCGATACATGTGTGAATACATAGACCAAAATGAGTCCCTGGTAGGCCTCTAGTAACCAGCTCGTTGATCAACAGATGGTCACGGTTTCCTGACCATGGACATGAGATGTCGGTGATAACGGGATCACATCATTAGGAGAATGATGTGATGGACAAGACCCAAACTTGAGCATAACACGAGATCGTATAGTTCGTAATGCATAAGCTTTTCGGTGTCAAGTATTTATTCCTTAGACCATGAGGTTGTACAACTCCCGGATACCGTAGGAGTGCTTTGGGTGTGCCAACCGTCACAACGTAACTGGGTGGCTATAAAGGTACGCATCGGGTATCTCCGAAAGTGTCTGTTGAGTTGGTACGAACCGAGACTGGGATGTTGTCACTCCGTATGACGGAGAGGTACCTCTGGGCCCACTCGGTAAGACATCATCATAATGAGCTCAATATGACTAAGTAGTTAGTCACGGGATGATGGATTACGGATCGAGTAAAGAGACTTGCCATAACGAGATTGAACAAGGTATTGGGAATACCGACGATCGAATCTCGGGCAAGTACCGTACCGATGGACAAAGGGAATGACATACGGGATTGAGTGAATCCTTGACACAGTGGTTCATCCGATGAAGATCATCGAGGAACACGTGGGAACCAACATGGGTATCCAGATCCCGCTGTTGGTTATTGACCGGAGAGTGGTCTCGGTCATGTCTACGTGTCTCCCGAACCGGTAGGGTCTACACACTTAAGGTTCGGTAACGCTAGAGTCGTAGAGATAAATGCACGTGGAAACCCGAAAGTTGTTCGGAGTCCCGGATGAGATCCCGGACGTCACGAGGAGTTCCGGAATGGTCCGGAGGTAAAGATTGATATATGGGAAGTCCAGTTTCGGCCAATGGGTGATCTCTGGGGGTCACCGGGAGCGTCCCGGGACCACCGGAGGGGCCCCGGGGGTCCACCGGGTGGGGCCACCCATCCCGTTGGGGCCCCTAGGCCGCAAGGGGATGTGTCCAGCCCTCTGGGCTGGCGCACCACTGAGGGAGGCCCACCTCCCCTGCGCCTAGGGTTAAAACCCTAAGGGAAGGGGGGCCACCACTTGCCTTGGGGGAGGAGGACTCCTCCCTGGCCGCCGCCCCCCCTTGCAGATTGGATCTGCAAGGGGCTGGCGCCCCCCTGGCCCCCTATATATATGTGGGGGGGGGAGAGGGCAGCCGCACCTCAGCCCTGGCGCCTCTCCCCCTCCCGTCACACCTCCCAACTCCCACGCAGGGCGCCCGGCGAAGCCCTGCTGCGATCTCCACTGCATCCGTCATCACGCCGTCGTGCTGCCAGATCTCTGACGACTTCTCCTCCCCCCTTGCTGGATCAAGAAGGAGGTGACGTTGCTGCACCGTACGTGTGTTGAACGCGGAGGTGCCGTCCGTTCGGCGCTAGATCATCGGTGACGAAGAACGTGAAGAGTACGACTACTTCATCCTTGCTTCGTTGAAAGCTTCCGCACGCAATCTTCATAACGGTATGTAGATGCACTCTTACTTGCTCGTTGCTAGATGCATCCATAGTTGTATCTTGGTGAAGACGTAGAAATTTTTTGATTTATGCTACGTTCCCCGACATTCCCCCCCCCCCTCCAGGTGCCGGCGGCGGCGCCATCCGTGAGGGGGGCCATGTCTCGGAGACGCGTGCCGCCTCTTCGGACATGCCACAACACCACCCCGCATGTATGAGGGTCCGGTGCGACGCTTTGGTGGCATTGCTTCCCCGAGGGCCCCCGTCCCGCCTAACCCTGGAGCGGTTGACCACGAGATCTAGCTCTTTGACTTGCCACGATCAGGCTTTGAACAGTGGACCTCTCCACCCGGTTGTGTCCGGTCAACACAGAGGGACACCTGGGAGCAACATCCGGGCCAAACCCACATATACATCCCCTCCGTGTAGACCCGACGCGTTCGTTTCCCCCTCCAGGTGCCGGCGGCGGCGCCGTCCGTGAGGGGGAGAGTATTTTCAAAATTTTCCTACGATCACGCAAGATCTATCTACTAGATGCATAGCAACGAGGGGGAGAGTGTGTCTACATACCCTCGTAGACCGGGAGCGGAAGCGTTAAGTGACGCGGTTGATGTAGTCGAACTTCTTCGCGATCCAACCAATCAAGCACCGAACGTACAGCACCTCCTCGTTCAGCACACGTTCAGCTTGATGACGTCCCACGAGCTCTTGATCCAGTTGAGCTTCACGGTAGACTTTCGCCAGCACGACGGCGTGGTGACAGATATGATGTATCTACCGGCGCAGGACTTCGCCTAAGCACTGCAACGGTATGACCGAGGTGTGTTTCTGTGGAGAGGGGCACCGCACACGGCTAAAACAATTCAACTTGTGTGTCCGAGGGTGCCCCCCTGCCCCCGTATATAAAGGAGCAAGGGAGAGGCCGGCCCTAGAGGGGGCGCGCCAAGTGTGGGGAGTCCTAGTAGGACTCCCAAGTCCTAGTAGGATTCCCCTTTCGTTTCCGGAGTAGGAGAGAAGGAAAGAGGTGGAGAGGGAGAAGCAAAAGGGGGTTGCACCCCTTGTCCAATTCGGACCAGAGGGGGGGCGCGCGCCTCCTTCCTTTTGGCCTTTCTCCTCTATTCCCGTATGGCTCAATAAGGCCCATATACTCCGAAAAATACCCGAATCACTCGGAACCTTTCCGATGTCCGAATATAGTCGTCCAATATATCAATCTTTACGTATCGACCATTTCGAGACTCCTCGTCATGTCCCCGGTCTCATCCGGGACTCCGGACTCCTTCGGTACATCAAAACTCATAAACTCATAATACCGATCGTCATCAAACGTTAAGTATGCGGACCCTACGGGTTCGAGAACTATGTAGACATGACCGAGAATCATCTCCGGTCAATAACCAATAGCGGAACCTGGATGCTCATATTGGCTCCTACATATTCTACGAAGATCTTTATCGGTCAAACCGCATAACAACATACGTTGTTCCTTTTGTCATTGGTATGTTACTTGCCCGAGATTCGATCGTCGGTATCTGTATACCTAGTTCAATCTCGTTACCGGCAAGTCTCTTTACTCGTTCCGTAATACATCATCTCATGACTAACTCATTAGACTTTTGCTTGCAAGGCTTATTATGATGTGCATTACCAAGAGGGCCCAGAGATACCTCTCCGACACTCGGAGTGACAAATCCTAGTCTTGATCTATGCCAACACCACGAACACTTTCGGAGACACCTGTAGAGCATATTTATGATCACCCAGTTACGTTGTGACGTTTGATAGCACACAAGGTGTTCATACGGTATTCGGGAGTTGCATAATCTCATAGTCATAGGAACATGTATAAGTCATGAAGAAAGCAATAGCAGTAAAACTAAACGATCATAGTGCTAAGCTAACGGATGGGTCTTGTCCATCACATCATTCTCCTAATGATGTGATCCCGTTGATCAAATGACAACTCATGTCTATGGTTAGGAAACATAACCATTTTTGATCAATGAGCTAGTCTAGTAGAGGCATTCTAGGGACACTCTGTTTTGTCTATGTATTCACACATGTACTAAGTTTCCAGTTAATACAATTCTAGCATGAATAATAAACATTTATCATGATATAAGGAAATATAAATAACAACTTTATTATTGCCTCTAGGGCATATTTCCTTCAGTCTGCCACTTGCACTAGAGTCAATAATCTAGCTCACATCGTCATGTGATTTAATACCGATAGTTCACATCGTTATGTGAATAACACCCATAGTTCACATCGCCATGTGACCAACACCCAAAGGGTTTACTAGAGTCAATAATCTAGTTCACATCGCTATGTGATTAATACCCAAGAGTAATAAGGTGTGATCATGTTTTGCTTGTGAGAGAAGTTTAGTCAACGGGTCTGTCACATTCAGATCCATATGTATTTCGCAAATTTCTATGTCTACAATGCTCTGCATAGAGCTACTCTAGCTAATTGCTCCCATTTCAATACGCATCCAGATTGATACTTAGAGTCATCTGGATTTAGTGTCAAAGCTTGCATCGGCGTAACCCTTTACGACGAACTCTTTATCACCTCCATAATCGAGAAACATTTCCTTAGTCATCCAGTTACTAAGGATCATTTTGACCGCTGTACAGTGATCTACTCCTGGATCACTATTGTACCCCCTTGACAAACTCATGGCAAGGTACACAACATGTTTGGTACACAGCATGGCATACTTTATAGAACCTATGGCTGAGGCATAGGGAATGACTTTCATTCTCTCTATATTTTTCTGCCGTGGTCTGGCTTTGAGTCTTACTCAGCTTCACACCTTACAAGTCAGGCAAGAACTCCTTCTTTGACTGATCCATTTTGAACTACTTCAAAATCTTATCAAGGTATGTACTCATCGAAAGTCTTATCAACCGTCTTGATCTATCTCTATAGATCTTGATTCCCAATATGTAAGCAGCTTCACCAAGGTCTTTCTTTGAAAAACTCCTTTCAAACACTCCTTTATGCTTTCCAGAAAATTCTACATCATTTCCGATCGACAATATGTCATTCACATATACTTATCAGAAAGGTTGTATTGCTCCCACTCACTTCTTGTAAATACAGGCTTCACCGCAAGTCTGTATAAATCTATATGCTTTGATCAACTTATCAAAGCGTATATTCCAACTCCGAGATGCTTGCACCAGTCCATAGATGGATCGCTGGAGCTTGCACATTTTGTTAGCACCTTTCGGATTGACAAAACCTTCTGGTTGCATCATATACAAGTCTTCTTTAATAAATCCATTAAAGAATGCAGTTTTGTTATTCATTTGCCAAATTTCATAAAATGCGGCAATTGCTAACATGATTCGGACAGACTTAAGCATCGCTACGGGTGAGAAAGTCTCATCGTAGTCAACTCCTTGAACTTGTTGAAAAACTTTCGCAACAAGTCGAGCTTTGTAAACAGTAACATTACCGTCAGCGTCAGTCTTCCTCTTGAAGATCCATTTATTTTCTATGGCTTGCCGATCATCGGGCAAGTCAACCAAAGTCCACACTTTGTTCTCATACATGGATCCCATCTCAGATTTCATGGCCTCAAGGCATTTTGCGAAATCTGGGCTCATCATCGCTTCCTCATAGTTCGTAGGTTCATCATGGTCTAGTAACATGACTTCCAGAACTGGGTTGCTGTACCACTCTGGTGCGGAACGAACTCTGGTTGATCTACGAAGGTCAGCAGAAACTTGATCTGAAGTTTCATGATCATCATCATTAGCTTCCTCACTAATTGGTGTAGGAATCACTGGAACTAGTTTCTGTGATGTACTACCTTCCAATTCAGGAGAAGGTATAATTACCTCATCAAGTTCTACTTCCCTCCCACTCACTTCTTTCGAGAGAAACTCCTTCTCTAGAAAGGATCTATTCTTAGCAATGAATATCTTGCCTTCAGATCTGTGATAGAAGGTTTACCCAACAGTCTCCTTTGGGTATCCTATGAAGACACATTTCTCCGATTTGGGTTCAAGCTTATCAGCTTGAAGTTTTTCACATAAGCATTGCAGCCCCAAACTTAAAGAAACGACAACTTTGGTTTCTTGCGAAACCACAGTTCATAAGGCGTCATCTCAACGAATATAGATGGTGCCCTTATTAAACGTGAATGCAGCTGTCTCTAATGCACAACCCTAAACGATAGTGGTAAATCGGTAAGAGACATCATAGATCGCACCATATCTAATAAAGCACGGTTACGACGTTCAGACACACCATTACGCTGTGGTGTTCCGGATGGCGTGAGTTGTGAAACTATTCCACATTGTTTCAAATGAAGATCAAACTCGTAACTCAAATATTCACCTCCACGATCAGATCATAGGAACTTTATTTTCTTGTTACGATGATTCTCTACTTCACTCTGAAATTCTTTGAACTTTTCAAATGTTTCAGACTTGTGTTTCATTAAGTAGATATACCCATATCTGCTCAAATCATCAGTGAAGGTCAGAAAATAACGATACCCGCCGCGAGCTTCAACACTCATTGGTCCACATACATCTGTATGTATGATCTCCAACAAATCTGTTGCTCGCTCCATTGTTCCGAAGAACGGAGTTTTATTCATCTTGCCCATGAGGCATGGTTCGCAAGCACCAAGTGATTCATAATCAAGTGATTCCAAAAGTCCATCACTATGGAGTTTCTTCATGCGCTTTACAACATTATGACCTAAACGGCAGTGCCACAAATAAGTTGCACTATCATTATTAGCCTTGCATCTTTTGGCTTCAATATTATGAATATGTGTATCACCACGATCGAGATCCAACAAACTATTTTCATTGGGTGTATGACCATCGAAGGTTTTATTCATGTAAACAGAATAACAATTATTCTATGACTTTAAATGAATAACCGTATTGCAACAAATATGATCAAATCATATTCATGCTCAACGCAAATGCCAAATAACATTTATTTAGGTTTTACACTAATCCCGGAAGTATAGGGAGTGTGCGATGATGATCATATCAATCTTGGAACCACTTCCAACACACATCGTCACTTCACTTTTAACTAGTCTATGTTCATTCTGCAACTCTCGTTTCAAGTTACTAATTATAGCAACTCAACTGGTATCAAATACCCAAGGGTTGCTATGAACACTAGTAAAGTACACATCAATAATCTGTATATCAAATATACCTTTGTTGACTTTGTCATCCTTCTTATCCGCCAAGTATCTAGGGCAGTTCCACTTCCAGTGACCATTTCTTTTGCAGTAGAAGCACTTAGTTTCAGGCTTGAGTTTAGCTTTGGGTTTCTTCACGGGAGAGACAACTTACTTGTCATTCTTCTTGAAGTTCCCCTTCTATCCCTTTGCCCTTTACTTGACACAAGTGGTCTTGTTAACCATCAACACTTGATGCTCTTTCTTGATTTCTACCTTTCGCCGATTTCAGCATCGCAAAGAGCTCGGGAATTACTATCGTCATCCCTTGCATATTATAGTTCATCACGAAGTTCTACTAACTTGGTGATAGTGTCTAGAGAACTTTGTCAATTACTATCTTATCTGGAAGATTAACTCCCACTTGATTCAAGTAATTGTAGTACCCAGACAATCTGAGCACATGCTCACTAGTTGAGCTATTCTCCTCCATCTTGTAGGCAAAGTACAGTCAGAGGTCTCATACCTCTCGACACGAGCATGAGTATGAAATACCAATTTCAACTCTCGGAACATCTCATATGCTCTGTGGCGTTCAAAATGTTTTTGAAGTCCGGGTTCTAAGCTGTAAAGCATGGTGCACTAAACTATCAAGTAGTCATCATACCGAGCTTTTGTCAAAACGTTCATAACGTCTACAACTGCTCCTGCAATAGGTCTATCACCTAGCGGTGCATCAAGGACATAATTATTTTGTGCAGCAATGAGGATAATCCTCAGATCACGGACCTAGTCCGCATCATTGCTACTAACATCTTTCAACTTATATTTCTCTAGGAACATATAAAATAAACGGGGAGCTATATCGCGAGCTATTGATCTACAACACAGATATGCTAATACTACCAGGACTAAGTTCATGATAAATTAAAGTTCAATTAATCATATTACTTGAAGAACTCCCACTTAGATAGACATCCCTCTGGTCATCTAGGGTATGTTTGGTTGTTGGGCTATCCCTCTTTGGACAGGGATAGCAGTTTTTTAAATGGATACCACCTGTTTGGTTCTTGGGCGAGCTGGGATTAGGAGGGATATGAACATCCAGATGCTTGGAATATCCGTTCAAAATCCGGCTGCGCAGCGACGCAAAAAAGTCACGGACCTGGCTATCCCGGACTCGCGGCGCGAAACGTTTTCCTCGGCCTCGTCTCTGCTCCGTTCACTTCGCTGAAAAGCCCAACGGCCTATTTCCTCTAATCGCGGCGATTGCGCATCTCTCGCGACGACGGAGGTTGAGTGAGCAGCGGCAAGCCTCTCTCCTTCATCTTCCTCCTTGTCACGCCCTCTCCTTCCTTTCTTCTCTCCCGCGCTTGAGCTGGAAGCCATCAGAGTCATCGCCGCGGCGGCGGCGGCGGCGGCGGCGGCAGCGGACAAGTCATTGCCGCGTGCGGCGGCTGGCGCCTTGTGAATGGAGGCGGCTCTCTCCGGCCGGTACAACCGCGACTGTCATAGTGTCGGCTGCGCACGCATGGGTACGTGCGCACCAGGCATGGTGTGTGCGCATCGTTCTTGCATGGTGCACTTGCCGTGCATGCTGCGTTTGCGCGTTGTGCTTGCCACACAGGTCCGTGGCCGTGAGTGTGGTTTGAGTGTTGTACTGGTGTGCGTAGCTGATTTGCTTGATTTTGTAATGCATCAGCTCAAATATTACAGGGAAGACATGAACGGGATCCCCTCTCCCAGAGTTTCTGTCCCGTTTCTGTTTTACTTGTTTTCTACTACCTCCGTCCCAAAATAAGTGACTCAAAAATGTCTCAACTTTGCACTAAGTTAGTGCAAAGTTGAGACATTTTTGAGTCACTTATTTTGGGACAGAGGGAGTATATCCTAATGTTCCTCCTATATATTGCTTGACAGAAGTTGTGCATGTTGAGTTTTCTTAATTTTTCAAAACACTCCAATGGCCATCCCTAACCATGGCTTATCCTTTAAACCAAACAAAATACGGGCTAACATCATCCACACCAACCAAACAGAAAAATTGGATGTCCCTAGCCTGGTGGTTGGGGATACCCACATCCATTACATTTATCCCATGAACCAAACACATCCCTAAATGATCACGTGATCCAAATCAACTAAACCATGTCCGATCATCACGTGAGATGGAGTAGTTTCAATGGTGAACATCTTATGTTGATCATATCTACTATATGATTCACGCTCGACCTTTCGGTCTCCAGTGTTCTGAGGCCATATCGGCATATGCTAGGCTCGTCAAGTTTAAACCGAGTATTCTGCGTGTGCAAAACTGGCTTACACCCGTTGTATTTGAACGTAGAGCTTATCACACCCGATCATCACGTGGTGTCTCGGCACGACGAACTTTCGCAACGGTGCATACTCAGGGAGAACACTTATACCTTGAAATTTTGTAAGGGATCATCTTATAATGCTACCGTCGAACTAAGCAAAATAAGAAGCATAATAAGATAAACATCACATGCAATCAAAATATGTGACATGATATGGCCATCATCATCTTGTGCTTTTGATCCATCTCCAAAGCACCGTCATGATCACCTTCGTCACCGGCGCGACACCTTGATCTTCATCGTAGCATCATTGTCGTCTCGCCAACTATTGCTTCTACGACTATCGCTACCGCTTAGTGATAAAGTAAAGCAATTACATGGCAATTGCATTTCATAAAATAAAGTGACAACCATATGGCTCCTGCCAGTTGCCGATAACTTTACAAAACATGATCATCTCATACAAAACCGTATAACTCATCATGTCTTGACCATATCACATCACAACATGCCCTGCAAAAACAAGTTAGACGTCCTCTACTTTGTTGTTGCAAGTTTTACGTGGCTGCTATGGGCTTAGCAAGAACCGTTCTTACCTACGCATACAAAACCACAACGATGTTTCGTCAAGTATGTGTTGTTTTAACCTTCACAAGGACCGGGCGTAGCCACACTTGATTCAGCTAAAGTGAGAGAGACAGACACCCGCCAGTCACCTTTAAGCAACGAGTGCTCATAACAGTGAAACCAGTCTCGCGTAAGCGTACCCGTAATGTCGGTCCGGGCCGCTTCATCTCACAATACCGCCGAAGCAAAGTATGACATGCTGGTAAGCAGTATGACTAGTATCGCTCACAACTTATTGTGTTCTACTCGTGCATATCATCTACGCATAGACCTGGTTCTGATACCACTATTGGGAAACGTAGTATTTTCAATATTTTCCTACGATCACGCAAGATCTATCTAATAGATGCATAGCAACGAGGGAGAGTGTGTGTCTACGTACCCTCGTAGACCGGGAGCGGAAGCGTCAAGTGACGCGGTTAATGTAGTCGAACTTCTTCGCGATCCAACCGATCAAGCACCGAACGTACGGCACCTCCGCGTTCAGCACACGTTCAGCTTGATGACGTCCCACGAGCTCTTGATCCAGTTGAGCTTCACGGGAGAGTTTCGCCAGCATGACGGCGTGGTGACAAATATGATGTATCTACCGTCGCAGGGCTTCGCCTAAGCACTGCAACGGTATGATCGAGGTGTGTTTCTGTGGAGAGGGGCACCGCACACGGCTAAAACAATTCAACTTGTGTGTCCTAGGGTGCCCCCTGCCCCCGTATATAATGGAGCAAGGGAGAGGCCGGCCCTAGAGGGGGCGCGCCAAGTGTGGGGAGTCCTACTAGGACTCCCAAGTCCTAGTAGGATTCCCCTTTCCTTTCCGGAGTAGGAGAAAAGGAAAGAGGTGGAGAGGGAGAAGGAAAAGGGGGTTGCACCCCTTGTCCAATTCGGACCAGAGGGGGGCGCGCGCCTCCTTCCTTTTGGCCTTTCTCCTCTATTCCCGTATGGCCCAATAAGGCCCATATACTCCGAAAAATAACTGAATCACTCGGAACCTTTCCGATGTCCGAATATAGTCGTCCAATATATTGATCTTTACGTTTCGACCATTTCGAGACTCCTCGTCATGTCCCCGGTCTCATCCGGGACTCCGAACTCCTTCAGTACATCAAAACTCATAAACTCATAATACCGATCGTCATCAAACGTTAAGCGTGCGGACCCTACGGGTTTGGGAACTATGTAGACATGACCGAGACTCATCTCCGGTCAATAACCAATAGCGGAACCTGGATGCTCATATTGGCTCCTACATATTCTACGAAGATCTTTATCGGTCAAACCACATAACAACATACGTTGTTCCTTTTGTCATTGGTATGTTACTTGCCCGAGATTCGATCGTCGGTATCTCTATACCTAGTTCAATCTCGTTACCAGCAAATCTCTTTACCCTTTCCGTAATACATCATCTCGTGACTAACTCATTAGTCTTTTGCTTGCAAGGCTTATTATGATGTGCATTACTGAGAGGGCCCAAAGATACATCTCCGTCACTCGGAGTGACAAATCCTAGTCTTGATCTATGCCAACACCACGAAACTTTCAGAGACACCTGTAGAGCATCTTTATGATCACCCAGTTACGTTGTGACGTTTGATAGCACACAAGGTGTTCCTACGGTATTCGGGAGTTGCATAATCTCATAGTCATAGGAACATGTATAAGTCATGAAGAAAGCAATAGCAGTAAAACTAAACGATCATAGTGCTAAGCTAACGGATGGGTCTTGTCCATCACATCATTCTCCAAAATGATGTGATTCCATTGATGAAATGACAACTCATGTCTATGGTTAGGAAACATAACCATCTTTGATCAATGAGCTAGTCTAGTAGAGGCATACTAGGGACACTCTGTTTTGTCTATGTATTCACACATGTACTAAGTTTCCGGTTAATACAATTCTAGCATGAATAATAAACATTTATCATGATATAAGGAAATATAAATAACAACTTTATTATTGCCTCTAGGGCATATTTCCTTCAGTATGAGGGGCCGGTGCGACGCTCCGGTGGCATTGATAACCCCCAGGGCCCCCGTCCCGCCTAACCCTCGAGCGGTTGACCACGAGATCTAGCCCTTTGACTTCCCACAGACAGGCTTTGAACAGTGGACCTCTCCACCCGGTTATGTCAGGTCAACACAGAGGGACACCTGGGAGCAACATCCGGGCCAAACCCACAGCTAAATCCCCTCCGTGTAGACCTGACGCGTCCATTTCCCCCCACCAGGTGCCAGCGACGGCGCCGTCCGTGAGGGGGCCACGTCCCGAAGACGCGTGCCGCCTTTTCAGACATGCCACAACACCACCCCGCATGTATGAGGGGCCGGTGCAACGCTCCGGTGGCATTGCTACCCCCCAGGGCCCCCGTCCCGCCTAACCCTGGAGCGGTTGACCACGAGATCTAGCCCTTTGACTTCCCATGGACATGCTTTGAACAGTGGACCTCTCCACCCGGTTGTGTCAGTTCAACACAGAGGGACACCTGGGAGCAACATCCGGGCCAAACCCACATATACATCCCCTCCGTGTAGACCCGACGCGTCCGTTTCCCCCCTCCAGATGTCGGCGGCGGTGCCGTCCGTGAGGGGGGCCACGTCCCGGAGACGCGTGCCGCCTCTTTGGACATGCCACAAAACCACCCCGGTTGTGGTAGGTCATCCGATATTTATAAACACCTGGGAGCAAATTAAAGTCCCCTTCGTATAGACCCGATGCGGCTGTTCCCCACTCCAGGTGCCGGCCGGCGGCGGCGCGCCGTCCGTGATGGTGGTCATCACACCCCTCCATATAGAACCGAAAAATAATGTGTGTATGCTTATAATAAAACATGCTATATGTGAGTTAGTCAAATAATAATGTGTAAAAAAAACTATGTCGACGGCATTGCCGTCGGCATAGCTGCGGCCAGGGCTGGCGCGGCGACGTGCCTCGGATCGATGACGTGTCATCTATGCCGACGGCAGCCGTCGGCATAGGTCTTAGTCGGTGCGGTTCGGATCGATGACGTGGCATTAATATCTATGCCGACGGCCGCCCGTCCCAGCCGTCGACATAGACCCAGCGTCGTTAGCTGACTGTCACGGGTACGGTCGCCGGGCCCGCATCTATGCCGACGGCCAACATATGTCGACGGCAGCTGTAGGCGTAGACGTATCTGTGCCGACGGCCGTTCTATGCCGACGAGGGCCGACGGCATAGTCTGGGATAGCCCGACGGCCGTTGTACGCCGACGGCCTGGGGCCAGCTGTCGGCATAGACCGGAAAAGGCCGACGGTGGCCGTCGGCATAGTTTTGGCCGTCGGTGTCGAGCCCTTTTCCGATAGTGTATGACCCCGGCCGTTGGGATCCTATCGGAAGCTGCCGATATGCCTTCAACCTCTGCCTCTACTGACTGCTGCAATGCGCTGCACTACCTGCCAGGACTGCCCGTCTGCTGCCGACGCTAAGTAGAGCTCGATGTTCACCTCACGGCGACTTTGTCGATGCATTTTAGTATAAGAAGATAATTGAAACAAGCGTAGTGTTACATTTGTATTTAGATAAATCTAAGACAAGAATATTAGGACGGAGGGCTTATATTATGGGACGGAGGAAGTAGTATCTTGCCAATAACTTGTTTATTAGCATATAGTGTGAAAATCAATGAGAACAAAAGGTACCGAATAGTCAATAATGCCTAAAAGAAATTGTGCTACTCTTTAGCCTAGCCCGCCCGACCTTTTCTTTGAAGCTTCGCCACTGGTTACAAGCATCGCTTTCTGTAAATAGAATACTAGTATGATGTGATCTTTCTTTTTGAAACGAAGTATGATGTGATCTTGGCAGATGTATAACCTTTGTTGATCTTACAATCATCCATTTGTTTCGTGAAATTGGGGAATAATCCATCAAACCTACTAATTCACCGGGTTTAGAAAGAAAAAAAGTCTGAGTGCCTTGATTATGTACTCTGTTGCAAGCTTCCTCTCTTTGGCATGTAGGGACCCAACACTTCCAATCTTTTAAGTAAGTGGTTGGTTGATTAGGAGCACAGTGGCGTCCCCAGCTCATCAGAGTTTAATTACTAGACTTGACATTGATGCTCATATTTTTCTAAATTTGGTTCAGCCAACGTTGTTTGTTAAGTGGGACGAGACATTTACGTTTGACTGCGAGACACATGTGATGACTTTGTGAAATCTCAAGATGCTATATCGGTTTAGTCTCTTAAGGTGCTTGGAGGAACAGTAGGGTGTGACGCCGAGACCAGACGTTGGCTACGCTGTGCATGGGACGTGCTGGGTGGAGGTGGGAGTGGGATATCAACACCCGCGGCTTGACTATGGGATGGGAGGCAGCGGTGTGGCGCTCATCCACGTTTTTACCGCCGCTTCTGTAGCGGAAACTCGCGGAGATCACGTTGCGTTCCGCGACCCGAACACGTATACGCACTCCCGCCCCTTGGGTCTCGATCGATAGCTCAGCTCAGCACCGAAAAAACCGATTTGTGATCCACCACGCAACTTAGCCAACAAACCGCGGGCGCAAGTGCGAGTGTAAAACACGAGGCGGGGAGGTGTGCATGCATGTCGCTCCACTGCAGCCTGCAGGCGAAGACAAAACACTGCTAAAGATTTGAAGACCTTGACCGAGCCGGGCTCACTGTCACGCACAAATAAGTACAGTACATCGCACAACATGACACTGTATAGGTATATACTCCCTCCGTCCCAAAATAAGTGACGCAAAAGTGACTCCATTTTGTACTAAAGTTAGTACAAAGTGGAGTCACTTTTGCGTCACTTATTTTGAGACGGAGGGAGTAAAACTTTGATTGAATTGTTATGGTGAAAAACTGAAAATGTCATCGTCTCAATAAAACTAGCCACGACCCCGACCGAGAATGAGAGGTTCCCTAACGCTAGTAGTGCATTTCTCTTTCACAAAGAATTTCTCTTTTCTGGAGATTTTTTCTACTGCGCGTGAAACTAATAAAACATACAAAAATAAATCGCCAGCTTATATATGTATTGACCCCTGACCAAGCTAGATGTGAACGGGTCATACATGACAAGTGGAAAGTAGGGAAGTGCATGGTTTTTTTTTTAACCCGGTTTTGCTATTTGTCAATTTCGAGTCGTTCCATTCTAGTCCCCGGCCCTGGGCGCAAGACGGCGTCCCACGTCATGGGCTCCGGAAAATGCTAAACTCACGGGCTATTACGGACTAATACGGGGTTGTTCCATCTAATCAAACTAGCCCCCCTACCCCTTGATTTTCAGGAGGGGTGGTCCCCTTCACACCCCTTAAACCCAATCCTAATCCTCCACGGTTGCTATCCCGTGAAATCTGTAAAAATCATCCCCATGAGTGTAGCATTACTCCATGGGCTCCCTGGGAGCGACACGCTGGCGAGTAAGTGGCTTCACGGATTCAGGTCTGGTGTGTGCAAGGAAATCACCGACGACGGAGCCTCGCGAGGTATAGAGGGGTGCCCTGGGCGGTGAATGTGAAAACTATATAATGGATGAATATTGTGTTGTATTGATCATCTGACACGGGTGCGCGGTATATATAAAGTACATTGATCTGACACGGGTGCGCGGTATATATAAAGTACAATGAGGAAAGAGATTTGGAGTAGAGGGCAAGTCATACATGTTTAATCCTATTCTATCTCTAACTCCAAATCTCTAAACAATTGCGATTGAATTTGAAGTCTTGCCCGTATGTCGTCTTCTTCGTTGTGCCATCATCAACTGTGTCTCTGATGGGTCGGCACTTACGGTGACTGCATCCCTTTCTGGTGTTGTTCTGCCTTCTCCTCTATTCCCTCCTGCAGTCACAGCGGGAGTGGCGTGGATGCTAGTGACAATGCGGACGATGTTGACTGCAGTTGTTGCCGATGAGTTGTTGTAGACATAGTCATGTGGTCGATGTCGAGGTAGTTGTGGTCGATGGTGACAAAGCCGGAGGCGCAAAAAATGCGCTATGACGGGGCTGCAGATGTGGACGATGCACCTTGCGGATGTTAGATGGTGCCGTCGGCGATGAGTCCGTCGGTTTTGCCAAGACCGGAGAAAGCCCGTAAAGCACACATCGGTTTTGACAGAACCGTGTGGCCGTGTAGGGTCGTCACTATAGTGACGCCATGTCGATGCAGTCGTGTTGTCGTGGATGACGCGGTCGATGCCGTCGTCGTGACGCGGTCATTGTCGCCGTCGTCGTCGCGTGTTGCAGAAAAATCTGTCAGAGAATGCTAGTTGTCCATCGTGTGGACGAGGCAGCGGCGGTGTGTCGACGATGATGTTGGTGAAGACCATATTGGTGAAGATGGACTCTGGGAGTTGTATGCAGGAGGCATGATCGAGGCGGCCTCCTTCGAAGACTTGACGTATACTCCAAGATCTCTGCAGCCGCCTAGCTCCTAGTTGCCGACCTTGTAACTCTAGATACCCTCCCTGGCGTGTATATAAGCCATTGGGTTTAGCCCGTAGAGGGGACATCAACACAAAATCATTCATCTAGCCCTAGAGTTAGACCACACATTACAATCTCGAGGTAGATCAACTATGTACTCAATACATCTCCATCAGTATAAACAAGAGCATGACGTAGGGTTTTACCTGCATTAAGAAGGCCTGAACCTGGGTAAACATCGTCTCCTTCGTTCATATTACCCTCGATATGAGATCCACGGCTCGGGACCTTCTACCCCGAGGTCCGCAGGTTTTGACACCGACACCCAGGGCCTGGCAAGCCTGGTGCCGCTCCTCATCAACATCAACTTCGTCTGTCAACGCATGCCCGGTGCTTGCAACACCAACACGTTCCTTCATCCACGACGTGTCCCCGAGCTTGGCGAACCCGGCGCGACACCTCGTCAACACCTTCTTCTCAGTGCACCACTACGCCCATGGTTAACTTAGCGCCTCCTTGCACCTGCGGCTCCACGGTGACTACCTCGACACTGGCTACCCCGACTCAACATTGACCACGACGTCCCTCGCACGGCTACCTCAACCATGGCTACACCATCCTATGCTCTCGGCTACCCCGACAAAGGCACAAAGGGCTGCCGCCATGTTTGAGAAACCTCGTCGGTTTTCACTCGAGCCACGACTTC
Source organism: Secale cereale (assembly GCA_902687465.1). Taxonomy (NCBI): domain Eukaryota; kingdom Viridiplantae; phylum Streptophyta; class Magnoliopsida; order Poales; family Poaceae; genus Secale; species Secale cereale. Next base: position 644,967,893 of record LR738713.1, on the reverse strand, counting down.
TGTAATGCATCTATCGTTACGTCTGCGTCGTTACCGTTGTGACTATGGGGGAATGTTGAGTATCGTGATTATTTAGAACACATGGGACAGACTAGATTATCCTCTGTTCCAGCTCAAGCAAGAGAACATAAGAAACTCGGTCCGTGGTGTCACTACAGGAAAAAACATTAAAGCCGTGTACCCAATACACTCGGCTTATATTGATTTAAACTCGGTTTATATATAAGCCGAGTAAAACACCCGGCTTATATGACACGGTTTACACTTGATCGGCTTATAAGATATAAGCCGGGTGCCAGTGGAAAAACTCTCGGTTTATGTATAAGCCGTGTGTTTATACGAGGCTCTCGGCTTACTAAAGTAACATGACGGCAGCCGTGAGATAACGGACACGTGTCACCGTCTGTATAAACCGAGTGCCTACTGGAGCCACACGGTTTATATATAAACTGAGTGCCTAAATGAGCCGCACGGTTTATATATAAACATGTAAACCGGGTGCCTTCTACTGTTGTACTCAGCTTATAGGCCAGCCGTTGTTACACAGCCTATAAGCCGGGTGCCTGGCACCTGGAGTACTCGGCTTATATAGTTCCCATGGCATAATATGCCTATAAGCCGGGTGCCATGTCCCTGGGACACTCAGTTTATAGGCAAGATTGCATTTTTTTTTCTGCATGCTTCAGTGAGCAGCCGCAACATGGCTTATATATCCAGCAATATATTGATCCAGCAAGCAACATGTCTCTATGACAAGATTCTTACTTCAATGAAGAAGACATGCAATCCAACATACATCTACAGATTCTTACAATAAGTATATGGAAATTGATGAACATATTCAATATAAAACGTCTACATCTATATGGAAATTGATGAACATACATCTACAGCAAGCAACATGTCCTGTTATGTACTCCCTTGTGATCTAAAACGTCTTAGAGAAGGAGTACCAACTACTGCAAAGCAAAAGGTAAAATCATACTGAAAATTCTATCACGAGATTTGATTCCCACCGCTACGCGCTCGGGCATCCGACAACACAAGCAAACGTACTACTACTCCTTTCCATATAATATAAAACGTTTTTCAAGGGAGTGCGGCGTTTCGGTGCCCAGGTGCATCTGCACCCTGTCGTAAAAAAAAATCATAACAAATTCAAAAAAATTCAAAATGTTTTTTGGGTGGTAGATAATTTGATGCGTGAGGTCCGCTCCAAATTTCATAACATTTGGACATCTGAGCAGCTCTCGGCAAAAAAGACAAAATCGAACCAGAACAGTATATGAACAGTACACATTTTTACAGACTTCCGATTTGTCTTTTACTGTTCTGGTTCGATTTTGTCTTTTTTGCCGAGAGCTGTTCGGATGTCCAAATGTTATGAAATTTGGAGCGTACCTCACGCATAAAATTGTCTACCACCCAAAAAAAATTAGAATTGTTTGAATTTTTCTAGTATTTATTTTGAATTTTTTCGTAAGCGGGGGTGCAGATGAGCTCGGGTGCAGAAATAGATTTTCCCTCATATGTAAAAATAAGGGGTAAGAGGGAGCATGTTAAAATTTGCCAAGAGAGTAGTCCTCTACTTGTACTAGATAGAACAGGGAACTAAAACCTGTGCATAATCGTCTGTGCAAACACTCGTCGCAATGAAGTAAAATATACACCATTACCCCATATGCATACGTAGGGATACAATCGATACACGGAGATGAAGAATACTGTACTACTTGCATGCATTGACGCAAATGCACGCGATATGATCGCCGGTTTGAATTACTCGATGATCATACAGCTTAATTAATTCATCTCTAGTCCATGGAGTAGCAGCACTGCTTGAAGGCCTCGAGGTTGTGCTGGAAGACCGGGACGAAGGCGTCCACGCTGCCGTCGCCGAGGTAGGACGGCACCAGGAACAGCATCCCCTCCGTCGGGAAGTAGGACGGCATGAAGTAGCTCGGGCTGCCGGCGCCGAAGTCCAGCTCGTAGAACGGGAACGTCAGCCAGCTATCCACCTCCAGGTCCGGGCACAGCACGTCTTTCAGCACCGCCGTCTTCTCCAGCCCCTCCCGCTCCACGGCGCCCGAGCTCGCAAAGTCCACTAGCGATTGGAAGTATGCGCCGTCGAGGCGGGCCACCGCGTCATGGATCGTCTGCGCCGCGTGCTTCAGCGGACGGCTCAGCAGGTCCCCCACCGTGGTGCGCGGGAACGCCCACAGGACCAGGTTGCCGAAGTAGCCCGGCGGGGCGGAAAGGCGCCGCCGCCCGTCCACGGAGATGCGGATGGTGGAGGTCTCTTCGGGGCTCAGGTCGCGCGCGCGCGTCATGGTGCGCCACAGGTGCGCGAGCGTGGTCTCGAACCGGCTGAACGGCCGGCCGCGCCCCTCCGAAGCCTTGGCGCGCAGCCCAGCGATGAAGTCCTTGGTGAAGTGCGCCTTGTGGATGACAACGTTATCGGCGCCGTGGTGTCCTCCCTCGGCCTGCTTCGGGTTGCTGGGCGACGGCCGGTAGTACTCGACGCCGCGGTGCTCGAAGTTGACGACTGGCGGGTCGCGCGGCCGGAAGAGATCGGGGTGGTTGTGCGGCGGTGGCGTCGGCGACGGGCCGGATATGTCCAGCCCTCGCGCGGCGCGGCCCCACGCGACGAGGAAGTCGCTGGTGGCGTGGCCGTCAGCAACGGCATGGTTGGCCGTGAACCCGACGGCCAGCGAGCCGCACGCGAACCGCGTGAGCTGCACCTGCACCACCTCCTGCACGTCGCCCTCCAGGTCCGGGTGCAGCTGCAGCACGACGGGCGACGGCTTTGGCGGCGCGAACTCGACCAGTGTGGCCCCGTCCACACGCGCCTCGACCAGCCGCGCGCCGTGGTCGTTGAGCAGCACCCCCGGCGCGCCGTCCGGGCCAGCTCGGACCTGGCCGGCGAAGAGGCGGTACACGGCCAGCACTTGGGCGAGGCCGCGCTCGATGTCCTCGGTGGAGGGCGCCGGCGCCTGGAAGGCGTAGATGATGGCCATCTGGATGTGGTACGTGATCTTGTCGAACACCGAGGACGGCACGTGCTCCGTGGTGTCCGGCCGCGGCGCGCCCTCGGCGTACCGCGGCTTCACGATCTTGGAGCTCACCACCTTCACCTCCATGGCCACCGGCTCGCTACCTAGCTAGCTAGTTACTCGTCGTTCTCAAGCAGTACGATGGATGTATTGTCTGGTTGTTTAGGCCCTAACTGAGTACGCGATGTGCCGGCAGTGCAGTTACGATGGAGCAGAGGAGGAAGACGATGGACCGATGAGGTGAGCGCCCACACACTTGCTCTGGTGAAGACGGGGAAGCTACCGGTGTATAAATAGACAGCACGGGGACGGGGTAGGTGTTGTGTCCGTTGGCTCAGTCGACATGTACTCCATTGGTTCAGTTGATGCATGTCATGGATTTGGTCAGACGATGGGTCCATTTGTGCGGCGGTAGCTTACTGTATATTTCAAGTTGGATCTTGTCGCGGTAACAAATAGTAAATCACAGTGTCGCGGTCCCAGAGTATAAAACTTTGACAGGCTCTTTGTGAGCTTCCCGGCCGTGTATCTCATCGAACTTGTTATTGTAAATAAAATTATACGGCCGCGGTACGCGCAGCTAGTGTACAGCTGCACACACATTGACGTCTTCCGCATAACCGGCTAATTCATCGGGGGTATATATGTATGTATGACGCGCACGAATACGTACATTTATGGTCAACAGTAAATTTTTAATTGTTGCTAGTAAAAGAGTGTGTGCATTGCAACGGAAGACAAAATATCACACGTCCCTAATATAACAACCATGTCTAAAGACCCAACTGGTCAACGTGCATCCTACCTGACTTGCCGCTTATTTTCATTCTCACCCTCATCGACGGTGGTATCGGTGCTCACACAATCATAACATTCTTGAATGGGAGGCGCTCGGGCACCATGTGGAGGCGTGCTTCACCGCACGCTTCCCTCGTGAGGGCACAAGGCGCGAGGCGCCGAGTGCTCAGGAGTTCATCACATGTGGTCAATTTTATTGTCTCTCTCTCCGTGTCTCTCTGTCTCTTTGTATAAGATGAGAAATGTGCTTTCTTTTTTCACCTAGATGTTTTGCCAAGGCATACACGCATGGTTATAGACGATTTCTTTCATCTCTAAACTGATTTTGCCGAGGTGTTTATTTTTAATTCTGATCTACACCTGTACAAAACAAAGACGGGTCGTGCGCTATTGATTAATGTTCCTCTCTCAATAGCATAATTAAAATATTTAACAGGTAAAACAACACATACTCAGATTCTACATATTTTTATAATAAACTTTCATATGTATAGTAACATGTCAAAATAGAATTTAGGGTTTAAAATATGAATAATTTTAAAGAGCATTTAAACTCGCATAAAATAGGACCGCGTGTTGATTAAGTAAAATATCAGAGGGTTTTCTCCAAAAAGTGAAACGTATTCTGTACTAACTTACCACACGACTGTGGGCTGTTCAATCAAAAGATCAGAGGTGTTTCTGAAAAAGAGTAAACCATTTTTCTCACATAAAATAGCAGAGTGGGTTGATTAAACAAAAGATAAGGGGTTTTCTAAAAAAAATCATTTTTTTCTCATAGAAAATAAGACAGCGGGTTGATTTTGAAAAAAACAGCAGGTTTCCTTTTGTAAAAATCAGACGGACAGGCATAAGCATTTTTTTTTCCTGCATTAGTAGGTACAGATAGACTAATACTATAAGAGTGGAACGACTACGGTTAGAATCAAATAGTTGGTGAAACAGTACAAGTAGTATTTTCTTTTCCCAAACAATAACGTCCATACGTGTGGCAGTTTTGCAACTCGCCCACACACGTGGATCATCGTCTAGTCGAGTATGCGTGAATCTTAACACAATTTGGCCGAATTTGTGTGCCACGTAGGAACGGGCTGGTGTGTGAGCGTTTAACAGTTTCGCCCGGACACCCCTCTCTCGCACGGAGAGGGCACGGTTGCCAAGCGGACGTGCAGTGAAACTGTCGTCGCGCCCGCACGCCGCGCACGTCTCCTCTTCATCCCCTCCCCGTCTACTCATCCCATCTGCCACGCTGCAGTTTCCCCATCATGCCCAGCTTTCCTTCCCATTTCCCCACACGAACACCCCCATTCGAGAGCAACGGAAAGTTCTTGGCGGAGTAGATGAGAGTGGGCAGCGGCGGCGACGGAAGAATCACGGGTCTTCGTGTCCGTCGCTGGTGTTCAGGCAACCGGAGCGTCGTTGCCGAAGCAGTCACTGCGCAGAGGTAAGGCATCGACGCTTCCACTGTTCCCAATCTGCCTCCCCTCTTCCCGGTTCACATGCTGCTCAATTCCTTCGAGATTCTGATGGATTTCGGGGTGCTCGAGTGCTCCCCGTCTGCGAGGGAGTCGCACGTGTGCCATTAGGCCGGCATTACCTAGTTCCTTTGCCGCCGCGGTGGGAGTCACGCCGGCGAGGCTCCCCCGTTCTACAGTGATCTCTCTGTCTTCAAAGATTAGACGCCTTCAAGTCTAGGTTGCAGCGATCCTACTGTTTTTTGTTAGTTTGATGGTCTCGTAGGCAATGTAGGGGTGATGCTTGTGATCGTGATGACATTTTCATGTATACGAACATGTCAAATCTCATTTTTTTTCCTTCATCCATCATGTGAAAGTGTAGTTTTTAAATCATGGTAAATATAATCCACCATAAACGGCAACTACAGTCAACAAGCATTGACCAACTGCAGTTGGTCAGGCATGGCAACTGTAGTTGGTCACACATGGCAATTGTAGTTGGTCACACATGGTAACTGTAGTTGACCAGTCCTAAGAACTGCAGTTGATCAGACATGGCAACTGCAGTATATCAGACATGGCAACGACATCATACATTACTTGGCAAATGCAGTTGTTGACGGAGGGGAAATATAGTTGACCAGGCTTGGCAGCTGCACGTTTATCATTTTTTGTTTTGCATGAGCAACATACGCTAATTCGTCAATTTTTCATTTTTTGTCACACCTCGTAATTGCCCTATCTTTCTTTAGTTTCTTTTTTCGAGATATGGTGCCCATAAGACGTGATGACATTTTCATGTATACAAACATGTCAAATCTCATTTTGTTTCCTTCACGCATCATGTGGAAGTGTAGTTTTTAAATCAAGGCAAATATAATCCACCATACATGGCAACTACAGTCAACAAGCATTGACCAACTTCACTTGGTCAGGCATGGCAACTGCAGTTGGTCACACATGCCAACTGTACTTGACCAGTCCTGGCAACTGCAGTTGATCAGACATGGCAATGATAGTCATACATTAATTGGCAAATGCAGTTGTTCACGGATGGCAAATAAAGTTGACCAAGCTTGGCAGCTACAGTTTTATCAATTTTTGTTTTGCATCAGCTACATACACTAATGTCATCAATTTTTCATTTTTTTTGTCACACCGCGTAACTGCCTTGTCTTTCTTTCGTTTCTTTCTTCGATACATGGTGTGCACGATCATTTTTTTGTCTAAACCTGCGAACATGACAACGTAAATCATAAGACGTCATGACATTTTAATGTATACAAACATGTCAAAAAAATTCCTTCACGCATCATGTGGAAGTGTAGTTTTTAAATCATGGCAAATATAATCCACCATACATGGCAACTACAGTCAACAAGCATTGACCAACTGCAGTTGGTCAGGCATGGTAACTGCAGTTGGTCACACATGGCAACTCTACTTGACCAGTCTTGACAACTGCAGTTGATTAGACATGGCAACTGTAGTTGATTAGACATGGCAACGACAGTCATACATTAATTAGCAAATGCAGTTCTTCACGGATGGCAAATAAAGTTGACCAGGCTTGGCAGCTGCACTTTTATCATTTTTTGTTTTGCATCAGCTACATACGCTAATGTCATCCATTTTTTTGTCACACCATGTAATTGCCTTGTCTGTCTTTAGTTTCTTTTTCCGATACATGGTGCGCACGATTATTTTTTTGTCTAATCCTGTGAACATGTCAACGTAAATCATAAGACGTGATGACATTTTCATGTATACAAACAAGTCAAATCTCTTTTTTTTCCTTCGCGCATCATGTGGAAGTGTAGTTTTTAAATCATGGCAAATATAATCCACCATACATGGCAACTACAGTCAACAAGCATTGACCAACTGCAGTTGGTCAGCCATGGCAACTGCAGTTGGTCACACATGGCAACTGTAGTTGACCAGTCCTGGCAACTACAGTTGATCAGACATGGCAACTGCACTTGATCACACATGACAACGACAGTCATACATTAATTGGCAAATGCAGTTGTCCACGGATGGCAAATACAGTTGACCAGGCTTGGCAGCTGCACTTTTATCATTTTTTGTTTTTCATCAGCTACATACACTAATGTCATCCATTTTTCATTTTTGTCACACCTCGTAATTGCCTTGTCTTTCTTTAGTTTCTTTTTCCGATACATGGTGCACATGATCATATTTTTTAAGTCTCACCTGCATAAGATGTTGATGCCAAATATCTGGTTGCCAGTTGTTGCCACGTGTTGCATGATGGTCCTACGTTTTCAAAATACTCGTCAGTCTGCCATCCTTGCATGGTTTTTTTTACACATCAACATGCTTGCATGATTTATTTGGGTTCGCAATACATTGATTTACCACATGTGCTACTTGAAGTTGGTCTCTCGCATCTGTATTACCGATAGCCCCTGTGGTGCAACTTGCCATGGTATTCCTGGTGGCATGGTTGTATCCTAAGAACCCGCGAACATTGTCCCCGTGATACATAGCCATGTTCATGTCCACAAACATGTCAAATGACACTTTTTATTCACGCGTCGTACCTATGTTTGCGTACTGTTGTAGTAGTGGCAGCAATGGTCCTGGTGAAATGAGTTTATTGTACCCTATCGCATCCCAAGGTGGCACTTGTGGCTGTCCGGAAAACCAAGGATTAAGCCTGTCTCTAGGATTCAAGCTGCTTCTCCCCCTATTTTTTCTCACTCATGCAGAATGATTTAATCACTGCATGAATGAGAACGAATGATTCTTCCCATACCATTTTGTTGTTTTCACAAAAAAGAAACATCACAATCTTATCATACGACTGGCATAAACCCCTAGCATAGCATGGCAAGTAGAAACATTGTAGTCGTGCATCTTTTCGATAGTGCATGCATATTCATTCACTTCCTACAATCTGGATGGAAACTACCATGTAGGATTGGCGGCAACTAACTATATGACATGGTGGCAACTACTAGCGTATGGCAACTTCTTTCCATTATAGTTGTCGGCCGAAATACTCTGTTCTACACTGCTCCTCCCTCATACTCAACTGTTTCCGCCATCCTCTTTGTTTGAATCTTAGTGAGCCTTAACCTACTTTCGAGTACAGTTTGATGGCAACCCCAAACTTACAGCTTTGTATGAACTTCTGATCGCAAGCATTATGCAGATCAAATCAAGGATACAGGATGGCAATTTTGTGGATTTTGGAGGGAAGAGGAGAACGGTTGAACTCATGTGGTTTTAGATCCATGCGGCACAAATCTAGGACGTCTCTGGTCCGGTATCCATGACCATGTGGATCCAATCGCCATCTATGCGGGCAATCTCGAAGTGAAATTAGAAGAGGGAGGAGAATAGGAGAATGACCTGATCCAGGATGTTTCTCACCTTTGTTGAGTTTGTTGCCGTGTTTTTCGTTGAGGGGTCGCTAGTTATCTGATCTGGTTGCCATGTGATACGTCCAAAACGTATCTATAATTTATGCTTGCTCCATGCCTCTTTTGTGTGATATTGCTATGATATTTATGCACTTCCATACACTTTTGATCATATTTGGACTAACCTATTAACTCAGTGCACCATAGTGCCAGTTCCTGTTTTCTGCTGTTTTTCTATTTCAGGTTTCCCCCATATTAAAAGTGCCCTAAAAATTCCGGGAAAAATACAGGAAAAATCAGCGTATCGGGAGCTTCAAGAAAAACCAAAGCAGGGCCAGAGGGGAGCCAGGGGCAGCCCAGGCGGCCAGCCCAGGCGGCCCCACCCCTGGCCGCCCTAGGGGGGCGCCTGGGCCCCCCTCTCCGCTTCTGGTGACCCCCTTTGGCATATATACTCCACGCGTCCCGAAACCCTCGAGGACGGAACCCTTTTTTACGATCTAGCCTCTATTCCGCCGCCGCCGCGCTTCCAAGATCGGGAGCACCAGGAGAACTCTTCCCGGCACCCTACCGGAGGGGAGAACCACCACCGAGAGCTTCTCCACCACCATGGACGCTTCCCGGATGAGTCGTGAGTAGTCCCCCTTGGACCATGGGTCCATGACCAGTAGCTATGTGATGTTCTCCTCCCCTCTTTGTTCTTCATGGTTTAGACCTCGTGAGCTGCCCTACATGATCGAGGCACATATGTAATCTTTCTGCTGTTGCTATGCTGAGTTTGCTGGGATCCGGTGGATTATGAGATTATGTTCAGATTGTGTGTGAGTAATATATTTGATTCACCTCTTTTATATTTATGTTCCTAAGTAATTCTAGCATGTTCTCCATTACTGTTTATTGCTTTGGCCGAGTAGTAGGTAGTAACTCCAAGAGGGAGCGTTATGCTTGATTGTGGGTTCATGCCCCCTGATGACTAGCTTGAGTGACAAAAACATGAGTTTAGGTGATGTGTTGTTGCCACAAGGGGGAAAACAACGGTGCTTGTACTTGCGGGTGCAAGGATTGTTTACTTTACGCAAAGTTCTTTTAATGCAGTTGTCTGTTGCTTTGAGTTTACACTTTGGGTGGGATTCGCAACTTAATACCAGCGAGATGTTCTGGATAGATATCTCAAGGTGGATGATTAGTAGTAGATGCAGATGGATTTCAGTCTACTTGCCTTGGCGTACCGCCCATGCTTTTGAGTCTCTACCTTTCTTTACAACATAGTTAGCATTGGTTTGCGCACATAATCCTGTCAATTGCCCAGCTGTAATTTGTTTACCTCGCTTTGCTGTTTTATCGTCTTTTGGGAGAGAGACATCACTAGTGAACATCATGGGACCCCGGTCCATATTACCATCACTGATCACACCCGCTATTTACTTCCTGTTCTTATTTCCTAGTTGCAGTCATACCTATCATTATTATCTCTTGTGTTTGATCCTTTGTAAACGACAAGGCCGGAGGGATTGACAACCTCTCTGTACTCGTTGGGAGCAAAGTTATTTGTATCTGTGTGCAGGTCCTGTCAACCGCTAAGTATCTGGCGCCGTTAGCAGTTGACACCTACTTGTCGACCCTCGGAGTCTCACGGGATTCGATCCTTGGTATCTTGCCAAGGGAAACTTGCCGTTACGCTACATCTCAAACCTTCCACTTGGGGTAACCAACGAGGGGCGAGAAGCCATCAAGCAAAGTTTCTGGCGCCGTTGCCGGGGACTCCACTCTTCAAGATAGGGGAGTTGCACGCTATCTTTTTGTTGGAGATATGCCCTAGAGGCAATAATAAAAGCATTATTATTATATCTCCTTGTTCATGATAATCGTTTGTTATTCATGCTTGAATTGTATTGTACGGAAACAGCGATACATGTGTGAATACACAGACCACAATGAGTCCCTGGTAGGCCTCTAGTAGCCAGCTCGTTGATCAACAGATGGTCACGGTTTCCTGACCATGGACATAGGATGTCAGTGATAACGGGATCACATCATTAGGAGAATGATGTGATGGACAAGACCCAAACTTGAGCATAACACGAGATCGTATAGTTCGTAATGCATAAGCTTTTCGGTGTCAAGTATTTATTCCTTAGACCATGAGGTTGTACAACTCCCGGACACCGTAGGAGTACTTTGGGTGTGCCAACCATCACAACGTAACTGGGTGGCTATAAAGGTACGCATCGGGTATCTCCGAAAGTGTCTGTTGAGTTGGTACGAACCGAGACTGGGATGTTGTCACTCCGTATGACGGAGAGGTACCTCTGGGCCCACTCGGTAATACATCATCATAATCAGCTCAATGTGACTAAGTAGTTAGTCACGGGATGATGGATTACGGATCGAGTAAAGAGACTTGCCATAACGAGATTGAACAAGGTATCGGGGATACCGACGATCGAATCTCGGGCAAGTACCGTACCGATGGACAAAGGGAATAACATACGGGATTGAGTGAATCCTTGACACAGTGGTTCATCCGATGAAGATCATCGAGGAACACGTGGGAACCAACATGGGTATCCAGATCCCGCTGTTGGTTATTGACCGGAGAGTGGTCTCGGTCATGTCTACGTGTCTCCCGAACCCGCAGGGTCTACACACTTAAGGTTCGGTAACGCTAGGGTCGTAGAGATAAATGCACGTGGAAACCCGAAAGTTGTTCGGAGTCCCGGATGAGATCCCGGACGTCACGAGGAGTTCCGAAATGGTCCGGAGGTAAAGATTGATATATGGGAAGTCCAGTTTCGGCCAACGGGTGATCTCCGGGGGTCACCGGGAGCGTCCCGGGACCACCGGAGGGGCCCCGGGGGTCCACCGGGTGGGGCCACCCTTCCCGGTGGGGCCCCTAGGCCGTGAGGGGATGTGTCCAGCCCTTTGGGCTGGCGCACCACTAAGGGAGGCCCACCTCCCCTGCGCCTAGGGTTCAAACCCTAAAGGGGAGGGGGGCTCCACTTGCCTTGGGGGGCAAGGAACCCCCCTTGGCCGCCGCCCCCTTGCAGATTGGATCTGCAGGGGGTCCAGGCGCCCCCCTGGCCCCTATATATATGTGGGGGGGAAGAGGGCAGCCGCACCTCAGCCCTGGCGCCTCTCCCCCTCCCGTCACACCTCCCAACTCCCACGCAGGGCGCCCGGCGAAGCCCTGCTGCGATCTCCACTGCATCCGTCATCACGCCGTCGTGCTGCCGGATATCTGACGACTTCTCCTCCCCCCCCCCTTGCTGGATCAAGAAGGAGGTGACGTTGCTGCACCGTACGTGTGTTGAACGCGGAGGTGCCGTCCGTTCGGCGCTAGATCATCGGTGACGAAGAACGTGAAGAGTACGACTACTTCATCCCCACTTCGTTGAAAGCTTCCGCACGCGATCTGCATAACGGTATGTAGATGCACTCTTACTTGCTCGTTGCTAGATGTCTCCATAGTTGGATCTTGGTGAAGACGTAGAATTTTTTTGAATTATGCTACGTTCCCCAACAGTGGCATCTGAGCCTAGGTTTTATGCGTAGCATCTTGCACGAGTAGAACACAAAGCAGTTGTGGGCGTATGATCTTGTTCAACTTTCTTACCGTTACTAGTCAATCTTGATTCGGCGGTATTGTGGGATGAAGCGGCCCGGACTGACCTTACACGTACGCTTACGTGAGACTGGTTCCACCGACAGACATGCACTAGATGCATAAGGTGGCTGGCGGGTGTCTGTCTCTCCTACTTTAGTCGGATCGGATTCGATGAAAAGGGTCCTTATGAAGGGTAAATAGAAGTTGACAAATCACGTTGTGGTTTTGGCGTAGGTAAGAAACGTTCTTGCTAGAAATCCTATAGAAGCCACGTAAAATTTGCAACAACAATTAGAGGACGTCTAACTTGTTTTTGCAGCATGTGTCTTGTGACATGGTATGGCCAAAATGAAGATGTGATGAATGATATATGTGATGTATGAGATTGATCATGTTTTTGTAATAGGGAATCACGACTTGCATGTCGATGAACTTGACAACCGGCAGGAGCCATAGGAGTTGTCTTAATTATTGTATGACCTGCGAGTCACTGAATAACGCCATGTAATTACTTTACTTCATTGCTAAACGTTAGCTATAGTAGTAGAAGTAATAGTTGGCATGACGACTTCTTCAAGACACGATGATGGAGTTCATGATGATGAAGATCATAGTGTCGAGCCGGTGACAAGATGATCATGGTGCCCCGAAGATGGAGATCCAAGGAGCAAGATGATATTGGCCATATCATGTCACTCTAATTGATTGCATGTGATGTTTATCATGTTTTTGCATCTTGTTTACTTAGAACGACGGTAGTAAATAAGATGATCTCTCACTAAAATTTCAAGTATTGTGTTTCCCCTAACTGTGCACCGTTGCTAAAGCTCGTTGCTCCGAAGCACCACGTGATGATCGGGTGTGATAGGTTCTAACATTCGCATACAACGGGTGTAAGACATATTTACACATGCGATACACTTAGGGTTCACTTGACGAGCCTAGCATGTACAGACATGGCCTCGGAACACGGAAGACCGAAAGGTCGAACACGAGTCGTATAGAAGATACGATCAACATGAAGATGTTCACCGTTTTTGACTAGTCCGTCTCACGTGATGATCGGACACGGACTACTCGATTCGGATCGTGTATCACTTGGATGACTAGAGAGATGTCATTCTGAGTGGGAGTTCATTAAAATTTGATTAAGATGAACTTAATTATCATGAACTTAGTCTAAAATTCTTTACAATATCTCTTGTAGATCAAATGGCCCACGCACAGGTTTCCCTCAACTTCAACGCGTTCCTAGAGAAAACCAAGCTGAAAGACGATGGTAGCAACTATACGGATTGGGTCCGTAACCTGAGGATTATCCTCATAGCTGCCAAGAGATCATATGTCCTAGAAGCACCGCTAGGTGATGCACCTGCTCCCGATGCGGACCAAGACGTTTTGAACGTCTGGCAGTCGCGTAGTGATGATTACTCCCTGGTTCAGTGCGGCATGCTTTACAGTTTAGAATCGGGGCTCCAAAAGCGTTTTGAGCACCATGGAGCATATGAGATGTTCGAAGAGCTGAAAATGGTTTTCCAAGCTCATGCCCGAGTCGAGAGATATGATGTCTCCGACGCATTCTATAGCTGTAAGATGGAGGAGAACAGTTCTGTCAGTGAGCACATCCTCAAGATTTCAGGATTGCACAATCGCTTGTCTCAGCTGGGAATGAATCTCCCAGATGAAGCGGTCGTTGACAGAATCCTCCAGTCGCTCCCACCAAGCTTCAAGAGCTTCGTGTTGAACTTCAATATGCAGGGGATGGAGAAGTCCATTCCCGAGGTGTATTCAATGCTGAAATCAGCGGAGGTAGACATCAAGAAAGAACATCAAGTGTTGATGGTCAATAAAACCACTAAGTTCAAGAAAGGCAAGGGTAAGAAGAACTTCAAGAAGGACGGCAAGGGAGTTGCCGCGCCTGGCAAGCCTGTTGCCGGGAAGAAGCCAAAGTATGGACCCAAGCCTGAGACAGAGTGCTTTTATTGCAAGGGAACGGGTCACTGGAAGCGGAACTGCCCCAAATACTTAGCAGACAAGAAGGCCGGCAACGTCAAAGGTATATATGATATACATGTTATTGATGTGTACCTTACCAGCACTCGTAGTAGCTCCTGGGTATTCAATACCGGTGCAGTTGCTCACATTTGTAACTCAAAACAGGGGCTGCAGAATAAACGGAGACTGGCGAAGGATGAGGTGACGATGCGCGTCGGGAATGGTTCCAAGGTCGATGTGATCGTCGTCGGCACGCTGCCTCTACATCTACCCTCGGGATTAGTTTTAAACCTGAATAATTGTTATTTAGTACCAGCTTTGAGCATGAACATTGTTTCTGGATCTCGTCTTATGCGAGATGGATATTCTTTCAAATCGGAGAATAATGGTTGTTCTATTTATTTGATAGATATGTTTTATGGTCATGCCCCGCTGGTCAATGGTTTATTTTTGATGAATCTCGAACGTAGTGATACACATATTCATAGTGTAGATGCCAAAAGATGTAAAGTTGATAATGATAGTCCCACATACTTGTGGCATTGCCGACTTGGTCATATTGGTGTCAAACGTATGAAGAAGCTCCATTCGGATGGACTTCTAGAGTCTCTTGATTATGAATCATTTGACACGTGCGAACCATGCCTCTTGGGCAAGATGACCAAGACTCCGTTCTCCGGAACAATGGAGCGAGCAACCTGTAAGGGCATATTTCTCCCTAATAGTTTTGGTGATTGATGACAATACTTTTGCGGACTGATCGTGTGCTCTAAGCTCATACAGGTATATCTCCCTTATGGCACAAGACGATTGCTTGCCCCTCGGATTCTATGGAGGACGGTGTTTTCTTTTTGCTCCCTGTAGGTGGCATTGAGTAATAGGAAAGCCGTACTATTAAGAGGGGGTCCGCGTCGGAAAGGTTTGGGTAGAATCAACACGTACACATCTTTCTCCCACACTTCCTTTCCTTGCTTCTCTGGAGGTCCAACCGGTTTTCCTTCGTTGTGGCAAATCTGTGGCTTCTGTACTGATCAACTGCCTAGCAAGCGGTAGTACCGCTCTACCAAGCGGTAGTACCGCGCAGGTACACGGTAGTACCGCCTGCCGACACGGTAGTACCGCTCCCGCGGTAGTACCGCGTCCCCAGAGCGGTAGTACCGTGTATCTGGCCCAGGCGCTGAGTCTAAGTATAGAAGTGGATGCGGAAGTAATTTTTTACTTCCGCATACAACGCAGTAGTACCGCTTAACTTAAGCGGTAGTACCGTGTCGCGTTTTGCTACTTCCGTTTTCCCCTGCGGATGTTGCCACGGATGTAATTTATTTCATCCGTGGTTGTCTATCAGGTCGCAATCTTTTGCCTATGCGGTAGTACCGCTTCCCAAGCGGTAGTACCGCTCAGCCAGCGGTAGTACCGCAACTCATGCGCGGTACTACCGCTCTCTGCGGGCTGAAACCTCCAATAACGGTTGGATTTGTCCCCCCACTATATATAGGGGGTCTTCTTCTCCAAGAAGACTTACCTCTTCCCCCACTACTCCATTGTTGCTCCAAAAGCTCCATTTCCGCCCGATCTCTCTCCCTAGCCAATCAAACTTGTTGATTTGCTCGGGATTGCTTGAGGAGGCATCGATCTACACTTCCACCAAGAGATATTTGATTCTCCCCACTAATCCCTTGCGGATCTTGTTACTCTTGGGTGTTTGAGCACCTTAGACGGTTGAGGTCACCTCGAAGCCATATTCCATTGTGGTGAAGCTTCGTGGTTTGTTGGGAGCCTCCAAGTTGTGGAGATTGCCCCAACCTTGTTTGTAAAGGTTCGGTTGCCGCCTTCAAGGGCACCACTAGTGGAATCACGGCACCTTGCATCGTGTGAGGGCGTGAGGAGAATACGGTGGCCCTAGTGGCTTCTTGGGGAGCATTGTGCCTCCACACCGCTCCAACGGAGACGTACTTCCCCTCAAAGGGAAGGAACTTCGGAAACACATCCTCGTCTCCTCCGGTTCTACTTGTGGTTATTTCTTACCTTTACTCTTGCATGCTTTACTTGTTTAATTCCTATAGCATGCATGTGTAGTTGTTGTGCTTCTTTATATTAGTTGTCTTCATAGTAGATTATCTAGACAACTTATTTTGTCGCCTAATTTTAAGTGGTTAAGAAAAGCTAAAAATTGTTAGTTGCCTATTCACCCCCCCCTCTAGTCAACCATATCGATCCTTTCAATTGGTATCAGAGCCTCGTCTCTTTTTAAGGACTTTACCGTCCGAAGAGTATGGTTGACAACGTAGTCGAGACGGAGGACCATTCCGATGGAAATCCGTCCTTGCCTACGGTAGATGGGGGAGCCTCGGTCACTCGTGAGGAGTTCAATGTGGCCTTGACCACATTGAAAGAATCACTAGCGAGCGAGGTCAAAGGCATGTTTAAAGAAATGTTTGAGGGGCTTAAATTATCCACCTCACCGTTGGAAGTGGGTCGTCCCGCTACCAACGTGTCAGAGGCTAATCCCGACAAGGGAGAAGCTAGTAGTGAGCAAGCCCCGGTCGCTAAGCATGGAAGTGGGAAATTTGCCCAATCTCCTCCGCCTACTCACTATGGAGGACCCGTTCCCACACCGCATTTAAATTCAGTCGGGCCCCCTCCTAAGTTCGTTAAAAATACTGATTTTGCTACTTGGGTGTTTCGTTTCAAATGTCATATTAATCATTGTTCCACTAACCTCTGGAGAATCATTGAGCAAGGTTTTTATCCGTATGATCCCGACAACATGACTCCAAGAGAAACTGCCGATCATCAGTTCAACGAGTCCGCACTTTGCATTCTTCAAGACTCCATCCCTCCTGAAGACATTGCTCATCTTCGTCCATTCACTGTGGCCAAGGAAGCATGGGAGTATGTTGGCACAATGTACAAGGGAAGCACAAGCATTCAACGCTCCAACTATGAAGTGGTGCAAGATGAAGCTGATGAGTTTGCAATGATCGAGGATGAAGATCCTCGTGAACTTTATCGAAGATTAACTATTCTTGCAGTGTCTCTTCGAGATCATGGCAGTAAGGATACTGATGACAATTGGATCAAGCGCAAGTTCCTCAAGGCCATGATGCCCTATCACAAGGCCATGTCCTCTGTGATTCCTCAGAGACCGGACTTCCACACTTTATCCTCAAACGAAGTGTTGGATGAATTTGTTGCCATGAGGATCCTTGACGTTACCGCCGACAATGCGGTCCTAAGAGCTCAACGATCCAAGAAGCCTAACCTTGCTCTGAAGGCCAAGGTTTGTGTGGAAGAGGAGGAAGTGGAAGATGATGATGAGTGCTGCCCCGAGGACACCAAATATGCCTATCACGAGCACATGGCTCTTGCTTCAAGGCAATTCTGGGGCAAGAAGAACTCAAGGTCCAACTTTAACAGGAACAACTCCAGTGGGAACAAAGGGAAGCAATGAGTAAGGACATGCTTCAACTGTGGAAATGTAAGCCACTTCGTTGCGGATTGCCCATATGAGAAGAGAGAAGACTTTGGAGGCAAGCTTATTCGGAAGGACAAGTCAAAGTCCTATCCCAACAAGAACAACTTCATCAAGAAGACTCCTCCGAAAGTGTTGGTGGCTCAAGAAGAATATGTGGAGGATGATGACAATGATGAAGACGATGAGGTGACCACTATGGCCACAATTGCAATTGCTACCACTCCACACTCATCTCTCTTCAACTCACCAAACGAGAACATCACCGCCAAGTGTCTTATGGCCAAGGCCACCAACAAGGTAACCCCGATCATCAATTCTACTATCTCTTCTAACCCCTCATTAACTAATTGTATTGATGAGGGTGAGGGTAGTAAGGAGGGAGAAAATGAATTTGATGTGTTCATAAAGAATCTCAAGGGCAAATCCAAGAAGCATGTGGTTGTTCTCTTGGAACAACTCGGTGAGGCCAATGACATTATTGAGGCTCACGAGGAAACCATTACTAAAATGGAAGGGCATAGTCGAGACTATGCCGATGAGATATCGGATCTCTCTAACGCCCTAGAGGAGGAGCGTGGTCTTCGTTTGGCTCTTGAGAAGTCACACAACGATGATCATGCTAAATTAAAGAAAGATCTTGATCATGCTTTAGTTGTCTCTCGTGTCCTTAACTCTGAGAAGGCAAAACTTGTGGTTGACCATGCTAAACTCAAAGAGGAGTTTGACATACTTGACAAGGCTCACAAGGCCTTGAAAGGAATGCATACTACTCTCAAGGAGTCTCATGATCAACTCCAAGTTTCGCTAACCAAGGAAAAGGCTATCTTTCCTCGCATGGTTTTAATTGATAATGCAAATGCTACTAACCCATGTTGTGAGCATGTGCATCTTGTTGAAGAGAATGCCGAATTGAAGAAGCAACTTGAGAAAGGCCTTGTGACTTGCATACAAGGTGAGAAGAACCTCAACGCCCTTTTGAGCAATCAAAAGGAAGTTGTGGCAAAGGAAGGAATTGGGTTTGCTCCTAAGCCCAAGAAGAAGAAGAATGACAAGACAAAGCAACCACCCCCTCTCCGACAGTCCTTTGTGAAAGAAGGAGAGGGCACGTCAACCAAGAAGAAAAGTGGTGGTGTCAAGAAAAACTCCACCACATCCTCAAACTTGGCCGGCGATTTTAATCCGTCATATGTTTTATGCCGTGCTAGTGATGGCCATGTGTTTGCTAAATTTGTTGGTTCTTCTTATGAGTACATTGAATGGTCCATTTGGGTTCCTAAGACCCTTGTCACTAACCTCAAAGGACCCATTACCAAATGGGTACCTAAATCCAAGCATTGATCTATTGTAGGGATTTGCTTCCGGTGGGGGATCATGATTGCTCGATAGCGGAGCCACAAATCATATGACCGGAAGCAAAGACTTGGTGGTGGACGTGCATCTCGGTTCATCTATGGCCACCAACGTCGAATGGGGTGATGCTTCATCTTCTAAGGTATTGGGACTTGGCAAGGTTGTTGTTTCTCATGATCTCACGATCGAGAAAGTCATGCTTGTTGAGTCCCTTGCATACAATTTACTTTCTGTTCGTCAACTCGCACTCATGGGCTTTGCTACATTCTTTGATATTGATTCTGTGGCCCTCTTGTGGAGCAAGACTCTTAAAGTAGCCTATGTTGGGCATGTAGAGAACGGTCTTTATGTGGTTAACTTCTCGAAGCAACCCACTAAGGTCGCGACATGCCTAATGGCTAAAGTTGATGTGGGATGGCTTTGGCATCGCCGTTTGGCCCACGTCAATATGAGATCTTTGCAAAGTCTTCTCAAGGGGGACCATGTCTGAGGACTAACAAATGTTAGCTTTGCCAAAGATCGTGCTTGCAGGGCGTGCATTGAAGGAAAATTACATGAGAAGGCTCACCCTCCCACGACTATCATCTATTCAAAGAGACCTCTAGAGCTCCTCCACATGGATCTCTTTGGGCCTCCCACTTTTGATAGTCTTGGGGGTAGGAAATATTGCTTGGTGATTGTGGATGATTACTCAAGATATACCTGGGTATACTTCTTCAAGAAGAAGAGTGAGACCCAACAAACCGTCATCAACTTTGCAAATGAAGCTCAACGACAACATGAAGCAAAGATTTTGATGATCAGAAGTGACAATGGCACCGAGTTCAAAAACTACACCCTGGATGAGTTTCTTGGTGATGAAGGGATCAAACATCAATATGCCGCCCCATATACCCCTCAGCAAAACGGTGTTGCGGAGAGAAAGAACCGAACCTTGATAGATGCTGCAAGAACAATGATGGCTGAATTCAACTCTCCATACAACTTTTGGGCCGAAGCCATCAACACCGCTTGCCATGCGTCAAATCGTCTCTATCTCCGCAAAGGCTTGAACAAAACTCCATATGAGATTCTTATCGGTAACAAGCCCAATCTCAAGTACTTCCGGGTGTTCGGGTGTAAGTGTTTCATTCTCAAGAAAGGTGTTCGTTTGTCTAAATTTGAATCTAGGGCTCATGAGGGCATATTTGTTGGTTATGCTACAAACTCTCATGCTTACCGTGTCCTCAACAAGTCCACTGGACTCATAGAGGAGACGAGTAACGTAGAGTTTGATGAAAATAACGGCTCCCAAGTGGAGCAAAGTGGTACTTGTGATGCAGGTGATGAAATTCCTCCTCAAGCCATAAGAAGAATGGGTGTTGGATATATCCTACCCGTTGAGGAACCCCTTGTGGCCGAAGGAGAAGGACAATGTTCCACTCAAGTGGAACCATCACCTACCCAAGACCCACACGCTTCCGAAGAACAAAGTGAAGGCCCTCAGCCTATTGAACAAGGCCAAGTGCAAGATCAACCTCAAGTTGGTGAAGAACCACCAATTGATGCACAAGGCCAAGTTCAATCCCCCGAGCAAGATCAAGGTCAAGAGGAAGCTCAAGATCAAAATCTTGCTCATGATGACGCTCAAGATGATCAACTCAATGCTCCTCAGTTATCTCTTGAAGAGCAATTAGAGCGTCGTGCTGCAAAAGTTGCCTCCAGGCTTGCTTCCAACGAGCATCACATCGAGAATATTTTAGGAAGCATCAAAAGGGGGGTAAGCACTCGTAGACAATTAGCAAACTGTTGTGCTCATCAAGCTTTTGTCTCCTTTGTTGAACCTAAGAAGGTCTATGAGGCGCTCGAGGACCCTGGCTGGCTCAATGCCATGCATGAAGAACTCAATAACTTCGAGCGCAACAAAGTGTGGCGTCTGGTGCCAAGACCAAAGGAGAACCATAATGTCATTGCAACCAAATGGATCTTTAAGAACAAGCAAGATGCCCATGGCATTGTCATCCGCAACAAGGCACGTCTGGTGGCTCAAGGCTACTCCCAAGTCGAGGGTATCGACTACGATGAAACCTTTGCCCCCGTTGCTCGTCTTGAATCCATTCGGTTGTTGCTTGCCTATGCTTCCCATCATAACTTTAAATTACAACAAATGGATGTGAAAAGTGCATTTCTTAATGGTCCCATTAATGAGTTGGTGTATGTTAAACAACCCCCGGGGTTCGAGGATCCTAAGTTCCCCAATCATGTGTATCAACTTGATAAGGCACTCTATGGCCTTAAACAAGCCACACGAGCATGGTATGAGCACCTTACCGAGTTGTTACAAGATCGTGGGTTTGAAATTGGGAAAATCGACCCCACTCTTTTTACTAAGAAGGTCAAAGGGGAGTTGTTTGTATGCCAACTATATGTAGATGATATTATCTTTGGTTCTCCTAACAAAGCTTTCAATGATGAGTTCGCCGCACTCATGACCACACATTTTGAGATGTCCTTGATGGGAGAGTTGAAGTACTTCCTTGGATTTGAGATCAAACAACGAAGAGAAGGCATCTTCATCAAACAATCCAAGTATACTCAAGACATGCTCAAAAGGTTCAACCTTAGTGATGTCAAGCCGGCTACTACTCCAATGCCAACCAAATGCCAACTTGACATTGATCCCAATGGTAAAGCGGTGGATCAAAAGGTATATCGCTCTATGATCGGATCCTTGCTTTATCTTTGTGCATCTAGACCGGATATTATGTTGAGTGTGGGAATTTGTGCACGGTTTCAAGCCTCACCTAAGGAAAGTCACTTTGTGGCTGTCAAGCGAATCTTTCGATATTTGGCTCATACCCCAAACTTTGGCTTATGGTACCCAAGAGGAGCAAATTTCAACCTTGTTGGTTTCTCTGATTCTGACTGGGCGGGAGACAAAGTGGATAGGAAGTCCACCTCGGGAGGGTGCCAATTTCTTGGTTGCTCTCTTGTTAGTTGGTCTTCCAAAAAGCAAAGTTGTGTATCTCTCTCGTCCACTGAAGCAGAATATGTGGCCGCTGGCAGTTGCTGTGCTCAACTCTTATGGATGAGGCAAACTTTGAAGGATTACGGTGTCACTTGTGACAAAGTGCCTCTTTGGTGTGACAATGAAAGTGCCATCAAGATTTCTCTCAACCCGGTGCTTCACTTCAAGACGAAGCATATTGAGATTCGGTATCACTTCATCCGGGATCACATAAGGCAAGGAGAGATCGAGCTTCACTACGTCAACACTCATGATAACCTTGCAGATATCTTCACGAAGCCTTTGGATGAAGCAAGATTTCGCGAGTTAAGGCATGAGCTAAATATCATCGATTTGAGCAATGTGGCTTGAGCCTGTGCACACACACCCCTCACACTCAATATAGCTATCTTGTCTAGATGTAGGCATGGACATAGGGGGAGTATTGTTCTCTCAATGAACTATTCCTCCCCCCATTATGCATAAACTGACCAAGTCTTTATCATTTGCCATACATAGTTGGTTTAAATGCTTCAAGTCGAGTACTGGTCATGGGCCCAAGGATAATTCTTCGCGGTGCCATATCTATAAACTCAAACATAGGTGGCCTCGGCCACCGCCCTCCTCTGAGGAGTTGTGTTGTTCACTTTGCTTGTGCGTGCGTTTGCTTTTCTCTCTTCTTTTGCTTAAAGCCTCTTGTCAACGTGCAAGTTCTTGGAGGAGCGGTACTACCGTGCTAGTTTACGGTACTACCGCAAAGGGGTTACGGTACTACCGCTCGACCGGCACGGCAGTATTTATTTACTGCCGCTGGTAGGGCGGTACTACCGCTCGGCGAGCGGTACTACCGCGCAAGCGGTACTACCGCAATGACCGCGGTACTACCGCACATATCAGAACGTGTGGGGGTTATAAGCTGGCAGGGGGAGTTCCATCTCCCCCATACCCATTCACTCCTAACCCCCACGTCGTCCCTGTCTCTCTCTCTCTCTCAAGAACGCCGCCGGAGGACCTCGCCGGATCTCCTCCCTCGGCCACTCTTCTCGCTTTCCGACCGGTGGGATCGTTCCCCACCACGTCCTCTTGCCATGGATGCAGGTTTCTCCCCTTTTCCCCTCTTCTTATTGCCTTGCCTGAGTTTTTAGGGTTAGGGGAGATGCTTAGTGCTTTCTTGTGTTCTTCGTGATCTTATCCATGGATGCTTAGGTTGTGGGAGAGTGTTTGTGCTCCTGAAATATGCTTAGAGTTGTTGCTACGAAGTTACTATGATCAGCCGTAGTACCGTGTGTAGATCTCGTTGGTAGTTTCTAGATCTATTCTTCTCAGATCTGTTTCGTGCGGTACTACCGCTGGAGTACCGCGGTACTACCGCACGATGTAATCCAGATCCGATCTGACCTGAGCGGTACTACCGCTGTCCTCAGCGGTACTACCGCTCGGGCGGAAGTAAAATTTTAGTACTGCTTGCCGAGCGGTACTACCACGACCCGATGCGGTACTACCGCTCCACATGCAGCACTAATATTTTAGTTCCGCCCCCTCGGGCGGAAGTAAAATTTTAGTACTGCTTGCCGAGCGGTACTACCGCGTCCCGATGCGGTACTACCGCTCCGCATGCAGTACTAACATTTTAGTTCCGCCCCCTCGGGCGGAAGTAAAATTTTAGTACTGCTTGCCGAGCGGTACTACCGCGTCCCTATGCGGTACTACCGCTCCGCATGCAGTACTAATATTTTAGTTCCGCCCCCTCGGGCGGAAGTAAAATTTTAGTACTGCTTGCCGAGCGGTACTACCGCGTCCCGATGCGGTACTACCGCTCCGCATACAGTACAAATATTTTAGTTCCGCCTCTTCTTGCGGAAGTAAATTTTTACTACCGCAGCGTATGCGGTACTACCGCATGTGCCATGCGGTACTACCGCTTACCCTACGGTACTAATTTTTTACTTCCGCAAGGGTCAGCAGTACTACCGCTTGGCTCATACTAGCTTCGTGGCATGTTCTCTTTTCTATTTCCCTTGGTTTCTTGTGTCTTTCGAGGCTTTGGCATTGATTCTTCTTGTGTTTGTGTTGTTGTGGTCTTGTGTTTGTGTTTTTAGGTGGTGGGTCAGGCTTTGAGGGTCGTCGTACCAACCCAGTTCGTGACACCGGTTCCAAGCGCCTGCGTACCCCAAGCGATGTGCCAGAGGGCTCCAATCCCCAGCGTCGGTACAAGACCTCAGCCAACAAGCGCAAGGAATCATCCATGTCTATGGAGGAAATGCCTGCTGGTGAGTTCATGGCTAGACGGAAGATCAACCCATATGGGGAACCCCGTGAGCACTTCCCTGGTGATGATGTCTTCTGGACCAAGCAACAGTTTCGCATCTATCATGAGGTCCTCAAGACCAAGGCCAATCTGTATGTGGATGCTCACTGGATTGATGTGGAGCACATGAGGAAGGATAAGAACCGGGCATACTTTGCCGAAGCCCTTGATTTGATCGAGCAGCTGGGTCTGGAGCACATCATGACATTCCAGAACGACTTTGACCCAGAGCTTATTGCGCAGTTCTATGCCTCGGTCAACTTTCAGGCCAAGGAGGATCGTCCCATGACTTGGATGACCCATGGTCACAAGATGACCGCTACTTGGAAGGAGTTCATGGATCTTCTTCAGCTTCCTGATGAGGGTCTCCATACCCCAATTGGTTTTCGGCCTCACGCCAATCCGGAATCAGCTAACAAGGACAAACTACTTCCATT
Source organism: Secale cereale (assembly GCA_902687465.1). Taxonomy (NCBI): domain Eukaryota; kingdom Viridiplantae; phylum Streptophyta; class Magnoliopsida; order Poales; family Poaceae; genus Secale; species Secale cereale. The sequence goes on along the minus strand of LR738713.1, from coordinate 644,943,041 downwards.
TTATGAGGCAAAGACCCTTGCTAGTGGCAAAACAACTTGGGTGTTGAATCCCTTCCTGGACATCATGTATCGGATTTTTCGCAACACGCTGTTCCCTGGTGTTGGCGACAAGGACAAAGTCCATGCTTATCTGGTTGATATGCTTCTGATGTGCCAAGAGGCTCGCTCTGCCCAGGCTGCTCCACTTGACATTTCCCACATCATGTGGAATGAGCTCCGGTTTGCCATCTACACTCGCAAGGTACCTATCTATGGTCCTTTCTTATTTTTGCTCATCTCCAAGACTTGGGCAAAATTGTATCCAGAGGAGGAGTTCGAGGCCGACTGCTACCGCCATGATCCTATCAAGCTTCGTGTCAAGACTCGTTGGGCCAACACCACTACTCGTGCTCAGGCTGCTGCTGCCCAGATGGGCACTGAGGATGAGCCTGTGGAGGAGACTGCAGATGTCCGCTCTGGCAGATTTGCCCCCTCTTCCTCCTCTGCAGTGGAGAAGCCTTCGTGGGCTAAGAGGCTACAACAAAAGATGAAGGCCCTCTTCTGCATGCAGGCTCAGGGGCAATACCGTGCTCATGTGACGGACAAGAAGACGCGTCAGCGGGACAAGAAGATTCTGTCTTTGTATGGAGAGGAGGTTTCCAATGGCTCGGAGGACAACATCACTCCTGAGGCTACCTGGATGGCTCGCCAGGGATACAAGTGGTCAGATTCTGATGAGGAGTATCAGCCAGAGCAGCAGGGATCTGATGATGAGTATCAGGAGGAGCAGCAGCAGGGGTTTGATGACGAGTTTGACGACTGAGCTACTCCCGGGCTGCCACCCGTCTTCGTTTCCTCTTTTCCCCTTTGTGGTGTCTCGATGACAAAGGGGGAGAGTGATTTGCATTTGCCGTCTTGTGCTTGTTCGTGTGTTTCCTTTTCGTTGAACTTGGTTTATTATGCGTGTTTATGTGAGACAATCATATGGTGTAAGACATATGCCCCGGTATCGTTGAACTTATTATTATGTCGTTAATGTTTATCCTATGCATTCAATGTTATATAGAGTATCTCGTGTGTAGATTATAGGGGAGCACTATACCTACTATGTGTGCGGTGCAGTCCAAAGCACAATCATGTGAAGGCACACATACAGGGGGAGCTCACCTATACTCTAGGGCTTATATTGCTTACTCTATTATTTCTTCTCTGTGCAAATCTCGTGTTGTCATAAATTCACCAAAAAGGGGGAGATTGTAAGGGCATATTTCTCCCTAATAGTTTTGGTGATTGATGACAATACTTTTGCGGACTGATCGTGTGCTCTAATCTCATACAGGTATATCTCCCTTATGGCACAAGACGATTGCTTGCCCCTCGGATTCTATGGAGGACGGTGTTTTCTTTTTGCTCCCTGTAGGTGGCATTGAGTAATAGGAAAGCCGTACTATTAAGAGGGGGTCCGCGTCGGAAAGGTTTGGGTAGAATCAACACGTACACATCTTTCTCCCACACTTCCTTTCCTTGCTTCTCTGGAGGTCCAACCGGTTTTCCTTCGTTGTGGCAAATCTGTGGCTTCTGTACTGATCAACTGCCTAGCAAGCGGTAGTACCGCTCTACCAAGCGGTAGTACCGCGCAGGTACACGGTAGTACCGCCTGCCGACACGGTAGTACCGCTCCCGCGGTAGTACCGCGTCCCCAGAGCGGTAGTACCGTGTATCTGGCCCAGGCGCTGAGTCTAAGTATAGAAGTGGATGCGGAAGTAATTTTTTACTTCCGCATACAACGCGGTAGTACCGCTTAACTTAAGCGGTAGTACCGTGTCGCGTTTTGCTACTTCCGTTTTCCCCTGCGGATGTTGCCACGGATGTAATTTATTTCATCCGTGGTTGTCTATCAGGTCGCAATCTTTTGCCTATGCGGTAGTACCGCTTCCCAAGCGGTAGTACCACTCAGCCAGCGGTAGTACCGCAACTCATGCGCGGTACTACCGCTCTCTGCGGGCTGAAACCTCCAATAACGGTTGGATTTGTCCCCCCACTATATATAGGGGGTCTTCTTCTCCAAGAAGACTTACCTCTTCCCCCACTACTCCATTGTTGCTCCAAAAGCTCCATTTCCGCCCGATCTCTCTCCCTAGCCAATCAAACTTGTTGATTTGCTCGGGATTGCTTGAGGAGGCATCGATCTACACTTCCACCAAGAGATATTTGATTCTCCCCACTAATCCCTTGCGGATCTTGTTACTCTTGGGTGTTTGAGCACCCTAGACGGTTGAGGTCACCTCGAAGCCATATTCCATTGTGGTGAAGCTTCGTGGTTTGTTGGGAGCCTCCAAGTTGTGGAGATTGCCCCAACCTTGTTTGTAAAGGTTCGGTTGCCGCCTTCAAGGGCACCACTAGTGGAATCACGGCACCTTGCATCGTGTGAGGGCGTGAGGAGAATACGGTGGCCCTAGTGGCTTCTTGGGGAGCATTGTGCCTCCACACCGCTCCAACGGAGACGTACTTCCCCTCAAAGGGAAGGAACTTCGGAAACACATCCTCGTCTCCTCCGGTTCTACTTGTGGTTATTTCTTACCTTTACTCTTGCATGCTTTACTTGTTTAATTCCTATAGCATGCATGTGTAGTTGTTGTGCTTCTTTATATTAGTTGTCTTCATAGTAGATTATCTAGACAACTTATTTTGTCGCCTAATTTTAAGTGGTTAAGAAAAGCTAAAAATTGTTAGTTGCCTATTCACCCCCCCCCTCTAGTCAACCATATCGATCCTTTCACAACCAACTTGTTGGAAATCATACATACCGATGTGTGCGGTCCAATGAGTGTTGAGGCTCGCGGAGGCTACCGTTATGTTCTCACCCTCACAGATGACTTGAGTAGATATGGGTATATCTATTTGATGAAACACAAGTTTGAGACCTTTGAAAGGTTCAAGGAATTTCAGAATGAGGTTGAGAATCAACGTGACAGAAAAATAAAGTTCTTGCGATCGGATCGTGGGGGTGAATATTTAAGTCATGAATTTGGCACACACCTTAGGAGCTGTGGAATTGTTTCACAATTGACACCGCCCGGAACACCTCAACGTAACGGTGTGTCCGAACGTCGAAATCGTACTCTGTTGGACATGGTGCGATCTATGATGTCCCTTACCGATTTACCGCTATCTTTTCGGGGTTATGCTTTAGAGACTGCCGCATTCACTTTAAATAGGGCTCCGTCGAAATCCGTTGAGACGACTCCGTATGAACTTTGGTTTGGCAAGAAACCGAAGCTGTCGTTTCTGAAAGTTTGGGGTTGCGATGCTTATGTCAAGAAACTTCAACCTGAAAAGCTCGAACCCAAATCGGAAAAATGCGTCTTCATAGGATACCCAAAGGAAACAATTGGGTACACCTTCTACCACAGATCCGAAGGCAAAGTCTTTGTTGCCAAGAATGGATGCTTTCTGGAGAAAGAGTTTCTCTCGAAAGAAGTGAGTGGGAGGAAAGTAGAACTTGATGAGGTTACAGTCACCCCTCCTGGACCGGAAAGTAGCGCAGCGCAGGAAACTGTTCCTGAGGTGCCTGCACCGACAAGGGAGGAAGTTGATGATAATGATCATGAAGAAACAGATCAAGTTACTACTGAACTTCGAAGGTCCACAAGGGCACGTTCCGCACCAGAGTGGTACGGCAACCCTGTACTGGAAATCATGTTGTTAGACAACGGTGAACCTTCGAACTATGAAGAAGCGATGGCGGGCCCAGATTCCAATAAATGGCTTGGATCCATGAAATCCGAGATAGAATCCATGTATGAAAACAAAGTATGGACTTTGGTGGACTTGCCTGATGACAGGCACGCTATAGAAAACAAATGGATATTTAAGAAGAAGACAGACGCGGATGGTAATGTGACCATCTATAAGGCTCGGCTTGTCGCTAAGGGTTATCGACAAGTTCAAGGGATTGACTACGACGAGACTTTCTCTCCCGTAGCGATGCTGAAGTCAGTCAGAATCATGTTAGCTATTGCCGCATTCTATGATTATGAGATATGGCAAATGGACGTCAAAACAGCATTCCTTAATGGCTTCCTCAAGGAAGAGTTGTATATGATGCAACCGGAAGGTTTTGTCGATCCAGAGAATGCTAACAAGGTATGCAAGCTCCAGCGCTCGATTTATGGGCTGGTGCAAGCATCTCGGAGCTGGAATATTCGCTTTGATGAGGTGATCAAAGCGTTTGGATTTATACAGACTTATGGAGAAGCCTGTATTTACAAGAAAGTGAGTGGGAGCTCTGTAGCATTTCTCATATTATATGTGGATGACATATTGCTGATGGGAAATGATATAGAATTCTTGGAAAATGTAAAGGCCTACTTGAATACAAGTTTTTCAATGAAGGACCTTGGAGAAGCTGCTTACATATTAGGCATCAAAATCTATAGAGATAGATCGAGACGCCTCATTGGTCTTTCACAAAGTACATACCTTGACAAAATATTGAAGAAGTTCAATATGGATCAGTCAAAGAAAGGATTCTTGCCTGTTTTGCAAGGTATGAGATTGAGTAAGACTCAGTCGCCGACCACGGCAGAAGATAGAGAAAAGATGAGTGTCATTCCCTATGCCTCGGCAATAGGTTCTATCATGTATGCCATGCTGTGTACCAGACCTGATGTGAACCTTGCCATAAGTTTGGTAGGGAGGTACCAAAGTGATCCCGGTACGAAACACTGGACAGCGGTCAAGAACATCCTGAAGTACCTGAAAAGGACTAAGGATATGTTTCTCGTTTATGGAGGTGACGAAGAGCTCGTCGTAAAGGGTTACGTCGATGCTAGCTTCGACACAGATCTGGATGACTCTAAGTCACAAACCGGATACGTGTATATTTTGAACGGAGGGGCAGTCAGCTGGTGCAGTTGCAAGCAAAGCGTGGTGGCAGCATCTACATGTGAAGCGGAGTACATAGCTGCTTCTGAAGCAGCACAGGAAGGAGTCTGGATGAAGGAGTTCATCACCGACCTAGGAGTCATTCCAAGCGCGTCAAGCCCGATGACTCTCTTCTGTGACAACACTGGTGCTATTGCTATTACTAAGGAGCCCAGGTTTCACAAGAAGACCAAGCACATCAAGCGCCGTTTCAACTCCATCCGGAATTATGTTCAGGATGGAGATAGAGATATTTGTAAAGTGCATACGGATCTGAATGTCGCAGACCCGTTGACTAAACCTCTTTCACGAGCAAAACATGATCAACACCAGAACTCTATGGGTGTTCGATTCATCACAATGTAACTAGATTATTGACTCTAGTGCAAGTGGGAGACTGTTGGAGATATGCCCTAGAGGCAATAATAAAAGCATTATTATTATATCTCCTTGTTCATGATAATCGTTTGTTATTCATGCTTGAATTGTATTGTACGGAAACAGCGATACATGTGTGAATACACAGACCACAATGAGTCCCTGGTAGGCCTCTAGTAGCCAGCTCGTTGATCAACAGATGGTCACGGTTTCCTGACCATGGACATAGGATGTCAGTGATAACGGGATCACATCATTAGGAGAATGATGTGATGGACAAGACCCAAACTTGAGCATAACACGAGATCGTATAGTTCGTAATGCATAAGCTTTTCGGTGTCAAGTATTTATTCCTTAGACCATGAGGTTGTACAACTCCCGGACACCGTAGGAGTACTTTGGGTGTGCCAACCGTCACAACGTAACTGGGTGGCTATAAAGGTACGCATCGGGTATCTCCGAAAGTGTCTGTTGAGTTGGTACGAACCGAGACTGGGATGTTGTCACTCCGTATGACGGAGAGGTACCTCTGGGCCCACTCGGTAATACATCATCATAATGAGCTCAATGTGACTAAGTAGTTAGTCACGGGATGATGGATTACGGATCGAGTAAAGAGACTTGCCATAACGAGATTGAACAAGGTATCGGGGATACCGACGATCGAATCTTGGGCAAGTACCGTACCGATGGACAAAGGGAATAACATACGGGATTAAGTGAATCCTTGACACAGTGGTTCATCCGATGAAGATCATCGAGGAACACGTGGGAACCAACATAGGTATCCAGATCCCACTGTTGGTTATTGACCGGAGAGTGGTCTCGGTCATGTCTACGTGTCTCCCGAACCCGTAGGGTCTACACACTTAAGGTTCGGTAACGCTAGGGTCGTAGAGATAAATGCACGTGGAAACCCGAAAGTTGTTCGGAGTCCCGGATGAGATCCCGGACGTCACGAGGAGTTCCGGAATGGTCCGGAGGTAAAGATTGATATATGGGAAGTCCAGTTTCGGCCAACGGGTGATCTCCGGGGGTCACCGGGAGCGTCCCGGGACCACCGGAGGGGCCCCGGGGGTCCACCGGGTGGGGCCACCCTTCCCGGTGGGGCCCCTAGGCCGCGAGGGGATGTGTCCAGCCCTCTGGGCTGGCGCACCACTAAGGGAGGCCCACCTCCCCTGCGCCTAGGGTTCAAACCCTAAAGGGGAGGGGGGCTCCACTTGCCTTGGGGGGCAAGGAACCCCCCTTGGCCGCCGCCCCCTTGCAGATTGGATCTGCAGGGGGTCCAGGCACCCCCCCTGGCCCCTATATATACGTGGGGGGGAAGAGGGCAGCCGCACCTCAGCCCTGGCGCCTCTCCCCCTCCCGTCACACCTCCCAACTCCCACGCAGGGCGCCCGGCGAAGCCCTGCTGCGATCTCCACTGCATCCGTCATCACGCCGTCGTGCTGCCGAATCTCTGACGACTTCTCCTCCCCCCTTGCTGGATCAAGAAGGAGGTGACGTTGCTGCACCGTACGTGTGTTGAACGCGGAGGTGCCGTCCGTTCGGCGCTAGATCATCGGTGACGAAGAACGTGAAGAGTACGACAACTTCATCCCCACTTCGTTGAAAGCTTCCGCACGCGATCTGCATAACGGTATGTAGATGCACTCTTACTTGCTCGTTGCTAGATGTCTCCATAGTTGGATCTTGGTGAAGACGTAGAAATTTTTTGAATTATGCTACGTTCCCCAACACTTTTATCTTTGCTTTTTAGTCTTGTTAGTTTACCTTTCAGTTTTTGCTTTAGTGTCCTTTATCAAAAATCACAAAAAAATTATTTGCTTTTCTGTTAGTAGTCCTTTCTGTTTAGTCAAACATGTTAGGATTTGGTGCTTTGAGGGAATCAGAAGTTCTAGATTTCCATCAAAGGGATGGAGAAAATATGAAGAAGGCATGGGACAGAATTTCTGATGCACATAGGAGAATTATGCCTTGGATACCTATAAAAATTGTGCTTAGAAATTTATACCATGGTCTTTTTAAATGGTTTAAACACTCTCTTGATATTATAGCTGAAGGAGATTTCCTAGAGTGTGATGAAGCTAGAGCTCTTGAAATTATACATGGTCTATCTAGTTACTTTGTTTATGATCATAGTTTTGATACTGTCATAGATAGACTTGCTACTATTGAGAAGAGAATGGATGCTCTAGACTTGATGAAGGTAGAGAAACCCAAACCCAATAAGAGAGATATTTTGGAAATAGACAATGATTGGGAGCCTTTTGTTAGGATTAGCATCTCTAATCAAGACTTCCTTGCTTATTGTGATATTGGATCTATGGTTTCTACTATGCCAAAAATTGTTCATGATTCTCTAAAATTTAACATGGACAGATTATCATCCTATCATGAACATGCTAATGGAGATATTTCTGAGATCTAGGGAAGAATAAAAGACGTGCCAGTTACGTTCCTTAAAGGGATTGCAATGGTTGATTTCTTCATCATGAAGCCAAACCAAGGAAATATAGTGCTTGGAAGGGACTTCCTCCGAGCCGTAAAAGGCTTCATCGATATAGGTAAGGGACAAATCCGCCTACGCGGGAAGGCAAAAGGTACGTACCCCTTTCCTAGAAGGAACAAGGGTGAACTTGTTTTATAACTCCGATTATTATGATGACTTTTGATTCCTCCTTGTTGCAACATGCCTAGCTTAAAGGCATAAAAGAAAGCGCTTTTGGGAGGCAGCCCACAACGAATTAGGTTTTATTTTGCTTTTGTTGTGTCTTGATGTTTGTTACTACAGTAGCATCATCATTGTATCTTTTCTTTTCAGCTTTGTGCCAAGTTTAGCCTCTGATTGCAAGAAAGTTCAAAAATTGCGACGTGCAGTCCAGAAAACAGATTCTGTCCTTGGACAGAAAAAATTGCCTAAAATCACCAGTTCATCTTTTTGATCTGAATTTTTTTGACAGCGTGCTCTATACAATTGGATTTCGGGCGTCTGTTCTGAGTTTTTTGATTTGAGTTGCATAAGTGCCCCAAAAAAAATATTTACTATCTGCTGGTCTGTTTTTCACAGATTCTATCCTGTTTTGCCTTTTCTTCGTTTTGCAAACCTTGAGCTTGCTTTTTCTTTGCAAAAACCTTTTGCAATCTTGAGAAACAGTAGCTCTTCAAGATTATCTTTATTTCCAGTAGGGAAAAGTTATTTTATTGTGGGTACTAACCTCGCTAATCAGATTATGATGAGTTATGTATGAAGGGAGTTTTCAAGTGTGCGAGGGAAGATGATAATTGAAGATTCAGGAGGGTCAAACGCTCAAGCTTGGGGATGCCCCCGTGCACCCCCAAGAAATATTGAAGAAGACTCAAGCGTCTAAGCTTGGGGATGCCCCCATGCATCCCCTTCTCCATCAACAATTATCAGTTCGTCTTTCGTTCCACTATATTTTAATCACTTCATGCGTTATGTGCTATGCTTGGAGCGTCTTGCTTTTAGTTTCCTTTTTAGTTTTCTTTAGCTTTGCTTGCTGTTCATAACAAGTTAGAACCCATCTTTCTTTGTGTGGGAGAGAAACACGCTCCACTTCAACATAGCACACAACATAGGAGTTTCATGCTTACCTTTGCTGTGTGTGTTCTTTGTCTTTCCGTAGCTGCTGTCATGTTTAGCTCTTAGTTTTCATGCTTTTCTTTTTAAAGAGCTTTTGTTTAGTTGGTTGCTGAATGAAAGCACATTTGCTCCCTGGGTGGTTTTGGTAATTAATGACAACATACTTTGTGGTTGGACTAATGCTTTTATCAAGTATGTTTCAGGAAATCCAATCACATTGGCTATGGAAATGACTGAAGAAGTGGACCCCTCAAATGCTAAGGCAAGCATTGGCAAAAGCTCAAGACTCCATTTTTGGTTTAGTGATCAAAGATCACATTGAGTCCATAGGAAAAGCCAATACTATTAAAAGGGGATGAGGTTGTGTTGATGATCTGGTTGCTCAAGTGCTTAGTGATTTAGCTCCTTCAACTATCAGCACCTTTCACTTCTATACACACTCATAAGTAATCTCGGACAAACCGATTCTTCCAACTCAGTCCCACCGAGATGAACCACTTCAGCCATATTCCAAACCCTAGAAAAATCGGTCATTCCGAGTTTGAGATCGGTCTCACCGAAACTGGACTGCCAACCTTCTGTAACCATTTGACATCATATCGGAATATCCGAGATTGCATTTTCGGTCTCACCGAAATTGGCCAGCTTCTGTCTTGGCTCAAATCGGTCTCACCGAGATTGCATTATCGGTCCCACCGAAACTGGCATGTTCCTATCTTTTCTCCAATCGGTCTAACCGAGTTTTCTTTCTCGGTCCCACCGAAAACTCCAACGTTCATATTATTTACACTTTCGGTCTCACCGAGATGGTATTTTCGGTCCCACCGAAAACCCCAACGTTCACTATATTTGAACTTTCGGTCTGACCGAGTTTTCACATCGGTCTCACCGAGATTGCTCAATTATGTGTGTAACGGTTGGATTTTGTGTGGAGGCTATATATACCCCTCCACCCCTCTTCATTCGTGAGGAGAGCCATCAGAAAGAACTACCACTCCTACCTTACACTTTCTGAGAAGAGAACCACCTACCCTTGTGTTGAGATCAAGTCATTCCATTCCTACCATATGAAACTTGATTTCTAACCTTCCCAAGTTGCTTTCCACTCAATCCTTTCTTCCACCACAGCCAAATCAGTGAGGATAGTTGAGTGTTGGGGAGATTATCATTTGAAGCACAAGAGCAAGGAGTTCATCATCATCAACAACATCTATTACCTTTTGGAGGGTGGTGCCTCCTAGATTGGTTAGGTGTCGCTTGGGAGCCTCCGTCTTCGAGATGTGGAGTTGAACCAAGAAGTTTGTAAGGGCAAGGAGATCGCCTACTTCGTGAAGATCTACCCCGAGTAAGGCTAGCCCTCCGTGGGCGTAGGCCATGATGGAATAGACAAGGTTGCTTCTTCGTGGACCCTTCGTGGGTGGAGCCCTCCGTGGACTCGCGCAGCCGTTACCCTCCGTGGGTTGAAGTCTCCATCAACGTGGATGTACGATAGCACTACCTATCGGAACCACGGGAAAAATCATTGCGTCTCCAAATTGCGTTTGATCTTCTCCACTTCTCTTTACTATATGTGCAATTTACTTTCCGCTGCCCATACTCTAGAATTGCATGTGTAGTGTGCTACTTGACTTGTGTG